>JARFIW010000308.1:0-51898 GCA_036346225.1 Platerodrilus igneus | reverse complement strand
TACTTTTAAGAGATGCAGAGTAATTGCATAAATTGCAAGCAAATGGACGTTCGTTAGTATGTGACCGCATATGTATTTTTAAGTTACTTTTACATGGTGCAGAATAGTTACATAAATAGCATGCGAATGGACGTTCGTTAGTATGTGACCGGGTATGCATATTCAATTTACTTTTACAAGATGCAGAGTAATTGCAAAGATTGCACTCGAATGAACGTTCTCTAGTATGGGACCGCATATGCAGTTTCATGTAACTATTACAAGATGCAGCATAATCGCATAAGTTGCACATGAATTGACGTTCGATAGTATGGGACCGCATATGGATTGTCATCTTGCACTTAGAAGGTGCAGAATAAGCACATAAAAAGCAGACATACGGGCGTTCGTTGGTCTGTAACGGCATATCGACTCGCTTTTAGAGGATGTAAAATAAGTACATAAATTGCATGCGAGAGATATTCTTTAGTATATGGTCGTGTAATATAATTTTTGGTGGCACAAAAATCACACGACGGAGAGTGTTTGGGGATGACCTCATACGCGAAGCACAATGATCACATGGCTAGCTTGTCTATCCAAAAAGTACGTTTCAATTATCTTTTACTTTTGCGTCGACTTAGTTCACATTTTATTTTAATCTCACATTCTTTGTTAGTAATACAAATGATTCTATTATACATTCGTATTTTTGCTCCAAAATTAGCTATCGATCTGATCGTATGCATAAACTTTTTAAAGGAACTTCACACAAAAGTTAATTGTACACTCATGTGTTAATTCTCAATACAACTCTTCGGTAATTAACTGGATATTAATGTACCTTAGTATAGTCTTTGCAATTTCTGAATAGACCTGCGTCATTACCATTTGTGACGTCAAATTGTAGCGACGTTGCCACTACCAAAATCCTATTGCTACATGACTATAATAGCGCCATCGTTAGAATACAGAGATTAAATATATTTAATAGCAGATGACGAATTTGATTTGTACTTTTTAAAAAAGTATTTGTAGGATAAATTTCTATCGACAATATTGCAGATTAAAGTCATTAATTAACAATATTCTTTATTTATTTTTATATTTTTAGCACTGAGCATATATTAAATATAGTTGCGTATTTCTAATGCGCCTGATTTTATGGTCATTAGTATATTATACCAGACACGGAATAATAACCACAGTTATTCAAGAGGTTATGTTATTGGAATTATAATTTAAACGTTTTGATTGCACAAATCGAAAAGAAAAGGAACAAAATTACAATTCCATTTGTAAGTAAAATTCTCATTAACTTTGAATAATTAAGATATATCACTTTAAAATAATCTTTTAGATTTCCCTGAAACCATCTACAAAGACTAAAGTTATGTTATGTACAATGCAAACCAAGAATTTAACACTTTCAAATCACCCTAAAATTTGTGGTGATCATTTTACTTCTGATTATTAGTATGCAACTGGATTGAATATGTAACGTTTTCAAAGAATTTCCAACAACTAAAACTATGTATAAGGATAAAGGCTTTAAATGAACCAACTTTGAATTCTGTTGTTGAAGTATGCCGTTATTCAAGAAAAGAATAACTGTTAGGGAGTTGTTAATGTTCCCAGTAAAAATCCACAATTGTAAGTTATCTCCACAGTCAGTGTCATAAGCTAAAAATGAAAACCTTATAACCAAAAGGTTCAGCGACTAATTGGCATTTGCTTTATTACTCTTCGAGACCATATAATTGTTGCAGGTAACGGAATAGTTTGAAACAATTCAATATACAATTTACCATTTTTTGTAGATTGGTGTAATATAAAGACTGACTTTACCTGTATTTAGCACCTCCAAAGTTTAAGCTAGTGTAGTATTGACCAGTTCGCACCAGTGTGTTTATTACATCCATTGAAATTGAAAGCTGTTAGGATATCTATAATCCATTATCCTGAAAATGAATTTGCAGTCCATGTTTTAAAGACGAGTCACTCAAGAATTTAACAAGTATTAACAGCTTGTAATTTAACAATAAAATATATATGGTTGTACTTGTTTATTATTCATAAAGTTTAAGATAGTTGTAATTAAATTAAAAGTACATCGTGTAAAAAGTTTTTTTAATTCTAAGTAGCCATGCGTTTGGTTGACTACTCAAATTTGATTGAAAATCTGAATCACTGTCATCACTATCACCAATGTTAATAATTAGAGGTGCATAATCTTCTTGATCAAATTTGATCTCATGTTTTCACCAATCTTTGATAATTTTTTCTGCATGTTCTATCAAACGTGCCCAAATCTCTGGTATTATTTTTTCTAATGTTTCTTTCCACATTTGTAAAGTTTTCAACAGACCTCCCATCTCTTCCAGCGTATCGGTTGTAGTAGCTGTTACTACCACCCCATACATTTTCAATTGCATTGAATATGCAGTGATACGGAGGCAATCTTAACACCTTATGTCCATATTGTTCGGCCAGCAAATCCGCTTTAAAAATCTTTGGCGGTTTATACCTAAAACTTTTAATTAATACTGATATGTTATAAAGCACATAATTAAGACTTACATCGTCACAAGTTAAATAAGCTTTGCTTAAAATCATTAGTTCCATAAGAAATTGCTTATTTAGTGTCGCTCTACAATGTTACTTTTTTTCTAGAAACTGTTAGATGTTTTATTAACAAGTATAATAATACGACATGTTGTCTAAAATTATTGCAAATAATTTTCCAAATTCTTTAATAATTAATTTTCAAATTTTGCTCATTCACTTCTCTGTAGTAATTTAGGTTTTTTGTGGAAGACGAGAAAATCAATTTCAGCCACATTTAGTAATTCATTTACATTTCGGGCATATAATTTACCTAAAAGACTAATTACATTATACTGTATTAAGAATAAGTAGATATGACACCAAACTTTTTCGATCAATTTGTGTGCTCTAATTGTTCTTATTGCACGCTTTGCTAGATACGGCTTACGGCACCATTCTGAAAAAGCCATGTTTTGTCTAAAAACACAAAAATGCTACAGATTCTCTTCTTTTATTTTCATATATGTTCCGGAATCGAATTCCATTTATTCATAATATTTAACAGTTTCATTAAACCTATTCTTGGATTATCTTTCAGCCATTTAAATCCAAGACTGTATTTAGGGATCGTTCACTAACTTTAAAAAACTCAACATGTTTCAAATTCAACCATCAAGTATCAACAGAAACGTGATAAATCGAAAATAATTACATGTTGCACTATATATGTAACTGGAAAACAAATACTTGCGATTTTCACGCAGCCTATAAAGGTGATCAAACTAGCAAGTAGCTTAGTTCTGGGTCTAAATGAATCTCGTTCATCGTCTTTGGTTATTAGAGTTCAGTTTAATACTAATATGAGTTGTGAATAGCACTGTTTGAAGCAAAAACCAGCCAAACATCAATATATAAAAACGGAAAAATTTAAGAGGTCGTTGACACCAACAAAACAAGGAATGGAATATAACCTAAAATTTAAACGTCAAAATTTAATATTTGGCTTTAAAATTATTGGCAACGTCGTAAATTGCTATTATTCAAACCAAAACTATAACATTAATATTGTACGGTATTAAGTAGACAAACATCTACATAAATAGTTAGTACTTGTGTGACGTCACGGATGACGAGGTCTATTTAGAAATTGCAAAGACTATATAATCTTAGCAATTTCTAAATAGACCGGCGTTATCGATATTTGTGACGTCATATAGTGGCGACGTTGTCACTACCAAAAACTGTTACCATGTGAATATAATAACGTTATGGGTAGAATACGACAGTTGAAAATATTTAATAGTAGGTGAGAAATGTGATTTAAGACTTTTATATATTTTTAGAATGATTTTCTATTAACAATATTGCAATTTAAACTTTTTAAATTAATAATGAATGTGATTAACCTAGGAATTTTTACTACTGGGCATATTTACATTATGATTGCTAAATTCTATGGATTTTAATTTTATAGCAATATGCATATTTTACCAGACACGGAATAATGACCACAGACATTCAAGAGGTTATGCCACAGATTATCCACCTCTTACAGATGTGAAGGCTAGCGTTTCCTGCTTAAATGTTTTTCTTTGCGCATGCTCCAAATAAGTGGTTTTCTAATCAACTTAAAATTTCTTCTGGTTAACCTAACTTTTTATTTCGATTCGTATTGTATTATTTTTTTTAGCGTTTAACAATGGATATGGACGGAAAAAATAAAAAAGATGGCACATTTTGTGCTTTTAGAAGGGGTTCCATAAAATCTTCAAACAATATCTCTATGTTCCGATAGTCAATAATTGATCGAGTAAGGTGAGTACCTACACTGATTTACCATTAATATAGGATAATCTGTGCCTACAGCGTAGCTTGTCTTGGATAATCTGTGCTTTTAGTTGCTCATTGCAATATTTCTACTTCCACAGATGTGAGGGATGGTTAGCAGCATGTAGTCGGAACGATTTAGGCCCGGTTTTTCAATTCTGGTTTAAACTGGGTTTTACTGAACCAAGTTTATTTTCTGATCTCAGTTCAGCCCGTTGTCGGTATTTCAAGCTCCAGTTTAGATGAACCTAGATTTTATGTTCTTAAAATTAGGTTGGTAGAAGATTTACCAAACGCGACTGCGTGAATAGTTTGAGGATAATTTCGTTGTTGTTGACATACCGAATTGTAATTTTTTTAAATTTAATAAACATTCTTTAAAAATGGATAATGCTAAAAGGACAACAAATTTCAGTAGAGCAGAGGAGCAACTATTGGGCCATATTTTAGTAAAACACCATCTACTATATTTTTATATTACTTATTTTGTTGAAATTACCTAATTTTAATAATTGTAGATAATTCGTTAGTGGCAAAACACCGAAAAATATTGGAATGTAAGAAAACGGATGCTGTTTTATCACAAGCTATAGAAGCAGGGTGGAAATTGCTACCTGATGAATTTAATGTTAATACCAATACTTATCAAAACCACCTAACTTCGTCGGAAATACGAAAACTTAAAAAAGCGATCCAAAAAAGCATTTTCTAATGAAAAATGTTACAACTGAGGTACAGGAGGAGGTCCTGCATAGGTCGTTAAAATTACCGAAACGGATCTGCACATTAAGGAAATGTTAAGTGCACAAGTGACAGGCCTACATCAGAATTTGATGATGATGTGGAAGTCAGCACGACTAAAGGTTTATATTATATTTTATTACGCAAAAGAGTTCTAATAATAGTTTCCAATCTCAGAGCAAATAATAAATCACGTTGAAGATGACGACGAAAATGAAATAGTGGAATTCGCTTTTGAATCACAATTCTTCAATACACATACCACTGAAATCGTTGGATGCAGTAGTGCAACAGTTTGTAAGATATTTTATATATATATGTATATATACATTTAATAATAAAATATTTTTTCCATAGCAAGTATAGTACCTTCAACAGGAGCACCTAGAAATACATGGGCAACTTACACACCCAGCATGCAGTTGATGCCAGCACCATTACAACACAAAATAAGTAAGCATTCTCAATTTGTATTTAAAAATTACTTATACAGTATTTTGTTTTTAAGGAATTTTACTTTAGAAATGAATTACCAAATTTAGAGAAAGTATTACATGCAATAAACAATGATGACTCTTTACCAAACTTCAGTCGCACATCACTTTATCGGGTAATGATGAAATTGGGTTTTAAATATGGAAAGCGTAGCCGAAAACAATTTTAATTGAAAACCTGAAATTGTGTTGTGGCAAGAAAATATTTAACTGCAATTAAAAAGTATAGAGCTGAAGGCAAAAGAATTTATTATACTGATGAAACGTGGGTGAATGCTGGACATGTAAAAACAAGGTATGGCAAGACACCACTGTAAAACAGCAAGACAGGCATTAATCGAAGGTTTATCGACTGGTATACGAGATCCCTCTGGCAAGGGCAAGAGATTAATTGTTGCGCGTATGGGTAGTGATATGGGATTTGTCAATGGTGCATATTTAAACTTTCAATCTAAAAAAACAGGTAGCGTATTAACACTATAAACAACTTAGGACCCTGAGTTCATAATTATCGTTTTAGGAGATTATCACGAAGACATGAACGGTAAAGCGTTTACAACTTGGTTGAAAGGTGTATTACCTCTTCTTGATAATGATAGTGTAATCGTGCTTGATAATGCTCCTTATCACAGCGTCAAAGCCGCTAAGGGTCCAAATCAAAGTTGGCGGAAAGAACAAATTTATAATTGGTTAAACGCAAAACACATTGAAGTTACCAAAGAGCTATTAAAAGTTGAATTATTAGCCTTAGTAAAGCAGCACTCTCTAGTTCACCCGACACCTTATGTTGTTGACGAAATTGTAAAACGCTCTGGCAGAACTGTATTAAGGTTACCCCCATACCACTGCAATCTAAATCTAATTGAGCTGATTTGGGCTCGAGTAAAGCAGCATGTAGCTACCAACAATTCTACTTTTAAAATTAACGACGTGGAGGTGCTTCTGGATGAAGGAATTGCAGCCATAGATAAAGGACATTGGGTTAATTGTATTAGCCATATAATTAAAGAAGAAGAAAGAATGTGGAAATTGGATGACATTGTCGAAGAACTTGTCGAACTAATTGTAATAAATGTTGGATATGAAAGTACAACAGACGACGAAGATACCTCTGGGGATGATATGGACGTAGATTAAATATAAATTTGTGATATCATTGTTTTGATATTTTGTGATGTGTTTAATTAAAAATGGCTTATATATTGTTCTATATTAATATTTTATTTAAACTTTAACCAAACAGGTAGAAAATAAAGTGCAATAATGCTTGATATGTTTTAAAACCGTGTTTCTTGGATGTATTTATTCAAAAACCTCAATCTTGTAAAAAATATAAATAAAAATCTGTATAAACATCGATGCATTGCTTTAATTTCAATCATTGTTAACAAACTTACAAACTTTCGAAAAAATGAAACTGACAGTGTAAATGTTAAGTTTGATTGGTCGCTTTGAATTTTACGCTTGCGGCAAACAACGACTGGAATAACTGCGATTTATAGAGACAGGCAAACTCAAAGTTTTCTCTCTTACAGTTTATTCAAATCCTTAAATAAATAATTAATACTAAATCGTTATATAAAGAAAACTTACAATTTGTATACCATTTTGGCGTAATTTAAAAAACCTTTTACATCAATAAATTCCATTGACACCAAATTATGGCTGCATATCATATGATCTATTATTTTTATATTAAATTTTTCCCGCCAACTAAACTACTCTACACGACACTTGACAAACGGCGAACTTTAAGATTTGACAGACAGAATTTTATTAAAGCATTCTATAACTCCAGGTGAATATTTGTTTCTAACATAATTGTTAAGTAAAGACTAAGGGGCAAATTCATAAAGCACACTTAAGCCACACTCATACTTAAGTAATGCTCTATCTCAATTTTTGGTATTCGGAAAAATACTAAAAGTTGAGATGGAACATTGATTAAGTAAGAGTGTACTAATGTGCTTCATGAATTTGCCCCTAAGTTTCGTCCGTCTTAAACTTAATGTAGTTCCAAGTCCAATTTTATCTTCTGAAATTTAATACCAAATTACAAATACTCCTTGTTATTATTTAGATAACTATCCTAGGAGAAGGATCGAAACGTCAATAAAATCATTTTCAAAAAGCAATGTGGTCTTATTCCTTAAGAAGAACACCAAATTGCAATTACTGAATGCAATAATACTTAAAAATTAACTAATAAAGTCAGCCATTTGCATTGTTATTTTTGAAAAACTATCGTCACAAAATAGTAAATATACAACCGACGCCGGCAACTTTTCAAATACAGCAACTAATAAATTTTTGATCTGTGTAAATCTGACTCAAGCACAAGCGCCATCTACTACCTTCTTAACTGGAATGGAGTATAAATATATACCTACTAACCTATTGACAAATCTGAAAAGTTATTGAGGTTAGGTTTATTGGTTTCAACCGTGGACAACCAAGGATCAAGTTTAAACTAAGTTCACTCACTGAACTGGTATTGAAAAAACTAATAAACCGCAGAACGTAATTTAAACTATGAACTCGGTTTAAACCTGAATTGAAAAACCGGCCCTTACTGACAATGGATTCAGACAAGCTGTTAAAAATTATAAACTGTGTGAGAAACATTTTCTAAAAAAAAATTTCTCGAAAACCACTAAAGTTCGCAAGAGACTGTTAAGGCAATTCCTAATGTTTTTGATAAACAAGTAAGGATCAATTTGAATATACACCACAAAAAATAGTAATTCTATCTGGTAACAACTAACATGTTCTTTGTTTTTGCCTCTTGCTTATTATGTCATATTTCAGATATTACAATTAATACTATATAAGATTCCAAAATGATCTTTTCAAAGGAAGGTACTCCCTTTCATGCGGATATACCTGTACCGTCAAAATCAAGTAATACGATTTTAATGATAGTGCTATTTTTTCGTAGTTCTCATATACAACTCACATACATTACAAATTTTCATAGTCCCAGAAAATTTCAACATAATTGGATTAATGACAAAAAGTTAAAGCAATTTAAAAATATCAATTTTGTCTTTTATTAGTTAATTTCTTTAAAATGCACAATCTACAATTTATGGCACCTTTAACTTGCCATAATTTTGTTATTATTAATCTGATTAGGTTGAAATCTTCTGGGTATAGAAGATCCTTACGTTCTTTCCATTGAAGTAATCATTTGTTTTCGAATCACACTAGTTAAATAGTTGAAAATTAATCCTTTTTTTCCATATGAGATATACACAACTACAACAGTTTCTTATTTTTAGACAATATATTCTGCAGGGTTTCACCTTCATCTATTGGGTCACAAACATCAACCGTGCATTTACATTTCCAATATTCCACCAGAAGGTACTACATTGGCCAGGAGGCGAGTTTTTTGTTGCCTGGAAATTTAGAATTTTGCCAAACCCTTGCCGTTCCAGGCAAGGTAGGGATCTTTAACGTGCGTGACAACACTCACACACGGGACCTCCATTTAACCTCTCATCCGAACGAGAGCGTAATTTTTGTGAAAAATGCTCACCTGTCATTTTTCAAGCACTCGGCCGTGTCGGGATTTGAACCCAGGACCTTGGAATCCGTAGTCTTACGCTTACTACATTGATCCACGGCGACGCCTCACAAACATCAACCACATAATCGGATACACCAAGTAAACAAAAAATTAGGGCAGAAATAAAAGACTTAAGAACAAAATGCCAATCAAGTTCTTGTTAGAGCAGGTTTTTTTAGAAAGGTATACCTAGATCAGACTCTTGCACGCAGATAGTGAAAGATGCAGACTGAGGAATTTCAACCAAATGTGTAGGTTAATTCAGAATTGGAAACTGCGAAAGTATGCGTTTAACTAGTTTCAGGACTGAAGACCTAATGATGATGATGATGTATAGATATTAACGATATATTTCTGAATGTTCTTTGTGAAATTATTTTTAATTTACCTTTTTGTAATTGTTTGTGTTAATTAGAAAGAAGTTCAAACATGTTTTATTATTATGAAAATCTACATTATACATTAATATATATGACTTCTGAGTAGGTAAGCAGTAAGCAAGGTTACCATGAGCGTAAAAAACCGGTTTTCTTATGGGATTTAACATGGGAAATTCTAAGGTCCAAAAAAACATTTTTGTGAGTTCCAAAGGTCATTCACCCCGAGGTCGCCGAAAATATTCCCACATCTAGTACCAAAAATCTGCACAATAGTTTTCTTCAACTAAGCGTTTTTTAGCTCCAGGGATGGATCTTCTTCTCGACACCCCGATCAGGGTGCTAGACCCTGCACCCCACAACCGCCCCCGCGCTTGCAAAAACTGGTAACAGTATTAAATAACATTATCATCTAAAATTTGCACAATAGTTTTCTTCGACTAATCATATTTTAGCTTACGGGAGGCATAGATTGCACTCTCGGCACCCTGATCTAAACCGTCACCACAACAACCACCACACACATCACTACAACCACCAACACCACCACAACCACCACTACCACCACACACACCACCACAACCACCACCACCAACACACAGCACCACAACCACCACCTCTATCACAACCACCACCACAATCACCACCACCACAAACACCACCACCACAACCACCACCACCTCCATCTCCACAAACACCACCACAACCACCACCACCACAACCACCAATGTCAGTAGTAGAGAGAGGAAGTCGCATCAATTTGAAAGCATCAAGGACACAACTGTTGATGTAAGAATGGGATTTGAAGCTTCAAGAAATTTTGAACCGTCGATGAAGGCTTATGCTTTAATTATACATGACTCTGAGTTTGAATATAACCCGTTTACGGCTATAGTTTTTCTAAAGATTATTTACTGTATCCACTACTTCGTTTTCCTATATAATTGCTAATCATGCTGGCCAATACGGTTGGAGTCACTTTCACCCTATGACGCAATTTTACTCTATAAGGCAATTTGCGCACACCCTATATTTATAGTGTACCCCAGCCCAAATAGCAAACTGAAAGTCATCTAGTACATGCATGCCATTAAACAGACTAAATTGTGATTAACTAAATAACAAGCGCACCGTGACGGGTATACCAAAAACAAATTGCAACAATTTAACCGAACTAGTTTGATGTGTTTTAAGACCGCCACGACCCTGATGACGGCCGCCCCATGGCGACATGACGGCCACCATGTTCAACGGTTGCTATGGTAGAGTCAGGGTTGTCATGGAGACTGCTAAATACTATGTATTGTTTACTTATTGTCATGATATTTGAATGCAAGGTAGCACAGTGCATTAACGTTTACCTCATATCCCAGTCGCTAGATTTTAGATGTTGAGTTGGAACTAAGCCGCAAGCACCATGGATCTAGCTTTGGTCAGAAGCACATGCAAAGGGCAACCACACACTCAATTACCACACCATATTATGCAAATATAACTACATAGTTAACCAAAGCAAAATCATATTTTTTACTAAACAAAATATTGCGTATATTTCGGTAATTACAACACTATCTCGGTCAAATGTTATTAATCAAGAATGTGATGATTATACAAATCGATAAAGCATACTTAAATATATTAATAATTGTTTATACAAAATATAAATATAACCCATTTTCAAATTATAAATCAAAAACCAAAACGGCGCTAGATATAAATATAACAATTACACCAATCGATGCAGCATACTCAAATACGCTTGTCATTGTTTTTGCAAAATTTAGTTATCTTTAACCGTTTTCGTGCTATTTGTAAAAAACCAAAACGGCACTACGTATCAATATAACAATTACACCGATCGATTCAGCATACTCAAATACGCAAGTCATGGTCTTTGCAAAATTTAGCTATATTTAACCGTTTTTGTGCTATTTGTAAAAAATCACAACGGCACTACCTATCAATATAACAATTACACCGATCGATATAGCATACTCAAATACACAAGTCATTGTCTTTACAAAATGTTGCTATCTGTAAAAACCCAAACGGCAGTACATATCAATATGACAATTAAACCGATCGAGTCAGCATACTCAAATGCGCAAATAATTACCTTTGCAAAATTTACCTATCTCTAACCGTTTTCAAATTATCATCAAATAACTATTTTTTAACCATAAGGTCTTAAAGCGTGATTATCTCGAAAAGCTAGCAAAATTTCAAAAAAAAATCGAAAAATCTCCCTTTAGAAAAACCTGATTCTGATTGAGTGACCATGACTTATATAAAAATTTCATAGCATTATCTTTATAAACAAAAATTTTTAAAATGACTTAAGCATGCATTTAGAGCTAAGTTCCAACTTACACAAAAACGCTTTGGATACTTTATGATAGATATATTAAGTACTTTGTACACTATTATACAATTAAATATGCAAGTCCTAACACTATCGTTAACAGAATAAAATGGCATAAAGTCAAGCTTTTTCTGAATATGCATTATCATATGGATGGTGATTGAACTCATTGTGTCCATCCGATGGTGCAAGCAGGAAACATTAACATAATGTTTTATACGAAGTAGGAATTAAATTATAATGGTTACATTAATTGTCAGAGATGGGTTGTTAGGTTTGGTTTGGTCAGCGACGCGCGCGTCACTGACCAAACCTAACAACCCATCTTCATCTAGTGGTAATTAATGTAACCATTATAATTTTATTCCTATTTCATATAAAACATTATGTTCACGTTTTCTGCTTGCACCATCAGATGGACACAATGATTTCATTCACCATCCATATGATAATGAATATTCAGAAAAAACTTGACTTTATGCCATTCTATTCTGTTAACATTGGTGTTAAGACTTGCATATTTAGTTGTATAATAGTGTACAAAGTGGTTAATATATCTATCATAAAGTATCCGAAGCGTTTTTGTGTAAGTAGAAACTTAGCTCTGAATGCATGCTTAAGATCATTTCAAAAATTTTTGTTTATAAAGATATAGCTATGAAATTTTTGATGTAAGTCATGGTCACTCAATCAGAATAAAATTTTTTAAAGGGAGATTTTTCGATTTATTTTTTCTAAATTTTGCTTGCTTTTTGAGATAATCGCGGTTTAAGACCTTATGGTTAAAAAATAGTTATTTGATGATAATTTGAAAACGGTTAGAGATAGCTAAATTTTGCAAAGGCAATTATTTGCGTATTTGATTATAACACATCGATAGGCGTAATTGTCATATTGAAATGTAGTGCCTTTTTGGTTTTTACAGATAGCACGAAAACGGTTAGAGATAGTAACATTTTGTAAAGATATTGTCTTCCGTATTTGAGTATGCTGCGTCGATAGACGTAATTGTTATATTGATGCTGAGTGCTTTTTGGTTTTTTACGTATTGTTGTTGGCTGAATTTTTTGATCAATTCCGTTCACAAAAAGGTTAAAGATAACCAAATTTTGCAAAAACATTGACAAGCATATTTGAGTATGCTGCATCGATTGGTGTAATTTTTATATTTATATCTAGTGCCGTTTTGGTTTTTGATTTATAATTTGAAAATGGGTTACATTTATATTTTGTATAGACAATTATTAATATATTTAAGTATGCTTTATCGATTTGTGTAATCATTACATTCATGATTAATAACATTTGACCGAGATAGTGTTGTAATTTCCGAACTATACGCAATATTTTATATAGTAAAGAATATGATTTTGCTATGGTTAACTATGTTGTTATAATTGCATAATATGTTGTGATAATTGAGTGTGTGGTTGCCCTTTGTATGCGCTTCTGGCCAAAGCTAGATCCATGGTGCTTGCGGCATAGTTTCAACTCAACATCTAAAGTCTAGCGACTGGGGTATGAAGTAAACGTTAATGCACTGTGCTACCTTGCATTCAAATATCTTGACAATAAGTAAACAATACATAGTATTTAGCGGTCTCCATGACAGCCCTGACTCTAACATGGCAACCGTCAAACATGGTGGCCGTAATGGTGGCCGTCATGTTGCCATTGCGGTCATGGTGACCGCCTTGGGGCGGCCGTTATAATGGTCGTGGCGGTCTTAAAACACATCAAACAAGTTTGGTTAAATTGTTGCAATTTGTTTTTGGTATACCCGTCACGGTGCGTTTGTTTTTTAATTAATCACAATTTAGTCTGTTTAATGACATGCATGTACTAGATGACCTTCAGTTTGCTATTTGGGCTGGGGTACATATAAATATAGGGGTGTGCGCAAATTGCCTTATAGAGTAAAATTGCGTCATAAGGTGAAAGTGCCTCCACCCGTATTGGCCAGCATGGTTACCAATTATATAAGAAAACGAAGTAGTGAATACAGTAAATGACCTTTAGAAAAAGCTATAGCCGTAAACGGGTTATATTCAAACTCAGAGTCATGTATAATTAAAGCATAAGCCTTCATCGACGGTTCAAAATTTCTTGAAGCTTCAAATCCCATTCTTACATCAACAGTTGTGTCCTTGATGCTTTCAAATTGATGCGACTTCCTCTCTCTACTACTGACGTTGGTGGTTGTGGTGGTGTTTGTGGAGGTGGTGGTTGTGGTGGTGGTGTTTGTGGTGGTGGTCGTTGTGGTGGTGTGTGTGTTGGTGGTGGTTGTGGTGGTGGTGTTTGTGATGGTGGTGGTTGTGGTGGTGGTTGTGGTGGTGGTAGTGGTTGTGGTGTGTGTGGTGGTTGTGGTGGTGTGTGTGGTGGTAGTGGTGGTTGTGAAGGTGGTGGTTGTGGTTGTGGTGGTTGTGGTTGTGGTGGTGTTGGTGGTTGTGGTGGAGTGTGTGGTGGTTGTTGTGGTGACGGTTCAGATCAGGGTGCCGAGAGTGCAATCCATTTCTCCCGTAAGCTAAAAAATGATTAGTCGAAGAGAACTATTGTACACATTTTAGATGATAATGTTATTTAATACTGTTACCAGATGTGCGATATTTTTGCAAGCGCGGTGGCGGTTGTGGGGTCGAGGGTCTAGCACTCAGATCGGAATGTCGAGAGCAAGATCCATGTCTCTAGCTAAAAAATGCTTAGTTGAAGAAAACTATTGTGCAGATTTTTGGTACTAGATGGGGGAATATTTGCGGCGAACTCGGGGTGAATGATCTTTGGAACTTACAAAAATAGTCTTTTTGATCCTTAGAATTTCCTATGTTAAATCCCATAAAAAAACGTTTTTTTGCGATCATGGTAACCTTGCTTACCTACTTTCAGGTAATACATGTTCAACGAACCTCAAAAGCTTGTCTAGGAATTCAATGTACGTGTGTGAATCTTTGGAATTTTGAAATTCTGAGTTGAGATTTCTATTCATTATAAAAAAGTAAACAAAAACTCTATTTCGAAAAATTTGTGCTTTTTACGAAAATGTTATGGAGGATTTAAAGTCTCGACATTTGTCAAAATTTGTCAAACACCTAATTTAATAGGAATGTTATTGTCGTTTTTTCTCAAAGTGGGGTAAATTAATATATATATTTATCGATATCAATTCTAAGCTTCTCCACAAATTTTTATTTCAAACGACCTATGTTTTGTTACACTTATTCTTAGCAACATTTACCAGTTTTTCTCATTGTGTCAATTTGGCATCCATAATGAGTAAAACTTGAAAATATTACTGGTACACATATCAAAATTGATGTTTGAAATAAAAATTTGTGGGGATGCTTAAAATTTTCGTAAAACAATATACTGTGATATATATGATATTTGAACCTTGACGCACTGAAGTACCACTCAGATATAAACTTCTAGTTCGTAAAATGATTGATGAAGGAGATGGTGAGGGCAGTTACTTGTTAAAGATATGTAAAATGATATTTCGGAAATTGGAGTTTTAAGATTTCAAATTGGGTGGTGGTGATTTCGTAAAGAAAATTAGAAAAGTATGTTTCAATGAAGTGAACTGCTGTTGCTTGTATATCATAAAAATTTGTTTCCATTTAAAAGGAAACTTCACTGCCATGTGAATATGTATGTAAAGCTAAAATTTGAAGTCACTTAGTACGTTTTCACTAGATTTAAGTTAGGTATAAGATGCTAAACTTTCACTTTCATTTGAATATGTACGTAAAGCCTAAAAAATTTTAAAGTCAATTAGCATGTTTTTATTAGTTTTAAGATAGTTATAAGAAGTGAAAATTTTATTTACTTTTCAGTATATAGTTGTAAGTCCATTATATCATTGAAATTCACTTCTTGCAACTTTGTAGACATCCAACTCATCTAAAAAGAAATTATTTAGCACGTATTGTTAGAATTTAAAATATTAAAATATCAATCAAATTTTATAAATTTCCGGCCAATGACCTTTGTGTATTAGTTTACTCCAAATTAGAATTTGACTAGAGCAATAAGCTCTGTTAATAAAAGGATGGATCATAGAGTGTTAGTTGGGGAGAGAATTGTAAAGAGTAGGCTGGTTTAATGTTTTAAGAGGGATTTCCAAAGAGATAAGATATTAAAAGGGGTAGAGAGAAGAAAAAAAGGGGACTTAGAAGGTTTTGAAAAATTAAAAAGGGATACTGGTGTTTTATAATTGAAAAAGGGGGAAATTTTGGGTTTTGAATTGAAAAGATAGATTTGTCCTTAAAGTAGAAAAATTAGTTTTGGAACTATAAAATTTGAAATTGGAGTTTTGATATTGAAAAAAATAAATGTGAATTAATTGAATCCAGAAGTTTTATTTAGTAGTGGTGAAAGTAAGGAAGTATACAATAAAGAAAGATAGTTACCTTCAACGACAATTGTAACGAGGAACTTACAAAAAGGTGGATCTATTATATAGTGCATCGTAAGAAAAGGATCAGCCAAAGTGGTACAGACGAGTCTCGAAGTGGTGCTATAAGAAACGCTTGGACTGCCGAACCTTCGGTGTTGAGCACGGCGTTGATTTCACGGAGCTAAGATTCCTGATAAGATCAACGGCGATAAGTATAAGTGTATCTAAAGATTTTTTGGCGTACCCTAAACCCTAAAAATAAAAAGCGTAAATTCTGTAATACACAATTTTAAAACGTACTTGTCGACAGGTATTAAGAACCCGCATCTGGTTCGAGTTGTCGCTGTAGGCAGTGGAGCTTCATTGTTCAGCAGCGAGACGTTTCATTGGAATTCAGGTATTAGTTTTATCAGTCATATTTTAAACACTTAACCCGTTATACTCGATTGAAATCTTAAATTATTAACTAATATAAACTGTTTATTGTACGTATTTTTTAAGTAATTGTTTACACTGTCACATTTAGAGATAGCTTATGTAGAATTAACTAGAGGTCATTTGACAGGCAGTGTCACGTATATCTCTATACAGTTCAGAACTCACGCTGTATGCAGATATTGATTTATTCACAAAATTAACCTGAGATAAGAGTTTTCATTTAAAAAAACCAATAGAGAAGTTAGTAATTTATTAATTAAAGAAAAATTTTATACATACTTGCTATTAATTATAAAATTTCATATATATTAAGCGTACGCGCTAAACAGGGCTAGAAAAGAAATTATAGGGGAATTTGGTGCATTGCTAATTTGCTCATATAATAAAAGTATCAGCATATAATAATACATAATTTAAAACAAACACAATAGAATAGATAAGTGCATCATAAATCGCTAAAGAACGACCTAAAAGAACCACAACAGAAGCTAAAAATCAGGCATAGTATAAAAAGTATTTTCTAACAAAACATTTTTAAATTCATTTTGAACTGAAGAAAGGGTTAATCTTTTATGCTAGCATCAAGCAAAAGGCACAACGAAAATAGTTATTCAGGACCATTTCAATTCTGTGTAGGTATACGTATCTTAGAAAATTTGATTTTAGACTTCGACAAAGATTATCCACCGGTGGATAATCTGTGATTTCGATTCAGTATAAAAATAAACAAAATAGTGTGTATCAGGAAGAGTTTGACCTATTGGTATAAAAAGTTATGAGGGCGACTACTGCACTGATAATAGTTATTTAATCAACTAGTTGGTTAATGAAGGCGATTAATAATCGAACTGTTTAAAGCACGAACGAGTGAAGCAAGTGAGTGCTTTAATAGTTGAGATTATTAATCGCCTAACAAACCAGTTGATTACAACATTTTTTCGTCGACCGCAAGTACAATAAAATTTACTTTTCCACAAAGACCGCCAGAATACAATAATGTCAACTTCATACATTTTCGCTTTTACATAAACTTCACTTTAGCTAAAGGAAAACTAGTCACCACTGAAATATATGACATGCGAATTTAACAACAAGGATGCGTATCCGTATGTCTGGTTGAGGTTATACCTCTATTAAAACATCAAGACCTCAAATCCACAAAAACAGTTACTTAATGAAAAAAAATGCATTAATGACGTCCATTAATGCATCCTTTTTAAAACAAAATCATTCGTTAATATACCCTATTCACGTTAAATATGGGATGACGTCATAAACAGCAATAAAGTGCTAGCGATTGTAAAATGTGAACGTAACTATGAACGTAGATTTAATGATATTAGGATTTAGTGTGTAGCAGTTTGCAGTTCTGTTCGGTGTTGCAACGTTTTTTACTTGTATTACTTTGACATTTCTTATTTTATTGTCATTGTTTAGTTTTGTAGTAAATCGTTTGTGCTTTATATTTGCTACATAAAACAGTTTTTTTTAAACTAAAACACTTTATACATTGCAAGTTTCGAGTATTTAACATTTAGAATGCCTAAATAGTTGGATTCGCGCACACAAGAAATGGTTACTCTGATCAGGAAATACACATAAAATAACTTAATCATGACAATGTAGCGTTTATTTGAATTATGACGTCATCCCATATTTAACCTGAATAGGGTATATTGACATTAATAAACGGTCGACGAAAAAATTGATAAATTCACAGATCTTGAACGTGTATTTCGATGGTGTACCTAAAAATGTTGAGGATAAGTTACTGTTAGAAATTATTTACTGCTAACAAAAGTGTTAGCTGTATCTTTTCATACGAATTGGAATTTAGAATTTGTCTGCCTGGATTACTATTTTTGACGTCATAGCCTTGATTCGACGGATGGACTATATAACACTAATTAAATATGGAAGTATTCAACCATGATTTCACATTCTTGAAGAGGTCGCAGAAGCGATAAAAAGCTTGTCAATTTAGCATTAAAACATGTAGATATACCTGTTTATTTTGCATTTATTGCAAAACAAATCGATGTAAAAAAATAATATTCTGTGTAACTCTCCCAATAGAAAAACCTTATTTCATAAATAACTATAAAATGCTTAAAATACTTGTTACAATTATGCTAATTATGGTATCACAAATGGAACGTGATGCCTATCTTCGTAAAAGAGTTTTTGTTCTTTCAGTTAACCTACGCACACAACCTCGATTACTTACAGATGTTACAACAGCCGAGTCGTTATCAGACTCTTCATTGTAGTGAGGCCGCTTATCACTTCGTCTGCGAGAAGATGTTAGCAAATCTTCATTTTCAGAACTCATGCATTGCCGCATCTTTAACTTTATTTTTCGTGTAATTGACCTTTTATATATTACTTCACTTCCGTTGCTATCAGTGTTCTCAGAAGTAGATGTTTGGCGAAGACGGGAATTTGATTCTGCTTTCATTTTAAAAGTTGCTTTGTGTGTAACTACTGATTTCTTTATTCTTTTCTTATTATCACTATTAGTATTTTCGATACTGGATGTTGGGCGACGAGTATTAGAATTTTGTTTTTTTATCGTTTTACGTGTAACTGGCGGTTTATGTGAAACGACTGTTACATGATTGATATTACTGCCACCACTAAAATACTTTCTACGCCGAGAATTTGAAGTAACTTTTTGTTTGGCCCTGAGTTTTTATACAAAACCCTCATTAGTACTTAATGAAGGTGATAATGAACTAACTGATGACTAATGGCAATCATTATCTTCAAACTGATAATCACCATTTGCTGTTGTTGTTCCATTAAGGATTTCTTCTTCACTAAAAAACGACTCAGTGTCACTTTTTTAAGACACTGTTTTTTGGGTAGTTTCTTTCTTTGGCTTCTTTTTGTATTTTTCTCGAAGACACAGTTCTTCTACGTTTTGCCATATTCCAATTGTGAACAATTTTCTTCATATGTGCTTCAAACATTGTAGAGGTATGAACTGTCATTGCATAAATCCTAAAATATCAGTCTCATATCTTTACAAAAGTCTTAAGGCGCTTCATAATTACCACACAATAAATCTGTTTTAACAGCTACCAAGTCGATTGGAGCGTCAATAACTACATAATAATCAGAATGTTTCAAGTGATCTATAGGTATTCTAAATGGTTCTGAATCATTAAACTCCAAAGCGTTTTTAAAAAGTGATCCGGCTTCATGTTTCCAATCATCTGGATGTTTCAAACGTCGTGTTAAAAGAGATGCTAGTGATCTACTACCATATGGACTTGCTTAAACTAGATCTGCTTAATCATCAGTAGACTAATACGTATCCATTAGCTGACGATACAGCGCTTCAACATCAATTGTATATGACGCTTTGATAACTCTTAAACATAATTCACTTATGACGCAAACTTGTTTTACTGTGGTGCTATGCAATTCGTTAAAATTTTCTGCATTTGTTGCCAATTAAAGTACATCAAATTGTACAGCAGTAATTCGTCTATAGAATTTGTTTTCCAGTCTAGCTTTAATAGTAAATAAATCCATTGCATACTCGATTGTATATATATATATATATATATATATATATATATATATATATATATATTATATAGTTGATCTTGCTTTCAATAACGAACGTATTTGTTATAAATTAATTGATTTTGTATGAATATTGGGATATATTTCGTTCGAAATAAGATAGTGGTTTGGTTTAAAACATTTATTACATAACGTTTCGGAAAATTTGTTTCCTTAATCATAAGCTACAAATAGATAGCATTAAATTATATATAAAGTTATAAATTACTTACTTAATAATATATATAATATAATATAATATAATACTATAAAACACATTAAGTAAGTAATTTATAACTTTATATGTAATTTAATGCTATCTATTTGTAGCTTATGATTATGAAACAAATTTTATCCGAAAATATATTATATAAATTTTTATAATATTATATATATATATATATATATATATATATATATTTATATTGTAGTGGTTTTAAAGGGTTAAATTTAGGTATGAACAAGGCAATTTTAAACACCCTGTATAGAAGAAACAACCAGAATTTACGTGCGAAATTTATTTCATTTTGTTAATTAAAAGTAACAAGTACTACCATAATTTTACAAGTAGGAATTAAAATTTAGTTAGGTTCGTAAAGAAAATAAATTGTATAAGCCAATGCAAATTATTAATTAATTTAATTGAGTTTAATTCAAAGGGATATAACGTCTAAATACGCATAAGAGCATGAAAAATCGATAATACCAAGGCGAAACGCTTTACTAACAAACAAACACGTAGAATATAGGAAATATCTTGAAACGCAAACTTCTAGAAATGTTATTTTAAAACGATCGTTAATTGAACACCTGCATGTTTTGGAAAGGTCATGTTCCCCTTATTTGAGTAGATAAAAGACAAGATTCGAGGTATATTGTGCAAACGGTCGGACGGTTCGCATGAACGCTAACCAAAAGTTTCCTTAATGCGCAGAAAGGGTGGACAATCAATGATATGCTTAGGAATGAGACAGGCATAATAGCAGTTCACTTTGAAGCGCACGTATTCAGTCTTCGTGGGTTAGATAGCACGCAGACAGTAATATCGATTTTCTACCACTCAAGCGAGGGTAGAAGGAAACATCTAATATGCATAAGAGAGGAATAGAGTTAATATAGGCGGGATTTTTAAGATGTCACTGAAAGTATCATTGGTCTAAATAGTTAGTTGTACAACAGACAAGCACGGGAAAATTGAATGCGGGTTTTTCGGAAAACATCGTATCAACGAGCTAAATTTCGAAGATTTTGAAACCGGTTATACCAAATTTGAAGAACGAATTAGTTTAATTAAATATTTCGCGTTAGGAGGGTCTGGAGAGGTTACACTGAAAATCGTATACATACCAGAGAGGAGTTATTAAGTCTCTCTTTAAATTCGCTCTTTTAACTTCGCTCGTTGACTTTGCTCTTTGACTTCGTTAAAGTTGCATTGCTGACAACGTACAGAAATCTACCACGAGCTTGTAAGTATTTAAAATGTTTAAATTAAATAGTACAGTGTTGGCCTCATAGTTTGAAACGCGGATAGTGTCAAGTTTAATATTAACTGAGGTGCATCAGATATTTTAACAAGCTCGTGAAATAAAGTAAAGTAAAGTAACGTAAATTAAATTAAGCAATTATATAAAAAAGTGTAAGATACTTGGATTTGGATTTGGATGGATCTTAAATGAATAGCATGCAGCACAACTTAGATGGTGTTCATTTATCAATAGCTGGAGGCGGCAAGCAGAGCAGAACCACGAGACCGAGGGTGCAGGAACTTAACTTCATCGTCAACGGAGTAGGGATCTTCAAGAAATTTCAGATAACGCATTAAAATTTGCTGTTTTTTTATAAACTATGAAAATTATTGTGTTGTGTGAGAGTGAACTTTGATGGTATTTTGCATTATTTTGCGTATTGAAAATAATACGTATAACTAACTTTGATGATGGTATTTGAATATAAATCTAAAAGTGTATATAAAGCTTATTAACGTTTCTCGTGAATTTAAATTTTTATTGTTAAGAGTACATGGGATTTTTTGTGTTTGTAGTAAGAGTATGCAAAGTAAAAAGCATACATTAATAAAATAGATTGGGTTATCATGAGCTCACCATACTCCAGAGTGTACTAATTAGAAATAATTATAAATAAAAAAGAAAAATAAGGTATTATTTAGGGCACATTTACTCCTGTTACATTCAATGTGTTTGATATTTCAAGTTAAAATCCTGGACTTTACAAAGATAGAGGGTGTAACTTGAGCACAGAAATGTAAATAATCTTGAATTTTTATTTGTAAATAGTGGTAAATAAATATTGTATGATTGTTGTATTATTTTGTGGTTTTATTGAGAGTGTGCGTGAACGGTAGAGAGTATGATAGTGAATCTAGGTATCCAAGAGAAAGCCCAACTGAGCTAGCCAGGGAAGCGGTTGAAGAAATCAATTAAAGTGATGAAGCAGGAATCTGGGTAAGAATTATTTTTTTTGAAAATTCTCCTTTTTGTGAAATTTATTACGATTTTGGTAAATTAATAAAATGCTCGAATGTTTTTTTGAGAAAGTACTGAGCTTATAGAGGTTACACGGCAAATTATGACGCCCAATTAGTGAGGCACGATTCATACAGGGTTACACGGCAATATATATATATATATATATATATATATATATATAAGCAAAATAAATATTTGGGATACAGTCAGATTGGGCATGGATGTAATATAAACTTCTTATAACCATTTCAAGCTTTCGAAAATGTTTATTTTCTTCATCAGGATACTAAAAGTTTATAATTTAACATTTATATGATAAAATTCTATAGGTTACTTACGATTATAAAGTTTACAATTATATAAACATTAAATGACATCTATATGACATGGACAGGTTTTTGTTCATATGCGTACATTTAAAAGTTTCTTATAAGTATATGCAAAATTAAAGTTAAAGTTAATGTAGTAAAGATATTAATTAAATAAAGTAACATAGTTATTATAGGTCTTGATAAAAATAAAAATAGAAACTAAAAGTGTTATACTAGTTTTTAAAAATTAAAGCTAATCGTATTGTACCAAAGGTGTTATAAATTTGTATAGTGTGATAGTTTTATATAAATTTGGAATTATTTTTATTCTTTATTATTGTTATAAGATATGAATAAATATTGTTTAAATTTTGTGTGTCTGTTTTTTTATTTATAGGATTTTCTTCGAGAGTAATCGCGATCATTTCAAGAAATAAGCGTTTTTTATAGCTAGTTTCTCTCAATTTTTTTCTCAATTACATGGGAAGCTAGCGCGCATGTTTTTTTGTTCAGATTGCAATCACTTTTGTGTGAGGTTAGTCTTGTAGATAACCAATTTGATGTCTGTCCAACATACCTACCATTACAGTTACGACAGGGTATACTGTAGACTATTCCTGACTGTCGGGGTGTAGGTGTGTGGTCTTTAAGACTACTATATAATACCCTGTCTAAAGTTATAATTGGTTTTTTGATAAGTTTGATGTTTTGAAGATCCTTAAAAAGATGTTTTAATTTATCTGTAAGTTTATCAATGTACGGAAGTGGAATAAACATTGTAGGAGACGGGGAGCTGGTATTAGTGTCTGTAGTATTGTTGGAGTAAGTGTTGATTAATGTGGTATTTTTCTTGTGGTGGTGTTGAAAATTAGTTTGTTGATTAGAGGTTTCGGATATGAATTAGTAAGTAGTAGGTTTCTGAGTATTAAAAGATTTTTGTATCGTAGGGTAGGGTGTGTAACAGATTCAATGTTTATTCCACTTCCGTACATTGATAAACTTACAGATAAATTAAAACATCTTTTTAAGGATCTTCAAAACATCAAACTTATCAAAAAACCGATTATAACTTTAGATAGGGTATTATATAGTAGTCTTAAAGACCACACACCTACACCCCGACAGTCAGGAATAGTCTACAGTATACCCTGTCGTAACTGTAATGGTAGGTATGTTGGACAGACATCAAATTGGTTATCTACAAGACTAACCTCACACAAAAGTGATTGCAATCTGAACAAAAAAACATGCGCGCTAGCTTCCATGTAATTGATACAGGTCACACTATGAATTATGATGACACCAGAATTATATTCAGAGAAACTAGCTATAAAAACGCTTATTTCTTGAAATGATCGCGATTACTCTCGAAGAAAATCCTATAAATAAAAAACAGACACACAAAATTTAAACAATATTTATTCATATCTTATAACAATAATAAAGAATAAAATAATTCCAAATTTATATAAAACTATCACACTATACAAATTTATAACACCTTTGGTACAATACGATTAGCTTTAATTTTTAAAAACTAGTATAACACTTTTAGTTTCTATTTTTATTTTTATCAAGACCTATAATAACTATGTTACTTTATTTAATTAATATCTTTACTACATTAACTTTAACTTTAATTTTGCATATACTTATAAGAAACTTTTAAATGTACGCATATGAACAAAAACCTGTCCATGTCATATAGATGTCATTTAATGTTTATATAATTGTAAACTTTATAATCGTAAGTAACCTATAGAATTTTATCATATAAATGTTAAATTATAAACTTTTAGTATCCTGATGAAGAAAATAAACATTTTCGAAAGCTTGAAATGGTTATAAGAAGTTTATATTAAATCCATGCCCAATCTGACTGTATCCCCAATATTTATTTTGCTTATACATTATAAAAACAGTCAATATTACTAATTTTATATATATATATATATATATATATATATATATATATATATATATATACATATATGCATATATTGGATGTTTATTATGGTTAACAGATACTAAAAATGGTTTAACAATTGCTAAATCTTTCAATTATTTGTAGACAAACTGATCACCATGCGACCATTTCTCATCTAGAGAGTGATATAAACTATTTTGTATTTCTTCGGGCAAAGCAGGTACAGATTCGCCTGCATTTTCTGGTATACGGTCTTCTCTAATTGGTTCTAAATCTGAGGGACTCATACGTTCAAACTCACCACTATTCCATCGTACTTTAAAACATAGGAAGGGTGACTCGGAATAATCAGAACATAGAGCCGAATGTTCCATTACTTCTCCAGGCTACCAAAAAACATCAATCATACATCGAATAGAGGGAAATTATGCAGCTGTAAATATTCCTTTACTCTTATCAAAAAAAAAAATATGGAAAAATGAGAAAAAAAGCAATCCAACTGAACGGAATTCAACTCTTTTGTTAAGCGGAACGTACGCACAAACAGTTTTTCACTTAAACCAAGAGCGGGTATACGCTTAGAGAATTGTCTTTTAGGCACTTCGACAGCAATTTTAACTTTTCCAGCACCTTCGAAACAGCAAATAATGCCGCCTCATCAAAGTTTACCATAATTATTATTAGTTATATTTATTAAACATGTGGTGAATACGAAAAAATAATAGTCAATAGTAATCACTTTTGTGGTTATGTTATGTAAACGAATCAATGAACTCTATACAAACTGGAATGGAATCATTAATGTTAATGTGTGAGGCAAGCTGGAAAGATTAGGATAAGGTTGTGGTACCTTTGTCCTGCTCTAACTCATTTTTGTATATGGGACCAATGATCAATTTTTACTTTCATAATGAGTTTATTATAAATTTTATTTATTAAATTGTATAAACTAACCACTACTAATATAATACAAGTTTTGCAAATAGTTTACACCCGTTTTCAAGCAATTTCAGGTGAATTAAGAAAAGCACATGTCCTGGATAGTAGCAATTAGATATAAGACTATTGTGATTGATGAGTAATTTACATAAAAGACATAGATGGCATACTTTTTTGCCAATTGAATATTCCTAAACACAAGCAATCATAAATACACTGATGCATATAATATTAATATAATATATCCAGGTATCAAACTCACAATATTGTATTGAAAATAATATTGGTGTCTAAAAGTTAACAGCCCCAATAAATAAATATAGAAACAATAATAAAGTAAATTTATTGCATAACTCAATATAGGTTATAAAGCTATTTTACTGAAACTTAAAATTCATTTTCTTGAATTATATTGCTTGTCCAGTTATCGTAAGTCAGAACATACGGTGAAAGTAAGGTATTTTTTTTGTGACGTTTCATCATACGCATAACAATCAAAGGTAAACGATTAGCATTAGTGCATGACCTATATATATATATATATATATATATATATATATATATATATATATATATATATTGCTGTGGATCTTACTAAAGAAATTCTCGCCCACGGATTGGGCGTTATAAGATTGCTGTGGATCGTGGGGTCAGTCTCTGGAACTCCCTAAAAATCATTCACCAGTCTTTCACCAGTCGCGTGTTCGTCCGTTGTAAAACTATCTGTTTCAACCAATGATACAATCCTGCGTCGTCATAAAGCTCCGCCTGTCATATTTTTATTCCTGTCTTATGCATATTTGATGTCGCGTTCCAACCCCACTTGAGTTATAGAAAATCGATATTGCTGACAACCCATGTTTACTCCACGTGAAATTTAGTACGTGCGATTTGAAACCAATGCTTTTATATCCGTCTTTATCTGTAGCATATTATTGATCGTGCATCTCTTCTGCTCTTTAAGAAACTTCGTTAGTTTGTTATTCGAAGCAACTGACGGTTGGAAATTATATCCTATGAAGCCCGCTTTAATATGTTGATAAATTCGAAGAAAGTAACCTTTCAATCATGCATGTGTTCTTAATTAGTGATCGTTTAAAACAACATTTCTTGGAGTTTCTGCTTTGCCGTATCATATAAAACTGACGTCTGTTTGTTCCCAAGAAACGTTTTGTCTTGGGATTATTGATTTTCTATACCCCGGTGTGTTTTCTAATGCTATTACACGTTGAATTAAAATAAATTAAATTAATTATGCATTTCTATTTGTTTTTAAAACTGGTTTTCTTTATAAACCTATTACTTTTCAATCATTAATTATAAAAATACGTCAATACTTGTTCGTTTAAATTAAATAAATGAAATCAATTTTGCGCGTAAATAAATTGTTCGTTTCTCTATACAGAGTGTTTGAAATTGCATTGCTTACCCCAAATTTAACTCTTTGAATCCATAACAATATATATATATATATAATATATATATATATATATATATATATATATATATATAGAAGAATAATCCACATTTGGAATGCAAATGAATGCTTAATATAAATTAATAGTTATTAAGATGAAATGAAAATATAATATGCACTATTAATAATAATATAATTACATGTTTGTATTATCCGAACGTTGCAAAAATGGGATGATCAAGTTATTAGTACATGAATTATGTATATAACTAGATTCAATTTCCTTAAATGCAAGACGTAATTGAAAATCGTTAACAAGAGCCAAGCTTCAGTAGTATTAAGTATAACATCATCTAAACAATATATATATAACAATATATAACAATATATATATATTTCCAACAGAATTAAACCACCATTTCCAGCAGCATAAAGCAACTGATCTGCCACGACGTACCTAGGAACTAATTCCTTGACATCAAAGAACCCTGTACACGCAAATTAGAACTAGAAATTACTTCTGTTCATTACTTACACTTTCCAAGTGGTTCGTGTCTTAATAATCTATAATATTGGATTCTGCTATTCAGGTGTCGCGCCAAATCAGATAACCAATAATCAAGGATACATGTGCATAATGTCTCTTCCAATATGAAATTATTTAAACCAGGCAAATCTTCTACCAATTCACTAAAAAGATTTCTCCTGAATGAGAAAAGGCTGCTCCCGAGGCGTTTTATGTAACAGAATTTACTTTCAGGAAACACTATACTGAAAGTAATAGGGCTTACCTCTTCAGATACTTGCACTTGAACAACGACTATTCTGAAGATAATAAAAGAGAAAATGGTGTGTGTGCATTCCATTATATACGCTATTGAGAAGAATGGCCGGTGTCACAATCCATTCCACACACTTCGAGTTGGAGGTCAGCACCAACAAGGTTCAATATTCTAATAACCAAGGTCGTCAATGCAGATGTGTTAATTAATAACATCTATTAGATCCACTTAAAACAGAATAAACCAATATTTATTTCTTGTAAACAAACTTGACTACACAATCTGACATCTGCCAGAATAATTAAATTATAAATGAAATGACAGTGTCTCGCCACCCATCAACGAATTATAGGATTTAACCTAACCTTAAATATAATAATAAAGTGTCATAGAGTAAATTGCAACAATTCACAAATGACACGTTACAACTCAAAGCTACTACGATCGCGAACTTTAAATGGCAACCGGTAAAAAATGGCAGACAATTATAAACCTAAACACCATCAACTACTTTCTTAACTGAAATCGAGTATAGAACAATAATTAAAGTGGCGGCTACATTAAGAATGGTTTAGAAGTTTTAAGTCTTAAGCAAACACGACGAATATACTATTAAATATAAGCTCCCAGCACCACTCAAACAAACATAAATCTTAATTTAAACATGAATTATAAGTATTATACATATATAACAGAAAAATAGAGAATAATTAATTAAAATTGTTAACATATATTCTGTGATTAGTCCCGGGTATTGTGATTCCTCCGAATAAGTCAGTTTCATGTACGGTTGGAATATCTTCAGCCGAATTAGGAATGATTGCTTCATAGTGATCTCCATGTATCACATCCCTGCCATTTCCAGCGCAATGAACTACAGCTAAAGGCTCGCGAACTAATTGATCTGCTTTTGCACAAAAATTATATGATGTGATACTGAAGCCGAAATGATAATATAAATGATATATTAGTTTGTACTGTTAACATTTTTTCTCAAATAAATTCGATTTTCTCGAAAACTAAATGAGATATCGAAAAGTGTATAGCATATTGGTAATCAGCGTAAAAAACTAAACAAGGTACATATATATTATTTACTGTATCATTATGGGAATATGGCAACGGACAACGGCGGCGACGACAACGGCGTAGCGATTATATTAACCTAACTTACTTCGTAAGTTTGGTTGAAATAAATATCAGTTTAATCATGGAGGCAACGTATCTACAATTAGGACGGTTTAAATAATTGTACAATTTATTTTTTGTAATTAGTTCCTTTAATCAGCGCAAGTAAACGACCTGATCGATAGCTAAATTGTGCAGAGAAAAATGTTTTGTTGAATTTGTTGTTTATGAACAAAGAATGCAAAATTAAAATAAAATGCGCACATGAATATTAATCTAAGTGGACGAAATAGTGGATGATGAAAAATTATTTATACATTTTGAATAGGCAGACAATTCAAGTAACTATTGTGCTTCGCCTATGAGGTCTAACCTCCCAAATTTGTCCGTTGTGTGATTTTTGTGTTATCACAATATAACTTACAATTACATTACGCGACATCATAAAAAAACATATGTGGCATATAACTTATGAACTTTATCTTCAACCTATAAGAACACATTGATATGTCTTCACTTACAAATGAATCCCCACTTGTGTGCTTTTTATGTGCTTATTCTACATCTTTTAAAAGTACGTTCATAATCCATATGCGATCCCATACAAATGAGCGTCCATTTCAATGCAGTTTATGTAATTACGCTGCATCTCGTAAATATCAGTTGGAGCTTCATATGCGCTCCCATACAAACGAACGTCCATTCGCATGCAATTTATGTAATCACGCTGTATCTCGTAAAGATCACTTGAAGAGTCATATGCGCTCCCATACAAACGAACATCCATTCGCATGCAATTTATGTAATTACGCTGCATCTCGTAAAGATACCTTGAAGGATCATATGCGCTCCCATACAAATGAACGCCCATTCGCATGCAATTTATGTACTTATACTGCATCTCTTAAAAGTAGCTTGAGAATTCATGTGCGGTCCCATACAAACGAACGTCCATACGCATGCAATTTATGTAATTATAGTGCATCTTGTATCAGTCTCTTGAAGACTCATATGCGGTCCCATACAAACAAACGTTCATTTGCATGCAATTTATGTACTTATACTGCATATTCTAAAAGAGCCTTGGAAATTCATATGCGGCCCCATACAAACGAACGTCCATTTGCATGCAATTTATGTACCTATACTGCATCTCTTAAAAGCAGCTTGGAAATTCATGTGCGGTCTCATACAAACGAACGTCCATTCGAATGCAATTTATGTAATTACGCTGCATTTTGTAAAAGTCACTTGAAAGCTCATATGCACTCCCACACAAACGAACGTCCATTCACATGCAATTTATGTACTTATACTGCATCGCGTAAAAGTAGCTTGGAAATTCATGTGCGGTCCCATACTAACGAACGCCCATTCCAATGCAATTTATGTAATTACTCTGCATCTCGTAAAGGTCAGTTGAAGGTTCATATGCGTTCCCATACAAAGGAACATCCATTCGCATGCAATTTATGTAATTACGCTGCATCTTGTAAAGGTCACTTGAAGGGTCATATCCGTTCCCATACAAACGAACGTCCATTCGCATGCAATTTATGTACTTACACTGCAACTGTTAAAAGTAGCTTGGAAATTCATGTGCGGTCCCATACAAATGAACGTCCATTTGAGTGCAATTTATGTAATTACGCTGCTTCTTGTAAAGGTCACTTGAAGGCTCATATGCGCTCCCATACAAACGAACGTCCTTTCGCATGCAATTTGTGTACTTACACTGCATCTTTTAAAAGTAGCTTGGAAATTCATGTGCGGTACCATACAAACGAACGTCCATATAAGTGCAATTTATGTAATTACGCTGCATCTTGTAAAGGTCTTCTGAAGGCTCATATCCGCTCCCACACAAACGAAAATCCATACGCATGCGGTTTATGTAATTACGCTGCATCTTGTAAAAGTCATTTGAAGGCTCATATCCGCTCCCACAAACGAAAATCCATACGCATGCGGTTTATCTAATTACGCCGCATCTCGTAAAGGTCACTTGAATTCTCGTATGCTCTCCCATACCAACGAACGTCTAGACGCATGTAATTCATGTACTGATTTTGCATCTCGTAAATTTAACTTGAAAAGACATATGCAGTCCCATACTAACTAACGTCTTTTCACATACTATTCCTGTAATTATTCCCAATCTCATAAATCATTTGAAAGTTTTAGCGATTTTAAGATTTGGGCGATTATAGAGCAACGTAGAAATGTCATTTATAAAAGCGTATTTAATCGCATACTAACTAATATTCATTGAAATGCAAAATATAATCATTCTAGATACTATAGAGGTGTCTTGAAGGTTAATATATTGTTAAAAATTCATACTAATGAATGCCCATTTGCATGCCTTTTGTGTTGATTTTGTGCACATGAAAATAGTAGTGAGCGTGTTGAGGAAAAAATGTGTATGTGTGTATAGTAGACACTATATATACATATATATATAGCTTAGTCATAAAATGCGTGTTAGAAAATTTGTTGTATAATATAATAAAACAATAGTCTCAGTTCAGTGTTTAATTTCCTTGGATGATTACCAAAGCTAATGTAGTAGCTACAGTTTTCCAACAGGTTATGGGCCCAGATATCACAAATGAAAGGTATAAATTTTGAGGTTAAGAGAAAATAATAAAAAAAAAGAAATTCGAAAATAAAAGAATGGCTAGCAGTAGCAATCAAGTTAATTTACCTCAGCTTAGTTCTGGAAATTTCAATAATTGGAAATTTCGTGTATTGGCATTATTAGATGAAAGACAAACAAAGGTTGCATTAGAACATGATAAAAGTGAATACCAGGGCGATGAACTGCAAGAATTTACACGAAAGGTCATCAAAGCAAAGTCCATAATAATACAGTGCATAACTAATAAGCATCTAGATTTAGTAAAAGATGCATTAACAGCAAGTCAGATGATGAAAGCTCTAGCAGATGTATTTGAAAGAAAAAGTGTTTTTACAAAGCTTACATTAAAGAAAAGGTTGCTTTTATTAAAACTAAAAAAGGATGTTAAGTTAGAAGATCATTTTCTGTATTTTGTTAATTTAATACGGGAACTAGAAAATGCAGGTTCAAAAATGGAAGAAACTGACAAAGTGTGTCATTTGCTACTAACCTTAAATGAAGAGTATGATTCGGTTATCACAGCTATAGAAACATTAAATAGTGAAATTACAATGGAATTTGTAAAAAAGTCGATTGCTAGATGAAGAATTGAAAATGAAAAATAAAAATAAAGGTTCTGATAAAACTGCAAATTCAGAAGATGTATCATTTAAAGCTGCTCCCTTTATATGCTACACGTGCGGTAAGACTGGTCATAAAAGTAGTGAGTGTAGACAGAATCAACAAAGAGGTGGTCGATTTCAAAGGGGGATCGTATAGATTCAGATCACAGCGAAGAGGTGGACATTTCAATTACAGAGGACGTGGAACGGGTCAATGCGAAAGTGTAAACGAAGTGGACATTTCATTTATTGCGCTACAAAGCAATACGAGTATTTTGAGTAATAGAAACTTGTTCATTTTAGATTCAGGTGCAACTCAAAACTTAATATCGGACAACATGGAACATTTATGTAAAAATGTGCAAAGTCTAGGCAAAGAAATAAAAATACATGTTGCGAATGGTGAATACATGGTAGCTACAAAAAAAGGGTACAATATCAGGTACATGTCAAGGTAGAAATTTAAGTATAAACGGGTTGATAGTCAAAGGAATAAAACACAACCTAATTTCTGTAACGGAACTTGTAAATAAAGGAAACAAAGTAGTATTTGAAAAAGAGACCGTCAAAATAGAAGGAAATAATTATACTCTTGAATGTAAACTGAAAGATAAGCTATTTATATTAGAAATAAATATAGAAAACTCTGAACAATGTTATGTAACAGAAAATCTTTGGCATCGTAGATTAGGTCATCTAAATCATAAAGGGCTCAAACTGTTGAACTTACCTAAAGGAAAAGAAATTTGTTCTAAGTGTATAGAAGGAAAATCAACAAGAAAACCGTTTTACTCTAAACCAAAAGATCAAAGCACATCGGAGAATTAATACATTCAGATCTTGAGGACCAATAAAACCAGAAACCTCAGAAGGGCATAGATATTATCAGGTTTTAATGGATGATTATTCTCACTTTGTGGTGGTAAAATTATTAAAGAACAAGTCTGAAGCAACAGAAAATATAAAAGGTTTTATAAAATTAATAAACACACAACATGGACTAAAAACAAAAAGGATCCGCTGTGATAATGGAGGGGGAATTTTCTTCAAGTGAATTTAGGAACTACTGTAGATTCAAAGGTATTTTAATACAATATACCATACCCTATACTCCACAACAAAATGGAGCAAGTGAAAGAATGAATAGAACTTTAATGGACAAAACAAGGACAAAATTTGCTGAAACTGGATTACCCAAACATTTATGGGGAGAAGCAATAAGATCTTCAGCTTATGAGCTAAATAGATCACCTACAATTGCGAATAGAGGGATACCACCTGCCAAAATATGGTACGGAAATAATGATTTATCTAAATTAAGAATATTTGGAAGTCGTGCATGGGCAGTAGTACTTCCAAGATGCTCAAAGTTGGATATTCGAGCTAAGCCAATGACATTGGTTGGATATTGTGGTGGAGGATACAGATTGTGGGATCAAAATACAAACAATTAATTGCAAGGAAGAAGATGATAAAGTCCACAAAGAGATAAATGAAGAAATCATTAAATATGAAAATGAAATTCAAAGCGAAAACGAACAAGAAGAAAATACGCATAATGAAAATTATGAAAAATATAAAGAACCAACAAGAACTGGAAGGGTAATAAAAAACCAAAACATTTTGATGAATATGAGTTATACACTATATACTGTTTAATGACAAATCAGGAAGAACCACAAGATTATGACAATGCGGTATTATCCAAAGAATGGAGAGATGCGATTAACAAAGAATTGGCATCACACAAAGAGCAAAATACTTGGAGCGAAGAGAACCTACCCAACGGGCAAAATGCAATAGAAACAAAATGGGTCTTCAGAACCAAAGAAGATGGCACAAAGAAGGCTAGAATTGTAGCAAAAGGATTTCAAATTGAGGAGGAGAATACATTTAACACTCTATACGCACCAGTTGCTAGAATGTCTACTATAAGGGTTATGTTGTCTTTTGCATTACAAAACAATTTCAAGATCAAACAGTTAGATATACCATCAGCATTTTTGAATGGTAAATTGAATACTGATGTTTATATACAAAGACCTGAAGGAGTGCAAACTAGATCACCGATATTGAAACTTAATCGTGCATTATACGGATTAAAGAATCTCCAAAACTATGGAACAACAGATTCAATGACTTTATTATTAAATATAAAATGAAAAGATCATTATATGATTGTTGTTTGTACTATAATAGTAATAATTGTTGGTTGATACTTTATGTTGACGATATATTAATATGTGGCGAGGACGACGAGATAGAAAGAGTAATATACGCACTCAAGCTAGAATTTAAAGCTAAAGAGATTGGAGAAGTAAACAATTTTTAGGTATGAAAATCGAAAGAACTGAAACAAAAATCTACATAAACCAGACTAAAATGATACAAAAATTTTTAGAGGCATTTAATATACAAGACTGCAAAAGTATAGAAACTCCAATGGAAAATAATTTTCAAATTGATACTGAACAAGAGGTAATTGAAGTACCATACAGAAACCTTATTGGATATTTACTTTATTTATCAACTACATCAAGACCAGATATAACTTATTCTGTATCATACCTAAGTCGCCCACTTGACAAACCTACTGAACAAACTTGGAATGCAGCGAATTATGACGTCATCCCATATTTAACGTGAATAGGGTATATTGACATTAATAAACGGTCGACGAAAAAATTGATAAATTCACAGATCTTGAACGTGTATTTCGATGGTGTACCTAAAAATGTTGAGGATAAGTTACTGTTAGAAATTATTTACTGCTAACAAAAGTGTTAGCTGTATCTTTTCATACGAATTGGAATTTAGAATTTGTCTGCCTGGATTACTATTTTTGACGTCATAGCCTTGATTCGACGGATGGACTATATAACACTAATTAAATATGAAAGTATTCAACTATGATTTCACATTCTTGAAGAGGTCGCAGAAGCGATAAAAAGCTTGTCAATTTAGCATTAAAACATGTAGATATACCTGTTTATTTTGCATTTATTGCAAAACAAATCGATGTAAAAAAATAATATTCTGTATAACTCTCCCAATAGAAAAACCTTATTTCATAAATAACTATAGAATGCTTAAAATACTTGTTACAATTATGCTAATTATGGTATCACAAACAGAACGTGATGCCTATCTTCGTAAAAGAGTTTTTGCTCTTTCAGTTAACCTACGCACACAAGCTCGATTACTTACAGATGTTACAACAGCCGAGTTGCTATCAGACTCTTCATTGTAGTGAGGCCGTTTATCACTTCGTCTGCGAGAAGATGTTAGCAAATCTTCATTTTCAGAACTCATGCATTGCCGCATCTTTAACTTTATTTTTCGTGTAATTGACATTTTATATATTACTTCACTTCCGTTGCTATCAGTGTTCTCAGAAGTAGATGTTTGGCGAAGACGGGAATTTGATTCTGCTTTCATTTTAAAAGTTGCTTTGTGTGTAACTACTGATTTCTTTATTCTTTTCTTATTATCACTATTAGTATTTTCGATACTGGATGTTGGGCGACGAGTATTAGAATTTTGTTTTTTATCGTTTTACGTGTAACTGGCGGTTTATGTGAAACGAGTGTTACATGATTGATATTACTGCTACCACTAAAATATTTTCTACTCCGAGAATTTGAAATAACTTTTTGTTTGGCCCTGGATTTTTATACAAAACCCTCATTAGTACTTAATGAAGGTGATAATGAACTAATTGATGACTAATGGCAATCATTATCTTCAAACTGATAATCACCATTTGCTGTTGTTGTTCCATTAAGGATTTCTTCTTCACTAAAAAACGACTCAGTGTCACTTTTTTAAGAAACTGTTTTTTGGGTAGTTTCTTTCTTTGGCTTCTTTTTGTATTTTTCTCGAAGACACAGTTCTTCTACGTTTTGCCATATTCCAATTGTGAACAATTTTCTTCATATGTGCTTCAAATATTGTAGAGGTATGAACTGTCATTGCTTCATGTTTCCAATCATCTGGATGTTTCAAGCGTCGTGTTAAAAGAGATGCTAGTGATCTACTACCATATGGACTTGCTTAAACTAGATCTGCTTAATCATCAGTAGACTAATACGTATCCAGTCTAGCTTTAATAGTAAATACTCGAGATTGTATATATATATATATATATATATATATATATATATGTCATGCACTAAAGCTAATCGTTTACCTTTGATTGTTATGCGTATGTTGAAACGTCACAAGAAAAATACCTTACTGTCACCATATGTTCTGACTTACGATAACTGGACAAGCAATATAATTCAAGAAAATGAATCTTAAGTTTCAGTAAAATAGCTTTATAACCTATATTGAGTTATGCAATAAATTTACTTTATTATTGTTTCTATATTTATTTATTGGGGCTGTTAACTTTTAGACACCAATATTATTTTCATTACAATATTGTGAGTTTGATACTTGGATATATTATATTAATATTATATGCATCAGTGTATTTATGATTGCTTGTGTTTAGGAATATTCAATTGGCAAAAAAGTATGCCATCTATGTCTTTTATGTAAATTACTCATCAATCATAATAGTCTTATATCTAATTGCTACTATCCAGGACATGTGCTTTTTTAATTCACCTGAAATTGCTTGAAAACGGGTGTAAACTATTTACAAAACTTGTATTATATTAGTATTGGTTAGGTTATACAATTTAATAAATAAAATTTATAATAAACTCATTATGAAAGTAAAAATTGATCATTGGTCCCATATACAAACATGAGTTAGAGCAGGACAAAGGTACCACAGCCTTATCCTAATCTTTCCAGCTTGCCTCAGACGTTAACATTGATGATTCCATTCCTGTTTGTATAGAGTTCATTGATTCGTTTACATAACATAACCACAAAAGTGATTGCTATTGACTGTTATTTTTCCGTATTCACCACATGTTTGATAAATATAATTAATAATAATTATGGCAAACTTTGATGAGGCGGCATTATTTGCTGTTTCGAAGGTGCTGGAAAAAGTTGAAATTGCTGTCGAAGTGCCTAAAAGACAATTCTCTAAGCGTAGACCCGCTCTTGGTTTAAGTGAAAAACTGTTTGTGTGTACGTTCCGCTTAACAAAAGAGTTGAATTTCGTTCAGTTGGATTGGGCGCCATAAGATTGCTGTGGATCGTGGGGTCAGTCTCTGGAATTCCCTAAAAATCATTCAAGTTCTAACGTTGTAACATGCCTTTTTGCCTATATTTTAGCATGTTACATCTGTGCTTGGCACTATTAGCATATAAATGCTAATACCTACATTTAAATATAAAATTACTCTCTTTATTATATAATATATTTTCTATAAGAATTTATCTCGTACAATCCTGGATTATTAGTTTTAATCCACAAGTTATTAATTTGTTTACATAGTACAAATAAATATATCTATATGTAATTTTCCTATTGGTCATTTCTAATTTTCCTATTGGTCATTTCTGAAGTGTTTATTCTAGAAGCACAACTGGTGTGGTTCTAATTCTGTAATATAATTATATGAAATTTTCCTATTGGTTATTTTTGAAGTGCTTATTTCAAAGTCACAACTGGAGTGGTTCTAATGTTGTATTATTGAGAATAATAGCTAGTGATCGTCCATCCCGAAGATGGCCGAAAATAATTTATTAGACGTGTCAAATTTACATTTTTTCTGATATCTGTTTGCTTATCTGGCACTGCATTTCTGATTTAACTTTTACCTTTGCTTCATGGTTAGCTGGTATGTAAATTTTCTAATTATAAATCTTAAATTAACATTTAAATATATTTTTAGATGTGTTATCTAACGGATGAAGAAGTTGTTTCTTCGTTAATCCCATCAAGTATTTATGATGATGGTAAGATATTAAAGGATCTAAATTTTCCTTTGTACCTCATGTTATTTTTCACTTTTGTAACACAACTGAATTTTCTAGGGTGTTCCTGTACCATATGCTCCAGCGGATTCATGTGTTCCTGTAATGTATGTTCCTGTAGCATATGCTTCCCCGGTGAAGTATGCTCCAGCGGATTTATATGTTCCTGTAAGATGTGTTCCTGCAGCATATGCTTTCCCGGTCAAGTATGTTCCTGTAACATATGTTCCTCTGGTTTATTCTCCGGTCAAGTATGCGTCACGGCGACGTGTTTTCTCTCATTCAAATTTTTTACATGGAAAAGTTGCATGTGCAATTCGCACAACCAGATGATGTAAAATAAATAATCATCACAAGTATTTTATATTTCGTTTCCTTCTACTTTACCTAATGAATGCTCAGTTATTATCTTATTGAAAAATATCTACAAGTTTAATTTTATGGAACAGAAGTCTGTTAAAGACAACGTTTGAAGCTGACCACATGGTTGTTTTGTACCTACACTAGGAGTTCCTACAACGCAGGATGTCTTAGTTTCCTGGATATTGAAGGATTCCTATAAATTATGTAACTAATAGTTTTGGTTCAGTTACTGGTACTACAGGTAGTATGAAATTTAACTTTTACCTTACCGTTTTCTGTTAAAATAAAGAGGCCTAACCTCTATTTAAATTTGTCTTTGTCACTACAAACATTTTGTATTGATTATTAATTACCTTTTACTTACCTTAATTGATTTCAAATAGCATTCTCTAATATATAACCTTATCTTAAATGATTTCAAATATAATTATCTACTATATAACCTAAAAATATGTAAACATTTGAAGCTTCATATGGTGAAAAGGTTTATTACTTGAACTTTCATTTCATGTGCATTTTGTTACATGACGTTATTACAATTAGGATCACTTTTTGATTTACTTTCGCATTAAGTATAATATTTTGAGTTTCTAAACAGAGAATATTTACTTTGATTTCTCTATAAAAGAATTTCTCGTGTACATTTTATTAAATATGTGAATTATATCATGTTAAAATATATAGCGATGTCTACTATGTTAATGACACAAGCATATATCTTAATACATGCTTTTGGAATTATAATAACTTGAGTATTAATATACATATTTAGTCGAATTTCTCTTATCGTGGTTTAACTTTTGTTTCTCTAAGTTATTTTACAGTTGTGTAAACAGGTGTCTTGATATTTAAATTTTAACATTCAGATATTCTCCAAACATTTCCCTTACCCTGATGATTTCAAGTCTCACGCAGCCTCCGAAGCCATAAAGGTCGATGCAAGCAGTGCCGAAGTATTTCTTATACTTCGTCGTGCGCTTACTCTTTTTATAACATCGAGAAAAGAGTAAGGTGCAACGTTGGGCCGTCATAAGGTTGCTGTGGATCCGGGGATTAAAGTTTAAGAATCAAGAGTGAGTCATTAAATATAAAAAGTTCACAACAAAAAAAAAATTTCTTACCTTGATCTCTGCTTCAAAATATCTTCCACAGCTTCCCTGGCTAGCTTAGCTATGCCTCTTCTCGGATACTTAAATTTACAATCATTCTTCCTTCCCACTCACACACCATTCAATAAAATCATCAAATAATACAACAATCATACAATCTTTATTTACCGCTATTTTCAAACAATTATTCACAGATATATACAATTTGGTTACAATTCAATAAGTGATATTTTTGTAAAGTTCTTGTTTTAAATTTTTATTAGTAAACACATTTAATACAATTGGAATAGATGGGCCCCAAATAATACCCTATATTTATTGCACACTGGAGTATGGTGAGCTCATAATAACCCAGTTTATTAATGTACGCCTTTTACCTTGCATAAAATTACCACAAAATTAATAAACCCATGTACCTTTAACAATCCAATTTAAATTCATAATGAAATTTAGTAAGCTTTACATATACCCTTTTTTTCAATATTTAAAATACTCTAATAATTGTCAAGTACACGTATCTTTTCCGATACGTTATAAAACCATAAATAACCCCAATGTTCACTTACATCACCAAATAATTCCAAAAGTTTATCAGATAACAGAAAATTCGAATGAGTTACCTGGAAAATGTTTCAAGTCTCCATCTCCTTTGATAATGCCATCCAGAACCCCTTTGCTTCGTGACTATGCGCTGTGATCCTCCAGATATTTATAGATGATAAGCAAGCGCTTTGCTACCAATTACCATTCCATCACAGCATCCAAATTCACGTATATTATACTTTTGCTTATTGATTTATTAGCTTGGTATGGTATTAGTTGGACCTTGGTTGATTTAACTCACTCGACACTTACTCACGTTAATAACTATAACGCCTCAACTTACCACGTTATAAGTGCTAATACTACATTTACTAAATTATGAATTTTTCAATACTCACAAGACTCTACTCTAACGTCGGTTTATACGTAGTCTAAAGCGATGAAAATACAAAAGAATCAAAGAGAATCAAAAGAGAACGAGCCCCATTCTCTCCGAGTATTTATATCCTTAAAATGCCACCACTACGCCACTCTTCACGCGAAATACTTAATTTTAAAATCACACTTCTGCAAATTTTAATCTAACTGACTTAAAGCTTCTAGAAATTCCTCTCGTGGACGCGCTATATAATCCGAAAAACCTCTTTCACCCGTCGCGTGTTTGTCCGTTGTAAAACTATCTGTTTCAACCAATGATACAATCTTGCGTCGTCATAAAACTCCGCCTGTCATATTTTTATCCCTGTCTTATGCATATTTGATGTCGCGCTCCAACCCCACTTGAGTTATAGAAAATCGATATTGTTGACAGCCCATGTTTACTCCACGTGGAATTTAGTAAGTGCGATTTAAAACCAATGCTTTTATATCCGTCTCTATCTGTAGCATATTATTGATCGTGCATCTCTTCTGCTCTTTAAGAAACTTTGTTAGTTTGTTGTTCGAAGCAACTGACGGTTGGAAGTTATATTCTATGAAGCCCGCTTTATTATGTTAATAAATTCGAAGAAGGTAACCTTTCAATCATGCAGGTGTTCTTAATTAGTGATCGTTTAAAACAACATTTCTTGGAGTTTCTGTTTCGCCGTATCATATAAAACTGACGTCTGTTTGTTCCCAAGAAACGTTTTGTCTTGGGATTATTGATTTTCTATACCACGGTGTGTTTTCTAATGCTATTACACGTTGCATTAAAATAAATTAAATGAATTATGCATTTCTATTTGTTTTTAAAGCTGGTTTTCTTTATAAACCTATTACTTTTCAATCATTAATTATAAAAATACGTCAATACTTGTTCGTTTAAATTAAATAAATGAAATCAAGTTTGCGCGTAAATAAATTGTTCATTTCTCTATACAGAGTGTTTGAAATTGCATTGCTTACCCCAAATTTAACCCTTTTAATCCATAACAATATATATATATATATATATATATTTTCGTGGTATATAAATATATATATATATATATATATATATTTCCAACAGAATTAAACCACCATTTCCAGCAGCATAAAGCAACTGATCTGCCACGACGTACCTAGGAACTAATTCCTTGACATCAAAGAACCCTGTACACGCAAATTAGATCTAGAAATTACTTCTGTTCATTACTTACACTTTCCAAGTGGTTCCTGTCTTAATAATCTATAATATTGGATTCTGCTCTTCAGGTGTCGCACCAAATCAGATAACCGATAATCAAACATGCATGTGCATAATGTCTCTTCCAATATGAAATTATTTAAACCAGGCAAATCTTCTACCAATTTACTAAAAAGATTGCTCGTGAATGAGGAAAGGCTGCTCCCGATGTGTTTTATGTAACAGAATTTACTTTCAGGAAACACTATACTGAAAGTAATAGGGCTTACCTCTTCAGATACTTACACTTGAACAACGACTATTCTGAAGATAATAAAAGAGAAAATGGTGTGTGTGCATTCCATTGTATACGCTATTGAGAAGGATGGCCGGTATCACAATCCATTCCACAAACTTCGAGTTGGAGGTCAGCACCAACATGGTTCAATATTCTAATAACCAAGGTCGTCAATGCACATGTGTTAATTAATAACATCTATTAGATCCACTTAAAACAGAATAAACCAATATTTATTTCTTGTAAACAAACTTGACTACACAATCTGACATCTGCCAGAATAATTAAATTATAAATGAAATGACAGTGTCTCGCCACCCATCAACGAATTATAGGATTTAACCTAACCTTAAATATAATAATAAAGTGTCATAGAGTAAATTGCAACAATTCACAAATGACACGTTACAACTCAAAGCGAACGTTAAATGGCAACCGGTAAAAAATGGCAGACAATTATAAACCTAAACACCATCAACTACTTTCTTAACTGAAATCGAGTATAGAACAATAATTAAAATGACGGCTACATTAAGAATGGTTTAGAAGTTTAAGTCTTAAGCAAACACGACGAATATACTATTAAATATAAGCTCTCAGCACCACTCAAACAAACATAAATCTTAATTTAAACATGAATTATAATTATTATATATATAACAGAAAAATAGAGAACAATTAATTAAAATTGTTAACATATATTCTGTGATTAGTCCCGGGTATTGTGATCCCTCCGAATAAGTCAGTTTGATGTACGGTTGGAATATCTTCAGCCGAATTAGGAATGATTGCTTCATAGTGATCTCCATGTATCACGTCCCTGACATTTCCAGCGCAATGAACTACAGCTAAAGGCTCGCGAACTAATTGACCTTCTTTTGCACAAAAATTATATGATGTGATACTGAAGCCGAAATGATAATATAAATGATATATTAGTTTGTACTGTTAACATTTTTTCTCAAATAAATTCGATTATCTCGAAAACTAAATGAAATATCGAAAAGTGTATAGCATATTTGTAATCAGCGTAAAAACAAAACAAGGTACATATATATCATTTATTGTATCATTATGAGAATATTGCAACGGACGACGGCGGCGACGACAACGGCGTAGCGATTGTATTAACCTAACTTAGTGATGGGCACAATCGATAGTCTATCGATTGGACTATCGATAGTTTGTACTATCGATAGTTACTATCGAATTATTTTTTTAATGAATGAATTTCTACTATCGATAACTTGCGATTGTAAAGCGTACTATCGATAGTCTCATAAACTATCGATAGTACTGGTGGAACCATCGATTGCTTTTCCTATCGATAGTTATGCAACAATCGATAGTTAATGAACTATCGATGGTGCTACCGACAATCTGCTAAACAAAATCTTAGTATGGCACGGTCAATGTCAATACTCAATAGTTTTTAAATGATAGTTATATTGACCATTAAGTTAACCACTAAAGGGAAATGCCGGACCCTAACTAAATGCACGTGCAATTTGGTGTGTGAAAAAATCACCAGTGTGGAAATTTTTTACAAAACACGGCGACAAAGTTATGTGTCAAGTTTGTAAAAGAGTTGAAATTTTGTGATAATACGTCCAATTTAAATGATTATTTACTTCGACGGCACCCAACACGTACCGAACCCGTGCAATTAGTTGACGTAGTAGAAGCAATTGACTGTCATCAAAAGATACCGCCAGTAACACTAGTGAAATCGAAAACAGCAATACTGCTTCCATGTCAAAAAGTGCTAGCGTAGCACTACGGTTATCCAGTGCAACAACAACGTTATCGGATTCAGCTACTTCAGTATCAAATCCAGCTCTTCGATCAGTAGTGTGCTTCCTGTGGTTGCAGTTCCTACACGAAAACGGAAGCTACAGCCAACAATAACGCGCCAAGTAGTTCCTTTAAACGGATCATAAAACATAAAATCACAAAGCTTGTGTTTAAAATGATCGTCAAGGATTTGCAACCACTATCCATAGTAGAAGATTCTCATGAAAGCACTCGAACCTCGGTACACATTACCGAGCAAAAGGACAGTATCGAGAGCATTTTCCAAACTTATATAGTACAGTTCTTCAGTCAGTGCAAAAAGCTGTGCAACATTCAAACTCGATATCGATTACAACTGATATTTGGACATCCTTTAACACCGAATCAATCTGCTTCATTAATAATACCTTCAATAGGAGGATTGCAACATAATATCGTACGACTCAACTCTACAACTGAAATTGCAAGTTTATTAAAATCCAGTTTAATAGAGCCTATACTTAGCACCAGCAAGGCCATGAAGTTTACTTTGTGACAAGATTTTGATGAAAAACTAAAAAGTATAGTAGCTTCTGTTAACTCAGAAGCAAATACGTTACTATTATTAAAAAATTACAAGGATTTGCCTTATTTAAATCGAAAAGAACGAACGAACAACAAAGTGCATTTCCAAATTTATATAAACTGGCAATAAAATTTCTGAGCGTGCCGGCTACCTCTGTGCCTTCAAAAAAAGTATTTTTTCAAGCTGGTTTAATAACAAAGAACCTTACATGTGATTTTCCAATGCTCCACCCGAAGGTACTATATTGGCCAGGTAGCGAGTTTTTTTCACCTGAAAAATTTTGAATTTTGCCGAACCTTTGCTCTTCCAAGCGAGGTAGGGATCTTTAACGTGCGTGACAACACTCACACACGGGACCTCCATTGTACCTCTCATCCGAACGAGGGCGTATTTTTGTGAAAAATACTCGCCTAACATTAATCAAGCGGACCGTGTCAGGATTCGAACCCGGGACCTTGGGCGTAGTGGTCACACGCATACCAACTACGTCACGGAGCCGCCCTAATAACAAAGGACTGTGCATTTACATTTCTAATGGTCCACCTAAAGGTACTACATTGACCAGGAGGCGAGTATTTTGTTGCCTGGAAATATAGAATTTTACCGAACCCTTGCCGTTCCAGGCAAGGTAGCGATCTTTAACGTGCGTGACAACATTCACACATTTTTTGTGAAAAATGCTCACCCGACATTTTTCAAGCAGTTGGGCGTGTCGGGATTCGAATCCAGGACCTTGGAATCCGTAGTCTTACGCTTACTACATTGATCCACGGCGACGCCAATAACAAAGGACCTTACATTTATTTTTCCAATGCGCCGCCCGAAGGTACTGCATTGGCCAGGAAGCGAGTTTTTTGTTGCCTGGAAATTTAGAATTTTGCCGAACCCTTGCCTTCCAGGCAAGGTAGGGATCTTTAACGTGCGTGACAACACTCACACACAGGACCTCCATTTAACCTCTCATTCGAACGAGGGCGTAATTTTTATGAAAAATGCTCACCTGCCATTTTTCAAGCAGTCGGCTGTGTCTGGATTCGAACCCAGGACCTTGGGATCCGTAGTCTTACGCTTACTACATTGATCCACGGCGACGCCAATAACAAAGGACCGCAGAAATCGCCTTAAACCTATACAGTGACTGGAATCCTACGTTGGATCCGTCACTTATTTTCTTTTTTAATTGTCTATATTGTTAACCTTTTTTTTAATTCGTTACAATATTTCCTCCAGTGATGAGTGAACAGTACACTGCCCGACACAACCTTAATTTGATGTATTTGTTCTTTAGGTGCATCTAAATTTTCTGGGTTTCTCATTTTCTTGTTTTACTACTTATTTTCCAAATTTTAATTAAATAACTAAGCTGTTTAGAGATGAAAATATATTCGCTTCGATTATAACGTCAAAAATTATTTTTATAACAAGATTTTTTAAACTTCTTCCTAAATACAACAATTATAGTCAATTCAACATCTTTTCTATAACTATTCTTGTAGCTTTCTTTGTCTCTAGTTATTTTTTATTAAATATAAAATTTTCTTTTAAATATTTCTAGAAATGTCCTTCAATTCATTTTCTAACTCTCATTATTTTTCCATGGTAACTGTCACATTTTTTTCTATGGATAATAAACTAGTCCTGCCACTTTTATATCCAATTTCAATCAATCCTTCTAACTGTGTATACTTTTATCTGTCCTTTTCAATAACTCATTACATCACTAGAATAGCTCTAGTGCTCTACCTTAAATCTAATAATCTTTTACATTTTATATTATAATAAGCTGTGAGTGAAAGTGAACCTAACCATAAATGTCGCTCTTTTAAAAATCATTCGCTAATAACAATGTTTCTCTCTTCAAACTATCAATAATGCAATTAATTATTGATAGTAAAATTCACTTGTTTGAAAGATCATTTGATAGAAGTATTGTAATGATATAGTTTAAGCTATCGATAATTCATGAGACTATCGATAGTACAAACTATCGATGGCCCAATCGATAGACTATCGATTATGCCCATCTGGCAGACATGTACTAAGGTTTTGTTTGCAGATTATTGGTAGTACCATTGATAGTTCAGTAAGTATGTATTGTTACATAACTATCGATAGGAAAAACAATCGATGGTTCCATCACTACTATCGATTGTTGCTTAACTATCGATTGTAACTATCGATAGAAAAAACAATCGATAGTGCTCATCAGTAACCTAACTTACTTGGTATGCGCTCCCATACAAACGAACGTTCATTCGCATGCAATTTATGTAATTACGCTGCATCTCGTAAAGATCACTTGAAGACTCATATGCGCTCCCATACAAACGAACATCCATTCGCATGCAATTTATGTAATTACGCGGCATCTCTTAAAAGTAGCTTGAAAATTCATGTGCGGTCCCATACAAACGAACGTCCATACGCATGCAATTTATGTAATTATAGTGCATCTTGCATCAGTCTCTTGAAGGCTCATATGCGGTCCCACACAAACAAACGTCCATTCGCATGCAATTTATGTACTTATACTGCATATTCTAAAAGAGCCTTGGAAATTCATATGCGGCGCCATACAAACGAACGTCCATTTGCATGCAATTTATGTACCTATACTGCATCTCTTAAAAGCAGCTTGGAAATTCATGTGCGGTCTCATACAAACGAACGTCCATTCGAATGCAATTTATGTTTTACGCTGCATCTCGTAAATATCAGTTGAAGCTTCATATGCGCTCCCATACAAACGAACGTCCATTCGCATGCAATTTATGTAATCACGCTGCATCTCGTAAAGATCACTTGAAGACTCATATGCGCTCCCATACAAACGAACATCCATTCGCATGCAATTTATGTAATTACGCTGCATCTCGTAAAGATACCTTGAAGGATCATATGCGCTCCCATACAAATGAACGCCCATTCGCATGCAATTTATGTACTTATACTGCATCTCTTAAAAGTAGCTTGAAAATTCATGTGCGGTCCCATACAAACGAACGTCCATACGCATGCAATTTATGTAATTATAGTGCATCTTGTATCAGTCTCTTGAAGGCTCATATGCGGTCCCATACAAACAAACGTCCATTCGCATGCAATTTATGTACTTATACTGCATATTCTAAAAGAGCCTTGGAAATTCATATGCGGCGCCATACAAACGAACGTCCATTTGCATGCAATTTATGTACCTATACTGCATCTCTTAAAAGCAGCTTGGAAATTCATGTGCGGTCTCATACAAACGAACGTCCATTCGAATGCAATTTATGTAATTACGCTGCATTTTGTAAAAGTCACTTGAAAGCTCATATGCACTCCCACACAAACGAACGCCCATTCGCATGCAATATATGTACTTATACTGCATCTCGTAAAAGTAGCTTGGAAATTCACGTGCGGTCCCATACTAACGAACGCCCATTCCAATGCAATTTATGTAATTACTCTGCATCTCGTAAAGGTCAGTTGAAGGTTCATATGCGCTCCCATACAAACGAACATCCATTCGCATGCAATTTATGTAATTACGCTGCATCTTGTAAAAGTCACTTGAAGGCTCATATCCGTTCCCATACAAACGAACGTCCATTCGCATGCAATTTATGTACTTACACTGCATCTGTTAAAAGTAGCTTGGAAATTCATGTGCGGTCTCATACAAATGAACGTCCATTTGAGTGCAATTTATGTAATTACGCTGCTTCTTGTAAAGGTCACTTGAAGGCTCATATGCGCTCCCATACAAACGAACGTCCTTTCGCATGCAATTTATGTACTTACACTGCATCTTTTAAAAGTAGCTTGAAATTCATGTGCGGTACCATACAAACGAACGTCCATATGAGTGCAATTTATGTAATTACGCTGCATCTTGTAAAGGTCATTTGAAGGCTCATATCCGCTCCCACACAAACGAAAATCCATACGCATGCGGTTTATGTAATTACGCTGCATCTTGTAAAAGTCATTTGAAGGCTCATATCCGCTCCCACAAACGAAAATCCATACGCATGCGGTTTATGTAATTACGCCGCATCTCGTAAAGGTCACTTGAATTCTCGTATGCTCTCCCATACCAACGAACGTCTAGACGCATGTAATTCATGTACTTATTTTGCATCTCGTAAATTTAACTTGAAAAGACATGCAGTCCCTTACTAACTAACGTCTTTTCACATGCTATTCCTGTAATTATTTCCAATCTCATAAATCATTTGAAAGTATAACTTTTACTAAATTTTTTTACATGCTTAAATCGTGAATTTAAACAGTGTTTGTTGTTGTTTTTATTATCAAATGGAAAGCGCTCCGCATTTCATTCATTGAGTTGTTTCCCTGCACACATTTACGATCGGCGGGATACCAGGACGGAGTTTTAGATTTTTAATTCTTTTCGTTTAGACAAACAAGAAACGTGTAATAGACACTATATGTTTAACGTTTAAACCGCATAACCCTATAAGAAATACTGCTATTTTATATATGATGTAGCAGTTTCAAATGCTACGTTTGCAAAATAACCCCAATAATTACTTTTATTATGTAGTCATAGATAACTCCTAATATATGCAACACACTTTACAATATCTATTACGCATTTGGTATATTTAATCAGCTATAATTAATACATTATAACATAATAATTACATCTCAACAATTGATTCAGTTGTTGTTTACAATATTCAATTTATATTTTTATTTGATTTCATAAAAATTTATTATTACATTTATAATGTAGATAAAAATAAATACATTCCTAATTTACATCGTTATGAAATACTTGGTAATATGTACAGCCATCTGCCGTAAATATACGAAGACGAAAGTATCGAGTGGGTGACAACTTGTTCTTAATCGAAAAGGAAGTATAAGGTCGCTGCTTATCAAACCAACATGGCTCGTTTAGCGTCCTCGGACCTGCGGATCGGGATAGTTACGGAGAAGTGAGTGAAACGTCGAGAATGATCGACGTGATGTTTCCGTAGGGAATTAACAATGCAAAAATTTTTCGGTACGGTAATTCAAGATCTAATATTACAATTCGTTTAAGATGCACACACACAAGATTGTTACTTTGGTTTTTGGAAAAATCGCCGTGATATTTACTTATATCTATCCTGGATGTGCGTAATTTCAATGCAGTACAATTGCTTGGTACAAGATTGCAAGATTCCACCGTGTTTGAATTAAATAAATGGATTAATTATCTGTGAAGAGGCATGGTCAAAGTCCGACCAGCCGTAATTCGTTACACAAACAGCACGTCATCGATACATAAATCTGGTTGGTATAACAGGTGTTGAACTAGATTTTTCAAGGTGCGTACTCTTTATAATTTTATTCAAAAGATGTCACTTGTCAACTTCGTTTTGTTTACATTCTACCGATAATATCATAAAACCTAATTTGGCCATAAATATTTTATGAAATTTTAGTGAATTTAAAAATCAGGAACAGGGTGTATTTTGCATTGATTATGTAACCTGATAATATTGATCAATACATTTAAACATAACCCTAGTTTTAGCTTAATTAATTATAACTTGCTATAACAGCTCTCAAGTAAATTTTTATATTGTTCACCACGTATTATGACTGAAGAGAGACATTATAATAATCTAGTGAGTTTCTATTAAAGCTTATTTGTTCATCTACATCCTATTCTTCAAGTTATGTTAATATCTAACTTGTATAAATCATACAGCTGATTTAATTTCAGACTAAATATATTTTTGCTTCCTCCGTCATCTGATTATGAAACGTTGTTCAAATTATTTACTATATCAATGTATTTAACATCTATACATTCCAATTGTGAGTAGTTAACGGATCCGATTTCTACTTAGAATAAAAATTGTTGCATTTTATTAGAATCAAACGGTAAGGTTTAGCATTAAAGTGCAATATAAAATCAAGAGAGTCATATTTTCATTATATATATATATATATATATATATATATATATATATATATATATATATTTAAAGAAAGTTAAGTTACTATTGCACAAACATTTGTAAATACCTGAATTATATATACGTTCCATTTTTTTTGTTGCTATAACATATAAATTTGTTAAAGGATATTATGCTACATTATACTTTTCTAAGAAACCTAGAACACCTTTATTTAAACAAAAAGGTATACGATCTTTGAGTATATAAAATACTTTCACAAAAGTTAATACTGCAAGATATAAAGGTACTTACAATATCATGTTATTTTGAAATATATTGGAGAAGCAAACTGCTGCCTTATATGTTATATTTTTAATCTTGTAATTTATTTCAGGTATCTCATCGTAGTAGTCAACTTTTGGATTCTACATTCCCCTTTTTTCTGAATGTAGTGGCGATCAATATTTTGTTAATTTTCTTAATATCAATACCCACCTCTGAACCATGCTTTCTACCGCTTATAGTAAAGTCTAGAGCATAGCATCGGTAACACCCATAAATAAGGTTTGGGTTAAAATGTTAAAATAACTGCTTTCCTTTTTTTAGAAACATATGATACAATTGTATCATTCGAAGTAAATCCAAAAACTGAAGTATCAACTTCACGTTCTTTAGATGGCAGAAATTCAGGAGGTATAACTCTTTTATTTTTCTTCACAGTTCCTACATATGCCAATTTTTTCTTTCTAAGTTCTTCAGTTAAATCTAAGAAAGTGTACCAATTGTCTCCTGTTATATTTTTCTTAGTGCCTACTATGGGTTCCGTTGAACGAAGTACAACATCAGTCGGTTTAGAAAATTTGGATTCGTTTTTCTTGATACTCCTTCCAGTATACACGTCACAATTGAACATATAGTGTGTTTTACAATCCGCCAAAAATTGTATTTTAATGCCATATCGCGCCGGTTTATTAGGCATATACATTCTAAAAGCACATCAGCCTCTAAAAGGCGTAAGCATCTCATGGACTGTCATGTATCAACCTGGTGAACAACAATTTTTTAAATTTTGAACAAATTTTTCGAAAATATCTGAAATAGCCGCTAATTTATTTTCTTTAACTCTTTCCTTCCTGGTATCTTCACTATCAAATCGAAGACAGCACAGTAAAAAACAAAATCGCGCCATAGACATGGTACAACGAAATATGTCTCTACCAATTCCGTTAGGTGCCCATAAAGACCGTAAATCTTCATGACCAGATTTGAAGACTCCTAATAAATAAAGAAGACAAATAAATGCCTCTATTTCAATCT
>JARFIW010000307.1:7843169-8168588 GCA_036346225.1 Platerodrilus igneus | reverse complement strand
GGAAAGTACGCTAAATGCAAGTCAATTAATAGCAATTTAATAGTGTTTACTGACCTACCTTAATTGTTTGTACAAGGAAACACAATAAAATATATACAAATATAGTAACTACCTTATATATTTATGCCCCATGTGTAGGTTGCTGTACTATTAGGACCAGGGTATGCAGACTTTAACACCTCCATATCGCACGCTTTACACAGATGTTGGTTGTTTTGTACAAGACCCTTTAACAGCTGGCGGAGCTGAACGTTTACTGCTTAATGACATACCGTGCTGTTTTTCCTTGTGTCGCTGTAAGCTATTCTTGTAAAAGCGATACTGCAAGACCCAGACTTTAAGTACTTTGCTGCCGACGGATGTATAAGTTTAACCGTGGACGATGTTACACCACGACATTAAATGGCAGGCTTGAATATTTTTTTTGGAAACAATCGAAGATTGCCGAAGACACTCGAAGAGTGCACAAACGCGGTCACTAAACCACAATTAATAATCGCCTTTATAGGTTTAACATTTCTACCATTACCCAATGACTGGTGCTACGTACATGGAAACTTTAATTTCTTATTGGAGAGAATCCTTATTCTCCCACGCACTGCTGCGTAGTTGCATACCCATCCCTTTTGGGGATATATACTCGTTATAGGTTGTAAGACCCTCGGTTTTACTTAACTACAATTCGTGAGATCCCTTTAATCTTTTTAATCGTGTCCTTCTCGCGTACAATACTGTAGGACTTAGCCTTACTACCCACAAATTCTAACACCAAGTCACCGTTAAACTCGTTTTTAAATTTCCCCACAACTTTTTGTTAACATGCGGTAAATTGTGTTTATTATTTGCGGGGTACACCACTTTAAACCTAAAAATAAAAACAGGATAGTTTAATACGTCTATTAATAATTTATGGTAATGTTGGCGATACAAAAATGTAAAAACAAACTTTATCAAGAAAATATAATGTTTTAATAGAATACATACATGTATTGATAACATCTATAAACCGCTGTGGTAACCAGAGTCTGGCGAATCTGGGATAGCCAAATCTCTAAACATTTGCGCAAGCGATTGCCTTGCAGTTGCATCTTTTAAGTACTGAATGGGGAAACATTTAATAAGTTCCAACACTGTAAAGTAATTTAAATTGCTGCAATCATTAGACAGAGAAATACTGGCACTGCTCTCCCCCTCTAATAACGTTTGAACCCTTTCTTCCTCCGTCGTATTTCCACATACTTTTTTTTATATCACCAACAAATTTTTTGTAAAATTCTGGAATGTTTCTACACCTTAACTCAGCCATTTTAAAACAGATCAATTCTCGCAAATTTAATAGCTTGATGCACACGTACGCAGGTAGCACAATAACATTCCCATCTTTCGTAATCTCCATATTATATAAATTCTTTTTTTCAAAATTGTTCAACAACCATATACTTCTATTAAAGGCTGTGCTCAGCTGCAATTTGAAATCTTGATCCAATTGTATGTCAACAACATCGTTTCCAGTAGTCAGACCATTTAATCTGACTTGTTTTGAGTCTTGAGCAAATTGGCGAATTTGAAATTCCACTTGAAAAGTACACAATTTCTTCCAATCGAAGTAAGAGAATGTTATCGTAGAATCAGCACACATACCACTACAGCAAATAACTTGGATGGCAGGTTGAAGACCACCATATAAATCAAAACCAACTTGTAATATATGGTGGTGATAATTTGGAGGAAATTCGCCTAACCTATAGGTTGACTTACCAACTAGTTGGTTGATATTTAATTGTGGTACTCGCAAATCACTTGCAACGTCAACACAAGAAAAATCCATCTTTAATTTATAATTTTAATCAAACTCGACGATACTTTGACGACTAATGCACTGGAACATGGCTCTCGCCTTTTATGCCGATGGTCGAGCGTGCGCAGCTCCTTATTATATTAGTTGGCGTTATATGCAAGTCTTGACTGGAAAAGTGACGCGTATAATTGTTTTATAGTGGGTTTTACCTGTATGTATTTAACCACCAACGCCATTTTAAGAATTATTAAACAAAATTACTCTTAGCAGTATTTTTAATATACCATCGTGTAAGATTTCAATTATTATTGTGTTTTTCCTGAGGTTCTCAAATCTCTCGGAATTTTTTTCAAATCGAATGACCCCTTACTGATTTGCAGAATAACCTTTTGCAAGCACTGTATATAATTCATCTTTAATCTATTTCTAAACCGTATCGCTCTGTCTTTTGAGATAAACCCTGGTGTAACCTATAAATTAGTATAGAATATTCCTGGGAATTGAAATTAATTATCACGTCTTTTAAAATTAGTTCCAACAAAGACCTGTATATATTGTATTAATATTCAAAAACCTATCAGCAAAACACCTTTGCATTTTTATTTAGATTTAGCTCGATAATAGAGTTAAACTCCAAAAATATTTATTAGTGGCTAGAATTGTTAAAATTTTCAATTAGTGAATCCACATACAAATGATTAAACCAAAAGGTATAATACATATATTAATTTTGCACGGTGACCTAGAAAGTGGTTCGATAATCTATTTTAAATGTAGTTCAACATAAGACGTATATTCTAAATAAATTTAGTGAAATGTATGATCATTAGCCTTGCATTGTTTGTCGATGACGTCTGCCTATTAATTTAATAAAAGCACTTTCCGCAATTCTAGTTAATATACGGGAATACACATTCTATAATTTGATTTAAATTGGGTTAATGTAAGGACAAATTATACTTATACTTTCTCTATGCACATAAATACGAGGGAAATGATACCAAAAGTTCATTTTAAGTTTATTTCTGTAAAACGTAAAGTCGTTTATAGTGTAATTAATAGTAATACTGAATTTTCAGTCTTTGGTTTAAAATTTCGTGTGAGGACTATCGACAAAGAAGAGTAAGTATTAGTTTGAATTTTGCAAACGTAGAAGAAATTAATATTTACATGTATAATTCAAAACTGTTAATCAATAATTTTTTCTAGAATGAACATCTTAAGTATTGCGTGCAGTGTGTGCGAAAATGTTTTTACTGGATGTGATGCCATAAAAAAACACAACGAAAGGCACAATGAGTGGGAACAAATGTAGGATTTGGAAAACCAATCGACCGTAGCGCATAAAGAACGTATAAACGCCGCAATTCAGTTAGAACGAACCAAGTTACTATTTGAAAAACCATACACCATAACAAAATCTTCTTCCAAAATCATAATTGTAGGCCTGAACCCGTTCGACGATTACAAAATAATTTTTAGATTTGTTGACACCATTTCGCAGAGCGTACTTGATGTATCCCTCAACGTATTTAGGAAGTTTATATCAAATCTTCCACACATTATACGCACTATGGAAGTTGGCATGCAAAATCAGATATGCAAATTCGACAACTTGCATTTTTATTTAAATAAGAATTGTTTAGTGAAGATGACATTTGATGGGAATTATATGATATTTACCAAAGGAACTTTAGAGCACTTTTTAGGGGTATCTCAGATCGTTCTCAACCATGATAATACTTTAAAAGAACTAACGGAAAAGGGTACTCCTAATATAGATCTGTTTCTGTTAGATGTCGCATTGAAAAGATATAATAGGAATGATGTCCTACAGAATCTCGCACATGATGTAATTAAAAGCAAATACAGTAATAGTGATATTGGGGTCATATTATACGAATTTATAAGAACCTACCCAAGATTATTTGCAAACAGTATTTGTAAACAAGTTGAGTATATGGAAGAATACAACAGGTTTCCATTCCACGCATTTACGAGCGATGTTTAAATTTTAAGCCAAAGACTGAAAATTTTGTAACACTATTAATTACACTTTTGTTTTCTTATACGTTTCTAAATTGTTGTATTTCAACTACAGATATTAATAGATGTCAATAAAATTATGTTATAGTTTTAAATAAAACGATTCTGATTAATAATTTTGTAAAACGTTTATAACACCCTTTTAAAAAATAATACACATTTTTGTTATAATTATAATTAGATATAGATTCGTTCTATCTATGTCAAACTTACGCTAGTGCCTTAAAACATAGACTCAGAGATAACGCCAATGTAATCGCATTATGGAAACAGGATGAAACCAATCTCAGACATATCTTTTCGGATCATATAAGTGGTGACATGACATATCCGAAATTTAAAGAAATGTGTTTACAGTGTTGGGCTGACTCAAAACATAATTTTATAACTGTTGTGAAAGATTTTGATTTTGATAATGGTCGATATAGGAAGAATTTCGATGAGTATATAAATATTTGACATTATTCAAAAAAAAAAGTTAGTTCCCATCCAGAGTCCGATGATGACGAACGTTAACAATTTTATTGTAAATAAACGTAAGCTTCATTTTATGCAGGATTCTGTACGAAAGAACTTTGCGGCATACAAAAAGGGGGACGCTACATCTCTACAAAAATTCAAAGAGGTGCACAAACAATTGATTGATCCCTTGCAAAATCACCGATTCCTAGTCACAAGGAATAGCGGAAAGAATTTCCACACCTACAACAAGCGTTAAAGTTGAAAACAAAGGCTAGCTTTTAAGAAAGATTAAGTTACCAGTTGACGACGAGCCTGTACATCTTTATTATACGAACGTGTTAGCTAGAGACGAATACGAAAATATATACAAGTCGGTTATGGAGTAAAGTATAACCGTCAATTGATACGCATAGTTTAGGAAAAAGTATGTAGGAAATTGATTTAGAAAACAGTGACACAACCTAAAATAATAACGTTTATCTAGAGACTAGAGGTCTAACAAGAGTTATAATTATTGCATTCGGTATATGTCCGAATAGGAGTAGCTCATATAAAAGGACTGTTCGCGTAGAAGTTATTATTTGTTGATTGTACAGTTTAAAGAGACAATATAACAAATATGTATAAAGACTTTGGGGAGGTTATTCGAAATTTCGCAATGCTCTACGAGTAAAAAAAGCAGAATGTGGGCAACGCTTTTCGATAGAAGGAGAAAAATGTCTTATGTGTCAGTCATACGAGGAAACAATACAGCACTGTACTGCAGTGTTATCAATGCCCGAGGATCTGGATGATTTTATGGAAATAGTCGAGGAGATGGGGTTTATATAACTGTTGGCAGATATTAAAATGGAATATATACTAAATTGTAAGTTTTAAAATAAAAATTTAACCACCACAACTGTTATCATAAGAAATGAATGATGTGAATTTAGAAATTATTTTTGTATATATTAGCTTGTTTATGTTTTAAAATATAAAGCATACATTGGTATTGTTTAATTTTTCAAATGTCCACGTAACTGAAATGGGTATCTAAGTAATTATGAAAAGAATTATAACAAAGATGTGTATTATTTTTTAAAAGGGTGTTATAAACGTTTTACAAAATTATTAATCAGAATCGTTTTATTTAAAACTATAACATAATTTTATTGACATCTATTAATATCTGTAGTTGAAATACAACAATTTAGAAACGTATAAGAAAACAAAAGTGTAATTAATAGTCTCCAAATTATCACCACCATATATTAGAAGTTGGTTTTGATTTATATGGTGGTCTTCAACCTGCCATCCAAGTTATTTGCTGTAGTGGTATGTGTGCTGATTCTACGATAACATTCTCTTACTTCGATTGGAAGAAATTGTGTACTTTTCAAGTGGAATTTCAAATTCGCCAATTTGCTCAAGACTCAAAACAAGTCAGATTAAATGGTCTGACAACTGGAAACGATGTTGTTGACATACAATTGGATCAAGATTTCAAATTGCAGCTGAGCACAGCCTTTAATAGAAGTATACGGTTATTGAACAATTTTGAAAAAGAGAATTTATATAATATGGAGATTACGAAAGATGGGAATGTTATTGTGCTACCTACGTACGAGTGCATCAAGCTATTAAATTTGCGAGAATTGATCTGTTTTAAAATGGCTGAGTTAAGGTGTAGAAACTTTCCAGAATTTTACGAAAAATTTGTTGGTGATATAAAAAAAGTATGTGGAAATACGACGGAGGAAGAAAGGGTTCAAACTTTATTAGAGGGGGAGAGCAGTGCCAGTATTTCTCTGTCTAATGATTGCAGCAATTTAAATTACTTTACAGTGTTGAAACTTATTAAATCTTTCCCCATTCAGTACTTAAAAGATGCAACTGCAAGGCAATCGCTTGCGCAAATGTTTAGAGATTTGGCTATCCCAGATTGGCCAGACTCTGGTTACCACAGCGGTTTATAGATGTTATCAATACATGTATGTATTCTATTAAGAACATTATATTTTCTTGATAAAGTTTGTTTTTACATATTTGTATCGCCAACATTACCATAAATTATTAATAGACGTATTAAACTATTATGTTTTTATTTTTAGGTTTAAAGTGGTGTACCCCGCAAATAATAAACACAATTTACCGCATGTTAACAAAAGGTTGTGGGGAAATTTAAAGACGAGTTTAACGGTGACTTGGTGTTAGAATTTGTAGGTAGTAGGGCTAAGTCCTACTGTATTGTACGCGAGAAGGACACGATTAAAAAGATTAAAGGGATCTCACGAATTGTAGTTAAGTAAAACCGAGGGTCTTACAACCTATAACGAGCATATATCCCCAAAAGGGGTGGGTATGCAACTACGCAGCAGTGCATGGGAGAATAAGGATTTTCTCCAATAATAAATTAAAGTTTCCATGTACGTAGCACCAGTCATTGGGTAATGGTAGAAATGTTAAACCTATAAAGGCAATTATTAATTGTGGTTTAGTGACCGCGTTTGTGCACTCTTCGAGTGTCTTCGGCAATCTTCGATTGTTTCCAAAAAAAATATTCAAACCTGCCATTTAATGTCGTGGTGTAACATCGTCCACGGTTAAGCTTATACATCCGTCGGCAGCAAAGTACTTAAAGTCTGGGTCTTGCAGTATCGCTTTTACAAGAATAGCTTACAGCGACACAAGGAAAAACAGCACGGTATGTCATTAAGCAGTAAACGTTCAGCTCCGCCAGCTGTTAAAGGGTCTTGTACGAAACAACCAACATCTGTGTAAAGCGTGCGATATGGAGGTGTTAAAGTCTGCATACCCTGGTCCTAATAGTACAGCAACCTACACATGGGGCATAAATATATAAGGTAGTTACTATATTTGTATATATTTTATTGTGTTTCCTTGTACAAACAATTAAGGTAGGTCAGTAAACACTATTAAATTTCTATTAATTGATTTGCATTTAGCGTACTTTCCTATTGTAATAACCGCATTTGTATGGAGAAGAAATTATATACAGCTCTCACATATGATTCACATGATCATTAAGAATCTAGAATATTTGCTGGATTACAAATAATTACAAATTAATGCTATAAAATTAATGATACATTGGAAGTTTCGAAAATATTGAATTTAAATATTTTGCTATATTAATACTTCATTTGGCTGAAGGTAAGTGACACGCATTTTCAATTACGAATGCATTCTTCTTTTCATTACAGGAGAAATTCCATAGATTTCATACAAGCAAAATGCGCTTTCTTAATTATTAACCACGCGATCATTACACCAAAAGTCGACCTTGCCATTTATATATTTAAAACACATTACATTAGAATGATTAGTTTATTAAACTGTAAATAAATTATTAAAATTTTGTGTGCTTATTTCTTTGTATTGGTTAAAGGACTGTAGATATTAAAAAGGAGATGTGATTAGGAATTGATCTTGGTAAGAAATTTTAAAATCAGGGTAGCTCTCTGGGAGATGGCGCTATCTGAAAAATTCCTAAAGATTTGGGTAGCTGAGAAAATTCTAATATTAATTGATACCAAACAAGATAGGTTTATCGCGAAAGATGCATTGGTTAGACGAAGAAAGCTATTTGTTAGTTTTGCTTATAGAGCAAAGAGCAAAATTTAGAGGTTCCGGATTTTAAAGGGGTATAACTTTACAGGACGTGGTCGGATATTAAATCTGTTTACAGATTCGAATTCTGCGTAAAATTTTAGACTAACAAGATGTATCGCATGACTAAAAAAATTTATAAGAACGCTCAAAAGTTGCTACAGGTAAGAAATCTTAAAATTAGGGTAGCCCTCTGGGGGATGATGCTATCTGAAAAATTCTTAGAAATTCGGGTAGCTGAGAAAATTCTAATATTAATTAATACCAAACATGATAGGTTTATCTCGAAAGATGAAAAATGGTTAGACGAAGAAAACTATTTGGTTCAGAATGTTAGCGGTAAAAAATCTTAAAAATAGGTTTATCTCGTGTGTGGAAATGAGAATGCTCATTTATCTCGAAAGATGAAAAATTTAAGATATATTTATCTCGAAAGATGAAAAATGGTTAGTCGAAGAAAACTTTTTGGTCCAGGGTGGCGGCGGCGGCGGCGGCGGCGGCGGCGGCGCTGTCCTCGAATGCCCCTCATCCTCTACTATAAGTAATGCGGGTGTACAATGTGGTTCAAGTAACTTTCCATTTACACAAATTAATTAAACAATCGCTGGCACTTCATACTGGTGTCTGATGTAGAACAATTAGAGTATTTCGTTGGTTTTTGTCCAATTGCGGCTACACAAATAGCTTTGTATAGCTCTACAATGTGTCTTTATAATCTTAGAAAATTGGTTTCCTTTAAAGTTATTAGTATAAAGTAGATAAAAATAAACACTGCTTTTTTGTTTAATTTTCTATTAAACTTGAATTTTTCTCAAACTATAATATGTACGAGGTCAAATGTAAGCTATTATTGTAGCTTTTAAAATTCTGCGTCATATGACACCTCACACATGCTTATAAGTTACATCTTTACAGCTTTAAACGCAAAATTTAAAACGCGGCAGCGGCCATCTTGATGACGTCATTACCGGAGTACCGATCACTTTAGAAATTGTCTTGCGACCGTTTTTTATTCAGAATAACATATTTAACAACATACTAAAAGATGGTGCTGGTTTCCGGAAAAGAACCTTTTTTCCGCTAAGAGAAGGCACTACTTGAATATAGTGAGATGTTGGGAACGGTTTGCATGAATGATAAAACAACAGTGTTGACAACCCAGTGATTTTAATTATACTTACCTGTGTTCATTTTTATATTAAAATAACAATATGAACCCTTAATACATATGAGATTGTAGTTATGAACATCTAACATAAGAAAGAAATAGCAAGATATAACTAAATACTAGGTTGCCGTATAATACTCGGTCCGCATGGAGTTGAAAGGTTGTTCTCCACTGTGTTGTTTCTTATCCAGTGAGAAAAAGCGTTAAACGAGTTATGTATCCCCTAATCTTTATATGTATTACAAAATAGAGTCTAATAGGAAATTATTAGAAATTATTAAGGAATTACTAAGTGAAGTGCAACAATGTAATACAAGGACAATTAATAAAGGTTATTAACAATTCATGAGAACATATGCAGTACAATGTATTCCAGATGATAGTGATACTGCAGGTGGCAGGTCACAGACGGTTAAGATACCGTGATTACCTAGAAAGTAAGATTGTAACGATGTATTATGAATAGTATTAAGAATTAAGCAGACATGAGCTCTGCAAGTTCCCACAGAATTGTGAGGGGCAGGGACAACATAAATACCCCGGGTGCCCCAAGTCTAGGCAGTCAATCTGAGTATTTCAGCTTTTGCATTGTTGTTTTCCTAGGCTACTAGCCCTAATATAAGTTCAATTAGAAATCATATTTACAACAGTTTGTCAAAATTCCATAATTAATTTCTGTATAAAGTAAATAAATTTTGTTACAAGTTTTGAAAGAAGTTTTTAAAAAGACCGCTCTCAAGGTCCGAAACATAACTCACGTATATCAATTACATTATTGCTCAATTTCGAAATGCGCCTGCCTATGATCGTCGATCTTCTTTTTACATTGCCAGATGTAGAATACGTTTGTTGAAGTTATAAGTATTAGTGATACGTCTATATTAGATCACCGCGAATGAAAATAGTGCGGCGAGTTACATATCCCACAAACCAATATATGGGTGGTTCTCCACTAATTGGAAAATTAATGTCCCAGGCAAATTTTATATATTTGGAGTTATTATTATCGAGTTCTGAATATCAATAATGATAATACATTACCTATTCTTGACACACCAAAGCACATAATAACTACATAATTTTTTAATATTCTATTAAACGCCTTTTAAACATCCTAAAACACAGTCCCCTGTATTGTCCCATTCTCAGAACGACAAGTTTTATGACAAATATTTATTTTCAGTTTACTAAATTAAAATATTCATAAGTAAATTAGAATACAGTAAACGTCTTTATAAATCACAACCATTATTTTAAGTTGATTTTTGATATAAAAAATTAATGCTCAAATGTTGTCCTCAAAATTTTAGAACAGTCCCCTGGTTCAATTTAAAAATAGCGCCAAACTCAATACACCCATAGGTGTCGCCGTTGATATTGTTAAACAGAACACAAATGGTGTGAAGTTTGCAGATGCAGCGCTAACCTGACTAAAGCCATTTTGTTCAGTCTCAACCACGCATTTGTTGCTGAACCACGTGCATGCGCTTCTTGATTTAACAGTCCACTAGTAAGTAGATTTTAAATTGTTTTATGTGAATAAATTACCATAGCTTCATAATTCATGAACTTAGTAAGGTATTAGCGTGCGTGACTCTTAATTCTATAAAATACTTCAAACAATTTTATGCTAAAGAATATATTTTGTAAAAATAACAGTCCCCTGGGCACAGGCCCCTGTCATTTTATGACACAGAGAACTGTTTTATCCTTCAGGGGCCTGTTTTATTTTTTAGCACTGTTCCTTAAGAATTATTTTCTGGATTTTGGGTCTGACAATATGTTTCATCTGTAGGCAATGCTCTGTAATGCCGTCTAAAAAGAAGACTAAAACAAAAGAAGATATATTAGAACATAAACGAATTGCTGAACGATTGAGGAATGAACGACTTAAAAATAATCCTGAAAAAAGAAAGGCAATGAAAGAAAAGGAGCGCCAGAAATACCAAATCAAGAAAGAAAAGGGCAAAAGAAAATTAGTAAAGGATATGAATCGCCGTGAGCACAAGCTTGCAAGGAAAACTTGGAGAAAGCATTGTACTGCCTACTGTGCAAAGAAAAAGGCTTTGAAAGAGGTTACGAATAATTTTATTCGAGAAAATACGCCAGATTCAGAGTGTTCTGTCTCAAAATCTCCAGCGCCTCCAAGATCTCCAATGAATGTATTAATCAGTGCAAGAAAGAGACGTCCTAAAAAGTTGCGCGAAAGAATTATCAGAGAGAAAGACTGTACGATTGATCAATACAAAAAGAGACTCGAAAAATATAGAAAAAGGTTACAGCGGTTAAAAAAAGCTACTAATCTAAAAAGTATTGTCGATACACCAAACACAAAGCTGCAAAAATTGTGTGATACTCCAGAGACTCGAAAGGAAGTCGTTAAAAAAGCCTTATTTGAAGAAGTGATGAATGAACAATTGAAAGAGAATTATGCCAGGTTACAAACTTTTAAGGAAGAAACCAATTTTTGCGAAAGTTGTATCTGGTAAATTAGTAGATAAATACAAGCTGTGGAGAAGCGAAAAAAGTTCTATAACTTACAAAAGAATGCAGAAGTTTGCATATCAGTTAACTTTAGTACCGACTACACAGACGCGTCGAGATAGAATTTCAGATAAACGGGTCGGTATAGTGCGAAAGTTTTATGAAAGCGATGACAACAGCAGAATAGGTGCAGGAAAATGTGAAAGTGTAACCAGAAAAAAAGTGAAAAAACAAAAAAGATACCTGTTAGATTCAATCGCCAACTTACACAAGAAATTTAAAACTGAAAACTTCAAAATCGGTTACCTGGCACTCTGTCGTTTACGTCTTTCTGGGTGGTTATACCAAAAGTAAATCAACAAGATACCTGCCTCTGCATAAAACATGCTAATATCAATTTGAAACAGTCAAAAAATTTTGCCTTACAATAGTCAGATTAAGCTACTAGAAAACATATATTGCAATCGCTATGATGAACAGTGTTTGACAAGGAAGTGCCAACGCTGCGCCGGCAAAAATCCACATTACAAAGAGTTTAATGATAGTAGGCTAATAATATTCGGAAAATGGGTAGCTGACAAGAGAGATTTCAACAATTCTAAGTCTAAAAAAGCACGCACTGTAATAAAATATCTTAAAAAGACATTGTTAGTCCGCGACAACTGATAGAAGATCTGCAAAAAGACTTGGATGCTTATCTTTTTCACGAGTGAAATATGTCATCAATACAAGGCTATCAAAAACTTAAAAGAAAATCTTAGTGATGAAGAAGTTATAGTTCACATAGACTTTTCTGAAAACTACTGTACCAAATACGGTCAAGAAATTCAAGCCTACCAATTTGGAAGATCAAGACTTCAGCTAAGTCTTCATACAGTCATTGTTTATATAAAAGGATATGTAAAGTCATATTGCACTGTTTCCCAAAACACAGCACACTCACCAGCTGCTACATGGACTCACTTGCAGCTAGTTTTTAAGTGTTTACCGCCTATCATTACCTGCATTCATTTCATTAGCGACGGACCTGTAACACAGTATCGGAATAAAACAATGTTTTACATTTTGGCTTCAAGGCTTCATCTGGATGTTCACAGTTTCAAAAACATTTCCTGGAACTATTCAGAGAGCGGTCACGGCAAGGGTGCCCCCGATGGGGTTGGGGCTACATGCAACAGAACTGCAGATTCTGTCGTTGCGACATTAATAGTTTAGAATCTTTTGTAAACGCGATACAGCAATGTTGTCCTGGAATCATTATCATTACGATTGATGACAACACCATTGATAAAATGGCAGACGACATTCAGAGAGACACAGTTAATTTGAAGAGTTTCATCGGTACACTAAGAGTACATCAAGTAAAAGGCAAGCTATCAAATTGCCCTTAAGGATTATTACGTGGCCCCGTCAATCCTATAAAGAAAGGTTTGAGTTGCTCTTGTGATGATGAATGTGATCAATTCAATTTAGGAATAAAGAAGTTCAGAGAACAGGCAAAACTTAATGTCGATGATATTTACACGGATTCTAAAATGTGAAGACGAATCCACACTTGACCCTAACTACCGGATAACATTTCACATGATATTCTGTATAAGAACAAATCCAAGGACGAGCCTGAGAATGTTGTGAGGTCTACTTCGCTTTTAATTAACAAGTATACCATTGGTGACTACGTTTTAGTTAAGTTTTGTTACGTTTCTCGTGGCAGCACGTTGGGCGCCAAATTTATTCTACGTTGGCTCGTAGCCGTGCGTAACACGAAGAAAATCCAAGAAATGACCGGGCTCAATCGGAGATTAGGGGGGGTTGTAGCAAGCAGACCAACATATAAGGTACGCGGCTGTAAGGAGTTAGTAACAATACCTGCAATAAAAAAATTAGAATAGCAAACCTGAAATAAAGAAAAAGCATAGCATGCTGATCGAGCATAGATTGTTCAGTACTTTGTAGAATGTAAAAAAAAACTGTTTGGATAATCTATATAATCTAACAACGGTAAAAGCAATACAAAAATTTTTAGTACAAAGTGAGGTAATATTGGGGAGTAGCGGAAACGTTTCCTCACACACCAATTAAACATAAATCAGACAAAATTTTAACAAACAAATAAATAGGTAAGCACAATTAATATGAGTCATCCAGTATTGTTAATTCTTTTTTTTTCCAAATAGCATGCAAGTCTATGGTAAAAGGTATCAGAACGACAAAGATATGGCAAAACAACGGATAGATATTTAAAGTAAGAATAAGTAGGAAATAGTTCAACTTACAAAAGGTCCCTCAGTAACGCTTCCTTGCAATTGAAGTGTGGGATTCACGATGTCCGGCACTAACGCAGCACTTCACCCTTGACTGGGAGGGTGTTGATGGAACTTATCACACGTTACCCTAATCACACCTACGTACTTCACTGGTGTTAGCAGCAGACATTATCACGCGACGGAACTATGTAGCATTGATAAATTTCTTGTTAATTCTATTTCCTGAGACAATAATTTCGAAATATTTTGTAGCACTAGTGTAATTTCAACTGGGACCAAATGTATATTATTTTCATAAACATCCAAAAAGCAGTGAGAAACTTCAACCAATACCTTTGTAAACCGGTAATCTGTTATATTTCGCAAATAACGAAATTTGCGCAAACAATGATCTGTTTTAGATTCTTTGGGGTTAGAAAATACCGAAACTACAGTATCAACTGTATTTGGATAATCCAAAGTATGCACTACTCTGATAAAAAAAAAGGACCGCGAAACTAGATCGCACACACAGTTTAAATATCAAAAGACAAAAGCACCAAAAGAACCACAATGAGTAAAGCACGTGTATCACTAAAGTAAGTCCGTAAAATGTTCCGTAAAACACGTGCGTCGACCAAACACGTTCGCCTATCAACCATACTACTTCAATCGGAATTAGCACTACATTTTCTACAGTTAATATACAACTTTTATTTCACAAGAAAAACAACTAAAAAAAACGTGCCGTGCTTGTTCATGAACAATTCGAAAACTGTTACCGCATTAATTCTCACTATTGTCAAAGCAAAGAAGAAGCAGTATTTTTAACGTAATTAATATATAGGAACCAAGAACAAACTACAACTGCTCGTCTGTTTATTCAACTCGTTCTATTACAACCTCTTATCGTCTATTATCTAGACTTGTATATCCACATAAGGAACAAAATCTATACGAAAGGCAAGACAAGAACGATGCAATCCACTCATTATAATACGATGCATTCGCCTAAGGAGTTAATAAATATAAAATATAGAAATAGTAGTTACAGAAATGTATTTACTAATTGGGAAAAAGCGTAAAATGTTAAGCTATAAAAATGCACGTTACAGTTTCCTTTCAAAAATATGGAATATAGATATGTCGCTGTTATAAATGAAATAGACAATGAAGAAGGCGAACTAACTGTAACTTTTATGAAAAATTGTGGTGATAAGAGCAACAGGTTCAGAGTTCATGAAGTTGATGTTTCTGATGTAACTTTTGACCAAATACTGGAAAAGTTACCAAGTCAGGATCTATCCTTAAAAGGGAAAAGAATATTTTATTTTTTTAAGTTATTTATACCTATTTTTGAAAAATAAGTTAAATTAAATAATTTCCAAAAAGCAAGGGTAAGACTGATTTTTGTAAGCTAGAATGCCGATGCTAATATTATTCTTAGTTACTATCAGTTCAATGATGAACATTTTATTTTTACACTAAAAGGTTCATTTTAATAAGATTAAGTGCAAATGTACTATGGAATTAAGTAAATTCACTCAAATATAATATATCTAATTAATAATTCAGCATTTGTTATAAGATTATCATTTAGGAAATCATGTACATAGTAAGTTGGGTTAAAGTGTGAACAAATAAATTGGTTACATTCAATAAAAAAAATTTTTTCTTTTATATAAACAGCTCCCTGGAAGATACAACAGTCCCCTGTCATAGATTTTTGCAAAATCATCTATAACTTTCAAAATAAACAAAAATGTGTCAGCTTTTTGAAGATATGTTGTAAATTTATTACTGCCTTTCGTGGTACTTACATTGTTTTTTATTTTCAAGAAAAAATATGCATGAGACAGTATTGTATGGACGAGTTTCCAATTACTAGAGAAAGACCCATAAATGTATATTTAAATGGAATGATTAAGAATTAAGAATTATTGTTACATTGTATAATTTAAGAACATAATAAAGGTTAATGAAACTTCACAAACCAGGCATGAGAACGGAAACAGTTACATTGTGTTCCAGACGCAATATAGTACTGCACGTGCAGGTCACAGTAGACAATAATACTGCAATTATTAGAATTAAGATTATTTAAATGTAATACTTTGTATTGTATCAAGAAATAGCAGACATAAGATCTGCATTTCCCACAAAGTGATATAAGAGCAGGGATAGCATAAATACCCTGAGAACCCCAGGAGGGTCAGTCAGTCTCGAGCTTCACAACTTTAACATTGTTGGTTGTTCAAGCTACTCAATTTAGTTTTAATCAATTAGTGAAATTAACTTTGATTATTTTTAATTGTAAACGTTAACGAACATAACGTAACCATTTGTTAAATTTACTAGTAATTTCTGTATAAATTAAAATACACTTGATATGAGTGTAAATTTGGAAATAAAGTCTTTTTAAAAAACAAGCTCCCAAAGGTCCAAAATTTATCTGGCGACACCTGTATAAAATTTGCTAAATTATTGGGAATGTGCGCCAATACCAACGGATTTGAATTTGCAAGACACGTATGGTGAAAAACTTTGGGCACAATCTTAGAGAGAAAAACAGTTTTGTTTCATTTTAAAACTAGAAACATACTAAAGATGATATAAAAATTACAACAATATTTTATTTAATTTTGTTATAAAAAAATCCAAAATATTCGAAATTAACTCGAAAGCTTTTGTTTTTGTGTCATTATCTTCTATCAATCTATTTAAAACCATAACCACTTTCACAATTAAAAAAAAATTGACATGAGTAAAATTGTGCCAGAAGAATATGAAGAGAATTTAGCTAGTCTTAAACCTGATACAAAAATTACCTAAACTTTTGGTTCACTGCTAATCAATACTCGTAAAACTAAAAGAAGAACTATTAATATTATCAACATTGTCTATTTTGAAGGGCTTACGACGCCATAATTTAACAACAATGTATTGGAATAGGAAACAATCATCCAACGCTGTAAGATTAATTATTTTTCTCTTAACCGAAGAAACCAACTAAATTTTTTGCAAACTGAAAGTAGGAAGTATTAACAAAATTAATGTTACATTTTATCCGAAGAAAAATGAAAATTCGGGAAGGTAAACATAAATATTAAGAAACTTTCCGGAATATGCTGTATGAAAAGCGGCATAATTCATTTTTAAAGCTCACCCGTGATAGTCACGTGTAGATATTGTTCTTAGCTAAAATAGTGAATTGTCTATTCCATTTTATAGCAAAAATACTTCAATACTCCATTAAGAAATTCTTGTCAAGCGTTGCCCAATTCTAAAGTATAGAAGCTTTACTAAGAAAAACAAATATTGAACAAAGGTGTCTAGCTCCAATATGAATTCTGGTGAATTGCTATTTTTACATATATAAGTTCTTGTTCCACGTAATTTTCTTTTTAATACATTGCACGTCGGTGAATGTCTTATATTAAACAGTGTCTGAATAAAGGAATATCAAACATAACCGTGCATAAAAAATAATAACGGAGCATTCTATAATTCAGACAGGCTGTCTAAAGGCACTCAAGAGAAATCATTTGTTTCTTTCCTTTAAATTGGAGTATAATTTATGTTACTCTTATATTACGTGTATGCAAGGAAGACTTTATTCTTAGAAAATTTGGTAGTCCGTTGCATTCTGTATAGCTTCTTTGCTCAATACACTAAATTATTGCATCTTAGTAATAACTAAAGCAGTTGGAAAAAATAAACTTTGTCTAATTATATTTTGACGGAGCTTTCAAAAACCGTAGAAACACACTTAGTAAACAAAATTCATGAAGAAAGAGATGAACTTTCAGACTAGCAATGAGAGGATTAGTTATGCTTCAAAAAAGAAAGCAAGACCAGAGTATAAAAAATTTTAATTGCAGAGTCATTGTATAAAATTATATATATATATATATATATATATATATATATATATATATATATTACAGTGAATAAGATGAAATAATAACTTAGACTTCTATGCAAAGCCCAAATGATCATTTCAAATCCAGCTAGTAATTGAAAGATGGAAAATATAAGGTATTGGACAGGACTTGAACCTGTATCCTGGTTTTGCCGGAACCATGCGTTTACCAATTACGCCACCGAGACCGATGACACAATTAGGAAATTTACAAATTTAAATCGTGTACAACAACCATACATGAACCTAACTTTCAATTACGTTTGGCATTTTTGTCAATCATATCTGACATTGTCAAGTTTTTTTGACTTATGTCAGTTATAGACAGGAAGCTACGCTTAAAATTACACGATTTAAATTTGTAAATTTCCCAATTCGGTCTCGGTGGCGTAATTGGTAAACGCATGGTTCCGGCAAAACCAGGATACAGGTTCAAGTCCTGTCCATCTTTCAATTACTAGCTCGATTTGAAATAATTATTTGGGCTTTGCATAGAAGTCTAAGTTATTATTTCATCTTATTCACTGTAATACTATAGTATTTATCAACTTACCTTGTGTAATTAACTATCTAATATATATATATATATATATATATATATATATATATATTGCTGTGTTACCACCAAAATCCGGGTACTCCGCTTTTCGAATCGAGCCCCTACGAATTGGATGCCAAAGAATGCTGTGAATCCTACAAAAAGCTATTCATTAACTCAACTGTCCGTTGACTTTCTTCTGTTCATCGCCTCGGCTGCTCCCCTAGATAAACCTTCATCCTCAATCATAAAAAAACAAACACATTCCTATCACAAACATCAACGTTAACTCTATTTACATCAATATTCACAATACATTAAAATTTCAAATTAAAAATTCAGCATAAATTTTAGTTTTAAAAAGAATTTCAAGATTAATTTTATTATCATTTAATGTGCATCCAGAATTAAAGTCCTTGTAGGATGCCTACTAATTAATATAACAATATATACAGACCTGAGTCTGAGTACAAAGGGAGCATCTACCACCCCTTTACGTTAATTAACCAGGTTCGTCTAATTGAGCTCAAAGACATACCTAAAATTTCATCATAATCCAGAACATCAATACTAAATACCCCTTTCTACTTAAACAAGCAAAATTTCACCTTAAAATTAAAATTTTATTGTTAGTACAATTTCACTAATGTCCATTTAAAGTAAATCAATTATAAAGTTATTCGACACACACCAAAATATCAAAGTTCAAACAAAAAAGTATAATTTACCTGAAGGTTACTGCACTCGTAGCTTCAATGTACATCGTCCCTTTTGTTAATCACACCATTCCAACTGGGTTATATTTTCAGCTTCTGATTCTCAACGCTTTTCAAATTTTCTCCATCACCATTTATTTAAAGTTGTTTCTGGGCTTTTCCAGAACTCATCTGTGTATATCTGACCCTTGTTTTGTGGATCCAGACACATTTATGAACCATTTAATCATTAACACCCCCGAAAAATAGCAAAGAAATTCATACTTCTTTCACCAATATACGCCAAAACTGCCTACTAATGGTGTATTCATTTGTCGTTGTAAATTTTACTAATTGGTACAGTGATACTAAATTTTATTACCTTGTATCTAAGTGCACTCAAGTACATTCATGTTAGCACGTAAATAACAAACTATTTTGAATCACCAAAATATACGAGCAAACTTTAAATTATTTTATCAAACTAAAATGCACTGTTTAACGTATTGAATCAAGTCGCGGATGTAAGAGAGCTTGTTCATATTCACCTGGGTATATATAGAAGTTAGCCTGTCTGTCGGTCGAGTCCCCAAAATGGACAATTCTAAAGAATTTCGCTTGCTATGTTCCCATTCCGTAGCTCGCGCGTCGGTTTTTACGAATTTTGTACTCGCCCCAGTTAAATCTCAGAAATTTCAACACGGCACGCAGCGTCTGGAAATAACTAATTGACTTTTATACAGAAATCGTTGTTTCTACCTCTGATATTTGCACCCTATTTTCAACCAATTGTGACCATCGTGACGTTGCTTAAATCACGCCTTTTACTATATGTGTCTCGGTCTTGTGCATATTATCTGTCTCTATCTAACCTGTTCTTATTGATGCAAATTGCTATTCTTTATTATCGATTATTTCAGTCCATGTGGACTGTTATCTGGGTTAAATAACCCCGTATCGCGCCTTTCGCATTTCTCGTAGCTATTATGCGACGGTTTCTACAAGATTCTTTGTAACCATTTGTTATCTACACAATGTTCGCCGTACGTGACATTTAAACTACGCAGGTGTTCAAACATAATATTAATTCTCAGAGCTTTATTTTCTGGTATTATAATCTTGGATTTTCACAGACTTTTATGCTTATTATTAATAATGGTTTAATTAACTCCAACTAAAATTGACTTCTATCCTTTCATTTTTAGCGAATACAAATTAAATGTTAATTATTATGTGTACACTTTGTTTAATACCGGTTACTTAAAATAGGGTTAATTAATATAAATTTTGCACGTAATTTCCATTTGTTTCTTTCTTAGGAATAATTAAATTACACGTAGAGCTTTTTAATACTGTTTCTTTTGATATAAAGCGTCTTGTACATGATTTAAATCTCTTATTTTTACTGAAACTAATAAATTTGTATGCTTCACGGTTTTAATACAGCGTACTTTTTCTCAAAGCTTCTACACGGTGATTAAAATTATTTGATGTGATTATTTAATTTTCTACCCTGGTCTAAATATGAGTATATATATATATATATATATATATATATATATATATATATATATATTGATACGATAACGCTGCACGTCGATGTAATTATTCAAATAGTCCTCTTCTGATCACCACTGCTCTGTGTATTTTAATCTCCTGAAATTTTAAATCTGCCTCGGCTAGCCCAGGTTAATTCACACAGAGTGTCCAACGTTACGATAATCAAATAGTTTACCGCTTTTCCCTAAAACGTTTTCTGCTTTGAATGATAAAACGAAGTCGATTAATATTTGTATAATGAGGAAAGAAAAATGATTTACACGTCACAGCTTAATCTGTTTGACTGTATGATAAGATTAGCCTCTGAATCAAATAACAATAAATTTTATATTATTTATCTCCAAAATTAAAGCTCCCTTTTCTTATTTTAAAGCCAGCAAAATGTCGTCTGTACTCTACTGGAAATTTCCCTGAATGTTCAAGATTTTCCCTTGTTTACAAAATTTTTCATGTATCAAAATAAATTTTTGTTGACTCCTTACATAAATTATTCAAGTTTAAAGTATGTTAAAAAAAACTAAGTAGAAAATAATAAGTTAATATGATCAATGTTCAAATATAATAAATAGTAACTAATGTCTTATGCGAGATAGTTCCTTAAATTTTCATAACGTCGTAATGTCCTTTGAATTTTCGCAACGTCTCTTAGACTTGGAATTATTGTACTATCACTTAGTTTTCGAATTTTTGTGCTGTCCCTTAGCGTGTCCGTAGATTTATGTACATAGAGGGTCCTTAAATTTATCCTTAGAGTTATCCTTTGATTTATTCTTAGAGTTTTCTTATATTTATTTATTAATTTATTCTTTGAGTATCCTTAGAATTTTCTTAGAGTATTGTACTTAGATTTATCCTTATAGTTTTCTTAGAATTTCTTCAGAGCTCTGAGTTATAAATATTTTAGCTACATTAATTAATAAATTTCTACTTACGTTTTCTAGCAAACGGCCAAGCTATTCTCATATATTTTCACCATATTTAATTCAAAATATTTTATAACATTACTTTTCACAAAATTTTCATTGTTTAATTCAAATATTTACTCGACGCCTAAATTCTTAAGTATCAGTAATGTAGCTTGTACATGGTTCAAATGATATGATATGATTGACAAAAATGTCAAACGTAAGCGAAAGTTAGGTTTATGTATAGTTGTGTACACGATTTAAATTTGTAAATTTCGCAATTGTCGTCATCGGTCTCGGTGGCTTAATTAGTAAACGCATAGTTCCGGCAAAACTAAGATACATGTTCAAGTCCTGTCCAAGACCTTATATTTTCCATCTTTCAATTACTAGCTCGATTTGAATGATCATTAGAGCTTTGTATAAAAGTCTAAGTTATTATTTCATCTTATTCACTGTAACACGATTGTTATCAACTTACCTTGTGTAATTAACTACCTAAAATATTTATACGTTTAATACTTGGCTTATAGCCGTAATTTTGAGCGTAGCTTCCTGTCTATAACTGACATAAGTCAAAAAAACTTGACAATGTCAGATATGATTGACAAAAATGCCAAACGTAATTGAAAGTTAGGTTCATGTATAGTTGTGTACACGATTTAAATTTGTAAATTTTCCAATTTTGCATAAAAGTCTAAGTTATTATTTCTTCTTATTCACTAGAATACGATAGTATTTATCAACTTACCTTGTGTAATTAACTACCTAATATATATATATATATATATATATATATATATATATATATATATATATACATATATATATTGCTGTGAAACCTACAAAATCCGTGAACTACGCTTTTCGAATCGGGCCTCACGAATTGGGCGTCAAGAATGCTGTGAAACCTACAAAAAGCTATTCATTACCTTAACTGTGTTGGTCCATTGACTTTCTTCTGTTAATCGCCTCGGCTGCTCCTCTAGATAGCTTTCATCCTCATACATAAAAAAAACAAACACATTCCTACCACAAACATCAACGTCAACTTTATTTACATCAATATTCACAATACATTAAAATTTCAAAATTAATATTCAGCATAAATTTTAATATCGGAAAATTTCAAAATTAAATTTATTATCATTTTAATGTGCATCCAGAATTAAAGTCCTTGTAGGATGCCTACTAATTACTATAACAATATATGCAGAGTACAAAGGAGCATTTACCACCCTTTACGTTAATTAACCAGGTTCGTCTAATTGAGCTCAAAGACATACCCTAAATTTTCATCATAATCCAGAACATCAATACTAAATACCCTTTCTACTTAAACAAGCAAATTTCACCTTAAAATTAAAATATTATTGTTAGTACCATTTCACTACTGTCCATTTTGAGTAAATCAATTATAAAGTTATTCAACACACACAACAATATCAAAGTTCAAACAAAATAGTATAATTTACCTGAAGGTTACTTGCACTCGTAGCTTCAATGTACATCGTCCGTTTTGTTAATCACACCATTCCAACTGGGTTATATTTACGGCTTCTGATTCTCAACGCTTTAAAAATTTTCTCCATCACCATTTATTTAAAGTTGTTTCAGGGCTTTTCCGGAACTCCTCTGTGTATATCTGACCCTTGTTTCGTGGATCCAGACACGTTTTTGAACCATTTAATTATTAATACCCCCGAAAAATAACAAAGAACTTCATACTTCTTTCACCAATATACGCCAAAACTGCCTACTTTTGTGTATATATTTGTCGTTGTAAATTTTTACCAATTGGTACAGTGATACTAAACTTTATTACCTTGTATCTTCTTTTCTAAGTGCACTAACGTACATTCATTGTAGCACGTAAAGTACAAGCTGTTTTAAATCACATAATATTCGAGCAAACTGTTTAAATTATTTAATATTAAAACCGGAAAACTAAAAAGCACTGTTTAACGCGTTCAATTAAGTCGAAGATCTAAGAGAGCTTGTTTATATTTACCTGGGTATATATAGCAGTTAGCCTGTCTGTCGGTCGAGTCTCCAAAACGGCCAGTTTCTAGAATTTCGCATGCTCTGTTCCCAGTCCGTAGCCCGCGCGTCGGTTTTTACGAATTTTGCTCTCGCCCCAGTTAAATCTCAGAAAATTTCCACACGGCACGCAACGTCTGAGAATACCTAATTAAATTTTATACAGAAATGTTATTTCTACCTCTCAATTTTGCCTTTTACTTTCAACCAATCGCAACCCCATGACGTTGCTCTACTCACGCCTTTTTACTATATGTGTCTCGGTCTTGCGCATATTATCTGTCTCTATCTACCCTGTTCTTATTAGTGCAAATTGATATTCCTTATTATCGATTATTTCAGTCCATGTGGACTATCTGGGTTAAATAACCCCGTATCTCACCTTCTCGTGAATATTAAGCCACGGTTTCTCCAAGATTCTTTAAAACCATTTGTTATCTACAAAATTTTCGCCGTACATGACATTTAAACTACGCAGGTGTTCAAACATAATATTAATTCTCAGAGATTTATTTTCTGGTATTATAATCTTGGATTTTCACAGACTTTTATGCTTATTATTAATAATGGTTTAATTAACTCCAACTAAAATTGACTTCTATCCTTTCATTTTTAGCGAATACAAATTAAATGTTCAATTATTATCTGTACGTTTTGTTTAATACCGGTTACTTGAAATAGAGTTAATTAATATAAATTTTGCACGTAATTTCCATTTGTTTCTTTCCTCGGAATAAATACATTACACGTAGAGCTTGTTAATACTGTTTCTTTTGATATAAAGCGTCTTGTACATGATTTAAATCTCTTATTTTTACTGAAACGACCGAATTTATTTATACTTCATGGTTTTAATAAAGCGTATTATCTAATAAAATTCCTTATACACGGTGATTAAAATTATTTGATGTAATTATTTAATTTTCTACCCTGGTCTAAATATGAGTAATATATATATATATATATATATATATATATATATATATATATATATAGCGATATTGATGGTAGTAATTCGTGGGATTGTCGTTTGTAACCAAAAAACAACTATTGTGAAATAATCATTTATTGTGATATCTACGTTTCGACTTATATAAAGTCTTTATCAAGATCTAAAATTTAAAATATTAAGAGTAAAAAAACACAGTCATTAACCTAAATAATATATAGAGACTTACACACCATTTGATGGACTACTTTAACACGAAGGAGGATACCAAATAAATAGTGATTTAATGTGATTTAATGTAAAAATAAAATTAAGACTACAAACAGCATACAATACGGACGAACACAGACTAAGAACTAACGTGTAGCAATTAAAGAAACTCCAACAGCAAAGTAGGTTTATTTTATAACAGAGTTGATAAATACACCAGGTGATAGATAGCAAACAGAAAACTTAATATACAACTATTACAAAGACATGAATGTGTTATTTTGGATGTATTACAAATCCCTAAAACATTGTAAGATAAATTTAAAGACCCATTTAATTATAAAACCTAAGATACATACTGGATCACATATATCTATTGAAACTAAATAATAAAGCATAAGTAGTAAATAAATTATTAATGTCATGTTTGTTATTAATACAGTTGACTTGACGTTCAATATGGTAAGACTAGATAAAGTCTCCGTTTCTAACGATCTTCTTGTTATAAAATTTCAACGTCATCGTAATTAGGAAAGGGGTGGATTAGGTGGACGTGTGAGGATAAAGCGCAACAAGATTTACCAACTTTGGCATCACTACGGTGTTGGGTGAGGCGATTACGCAACCATTGTTGGGTTTGGCCAACATACGAGCTGTTACAACTGCAAGTAATCCTGTAGACAAAGAGGTGACAATTTGTTAATAGATTTTTGATGCTGACAAACAGTGGAAGTACAAGGTATTCTTAAAATTTTTAAGTAGAGTAAAGTGTTGAATATACGGAAGCATTTTAAATATGACGGTATCCTGTTTGTCTTGGCTTGGACGATAAAAAGTACCATTAATGCACCTCAAAATTAATTGTTTTGGATAGCCATTATTAAGTAACGTGGTAATTAGATCCATATAGTTCTTATTTTTAAATTCAGGTTCACATAACGAATCAATTCTGTGTTTTAGTATCAGAATGGTGTTAACCTTTTGTTTAAAAGAATGGTCACTCTTAATATTTTAAATTTTAGATCTTGATAAAGACTTTATATAAGTCGAAACGTAGATATCTCAATAAATGATTATTTCACAATAGTTGTTTTTTGGTTACGAACGACAATCCCACGAATTACTACCATCAACGTCGCTAATTACACACGTTCATTATATAAAGATTCGACCTATATATATATATATATATATATATATATATATATATATATATAATTCAGGTTTTGGAGCTCATCAGTGTAAGTCGGTTTTATTTGGCTCTCTGTACTTACTTGGTTCATCATCATTAGGTCTTCAGTCCTGAAACTGGTTAGACGCGTACCTCCATTGTTTCCTATTCTGAGCTAACCTACACATTTCCCTGAAATTCCCACAGTCTGCATTACTAGGTCTACCTCTACCTCTCTATTTTCTTATCTCTGCTTGAAATATATCCCACACTATTTCCCAAAAATTGAATTACCATTTCAAATCGAACTGGTAATTGAAAACTCCTAGAAGAACAGCCACAACAGGATTTTGAATATATATTTGAATATATATATATATATATATATATATATATATATATATAATTTAGATAGTTAATTACACAAGGTAAGTTGATAAATACTATAGTATTACAGTGAATAAGATGAAATAATAACTCAGACTTTTATGCAAAGCCCAAATGATCATTTCAAATCGAGCTAGTAATTGAAAGATGAAAAATATAAGGTCTTGGAAAGGATTTGAAGCTGTATCCTGGTTTTGCCGGAATCTTGACAATGTCAGATATGATTGACAAAAATGCCAAACGTAATTGAAAGTTAGGTTCATGTATAGTTGTGTACACAATTTAAATTTGTAGATTTCCTAATTGTGTCATCGGTCTCGGTGGCGTAATTGGTAAACGCATGGTTCCAGCAAAACCAAGATACAGGTTCAAATCCTGTCCAAAACCTTATATTTTCCATCTTTCAATTACTAGCTCGATTTGAAATGATCATTTGGGCTTTGCATAAAAGTCTGAGTTATTATTTCATCTTATTCACTGTAATACTATAGTATACTATAGTATACTATATAGTATAGTATACTATAGTATAGTACGTGACACGAGTTGTAAACCCATTACGCACTCGTGAAATTTACGCACTCGCCGCTACGCGGCTTCGTGCGAAAACTTTTTCACTTCGTGCGTAATGAGTTACATACAACTCTTGTTACGTAATATACTATTAAAGTTGCATCTAAATTACAAACGGATATTTGTAGCCTTGAAGCGTTCTAATTTTCCAAAACTCAAACATTTTATATAATTATGAATTAGCTACAATAATTTCTGTATCCACCTTGTATAGTAATATTATTCTATTAGTTTAAAAATCTTTTATATAAGTGAAATAAATGAAACCAAACACACTTAGTCTGTATTTTAATTCTCGTTAACGTATAAAAGAAACACATCTAACAAAATTCAAATAAATCTATTTACGAGGTTGAAGGTCGAACATAATTCTTCTACTTACGTCCAAATCATGCACAAAGCTACGAGTTCTGCAACAGGCTACTCCGACTTCTTCCGGACATTCGCTGATAGAACCTCGTGCAGTAAAGATGTGGAAAGTTTTAGATGTGGGCGATCTTCGAGTCGCACTTCATCAGCATTAACCTTTCAACACGTACCTCGATCTGGTCGATTCAACAATGGTTCGTATTGTTAAATTTAGAGATCTAAAAATGTGTTCCTTTTTACTTTTCAGCGCAACAAAGATACAACCAAAAAAACAACTTATGTTCTAGTTTTGCTTCATGTAAAATTGCCATAACTACGCAAATGTGATAGTTTTGTACGTGGAGTATTAAGTTGAAGATGCAACATCTAAAACGTCGTGTAAGCCGTTATTGTTTGGTCAACTACCAAACAAACAAACAAACAAACAAACAAACAAACAAACAAACAAACAAACAAGCAAACAAACAAACAAACAAACGAACAAACAAACAAGCAAACAAACAAACAAACAAACAAACAAGCAAACAAGCAAGCAAACGAGCAAGCAAGCAAGCGGGCAAGCAAGCAAGCAAGCAAAAGCAAACAAACAAACAAACAAACACAACCAAACGAGCGAGCGAGCGAACGAACAAGCGAACAAACGAACGAACGAACGAACGAACGAACAAACGCACAAACAAACATACAAACAAACAAACAAATAAACAAATACCTAAATAAATAAATAAATATATCAATAAATAAATAAATAATAAATAAGTAAGTAAATAAATAAATAAATAAATAAATAAATAAATAAATAAATAAATAAATAAATAAATAAATAAATAAATAAATAAATAAATAAATAAATAAATAAATAAATAAATAAATAAATAAATAAATAAATAAATAAATAAATAAATAAATAAATAAATAAATGAAGGAATAAATAAATAAACAAATAAATAAATAAATAAGTATATATAGCTTACTAGAAATTCGAGGTATTCCTGTTATGGCATTATAGATGAGGTCATTAGCCACTAATATAGCCATGGAATGCCTTATGCAAAAATGTACTATTTGCCATATATTTACAATTTTATTATTTTTTTGAAAAAATAGGGTTCGCAACTTTAAAAATTCATAAGAAAATACTAATAATCATAATCAAACTTATTTATTTATTAAACGGACATCATACTAAATCATTATCAACACTTAAATTGAAAGTACATGTGCACACATTAAAACAGGAGACACCAATTTTTCAAACCATGATGCTTTTCATTTATTTCATTTACTGAAATTAGCGTTTTTTCAAGAAAATCATTAATACATTTAGCGTGAAGATTACTGTAAAAACTTACACAATTCCTTAACTTTCGCTTGAGGTATTCAAAACTGGAGTCGGTTAATAAATTACAGAGAAATCGAGATTACAAAGGAATCATGAACAGATCGTCTAGCGATAAAACATTAACTTCAATAACTAAATGAAGACTAAATGTTAAAAAAAAAAGTGGCATTTAATAATTACAGTTAAAGTTCAATGTGGCTCGCTCATTTGAACAGAGCCGCATTCGTTTTATTGTTTCGGTTTTTACGACTCTACTTGTTAAACTTCTTGTTTATTCTGCGGAAATTATAATTCTTAGTCTTAACTCTTCTGCCGATATCACAGGTGCACTATCATAATAAACAAGTGCTTTCATATTATCTCAGACGTAGAAGTTCATTAGGGTCAGGCCAAGACTTCTCCCTGGCCATGGGCTGGTTCTTCCTCTAACAATTCACCGATTGGAAAAATTGTTATCTAGCCATTGTCTTACGCTTATACTGAAGTGTTCAGGACATCCATCATGCTGGAAAAACATATTTTGCCTTGTTCTTAAAAAACTCATATATTTCCAAGTTTAAAGTCCGAGGTAACAAATATGAATCCATTAAATTAATCAATGATACCCAATCCACACATAATAAAACGTCGTCGCGATTCTTTCGGTCTCTTTGTATTGGGATTACCTCTTTCTGCTTCTCTCCAAAAATTTTCATTATGATAATTTGTAATGCCATCTTGATCAAATCTGGACTCGTCCGTCCACAAAATTTTTCTAAAAAAGTGAGGGTCAACTAAAACCACTTGATTAACAGTGTGCAATTAAAAACTTTATTAAGTTTGCAATAGAAACCTTCTAGATGTTATTTGCATAATTCTAAGACGTTTTAAAATAGTCGAGAATCATTGATTATGTACATAATTGCCGTTATAAGCATTAGCGTTTAGTTGTAATTCAAGCTTTCATATAATACTAGTTTATTCAAGTCTTAATATATAAAGTTGTTATATGAAATAGTAAAAATATGAAATAGTTAAAAGGAATAGCAGTGATTGATATAAATTAACACTCGGTGTTTTTAGAGTTAATTATAGTGCTTCAAAGTGGTTAAGAATGTAGCACTGTAGCTTTAAGAAGTTCGTATTTGTACTCTTAGCAATTAGCTGGAAAGAAATCATCCTGAGTGAGTACTTTAGAATTTCACTGTAGCAATGAATAAGAAAGCTTGTGTAAACAATTCATAACAAAGAACTAATGTTATTGCAAAGGGTTTTCGTGACAATATCAACTTACATCGCGTTAATATGCAAGACTTCGCACAAATGTATCTTTCTGACTAATTTAATTTTTTTCGTACAGCCTTTTAACCAAGCAAATTAAAACATGTTAAATTAATTTAATGTAGGATAATAGTGCTTCTAATCCGTGTAGAAACGTTAAATTGATTAACCAACAGCTCTCTTAAAATGATTGGTTGAAACATTATTTGGAATTAATCTTGTGTTATTAGTTATTTCCTAAATGACTAGCGTATGTAGTGTACGCAGTTTGTTAGGAAAACATCTCATCATATACAAAATATTCCTGTAAAAAGGATCAGCTTTCATTGCGCACTTTATAGCTCATGGAAAAATTCTACAATCACGTAACCATCAAACCTATAATATGTAATTTCCAATACAATTGTGTTTCACAATAAATGAGGAACGAGATAGAAACCACTAAAATCCAAAAGAATCCCTCAACAGCTATCGAATAACGCCAAGTTTCCTTATATTTAAAATGAAAACGCAAAAACAGCCTCCACTGCTAGTTTACGAAAGTGCCTCCATAAACGTATATTGTAGTAGAAATCGGTTTTCAGTGTCTGTATTGCAGTCTTCAAACGCCAGTTTCCGTTAAAGCATGCAGAGCTTAGAAATGACCTCGATTTACCATCGTTTCAGTGTCACGTTTCAGTTTGAAGCCTCGTCTCCTGGGAGCGCGTATACGAAGCTATAAGAATTCTCCGCAGTGTCTCTTATATCGTAACTCCTCATTGCCGCACATCAGGAGCTAGCATCTGTCTGTTCGGAATCAACTACCCATCCTCATTTCCAATATTGCCGTGGACACGCAACGGTTCAACGAGGTCTCCTGTCGTCGTCATTTACCATTACGTGGCCATCTTTGTAGGTTAAAGTCTCCTTTATTCATTCGTAATACCCTCAAAAACTGCTGTACCATCAACTAATTGATTAAAGCTTTACTCACGTTGTTCTAACGAATTCATTACCTACACGTGTTTAAACGTTACCATAAGATTTAAAAACCCAATTAATTATAATACAAATTCAAATTTCGCTAAGTAAAGTATATTGCAAAATGTTTCGGAAATTCCAATTCATAAATCGTGTCCAATTACGCACCCTAGCAACATTATATGCTTTAATATTATTGGAGTTAAGCAGCAATACTTGAGATTTCATAAGAAATGTCCAGTACCAGTTGTAGATGTGTCATTGATTATCCAAGTATAATTATTTTTCTGACAGTTTGGAGCACCGCGATCACAATACAAATAACTCATAGTTTTGAGTGTGCGAAATTCCAGAAAGATAACTTCGATTTATTCATTTGTAGAAGCGCTAGGGGTTCATAGACACAACGATAGTTTTTTATACAATCTTTAATTTCCATACTTAACAATAATATAATAAGCAAAACATCAAACAAAAAAAAAACCGCTATTGCTTCCTCTCAAGAAGCAACACCCTCCACGCATACCATACATAATACCAACTTTAAAATTGAAAAATACTAGCTCTGTTTCTTAGCGGGAAATTTAAAAATGTAGTTATTTTATCCACAGCTCGGCCATTCTGACTTTTGGTCGTCTCGATCAAGGTACATACTTAACAGTACATAAGCTCTCTACAAAATCTTACATAAATTTTACATAAACCATCATAAGCAATTTTACATAAACAATAAGCGCTATAGTTAAATCAAACGCATAAAGCCTAAGCGAAATCATCATAAGCTATAAACCAAACATCGAGTTACAACTCAAGATATTCAAGTGATCGAGCTGAGACTTAAAGTAATTACTTTGAATAAGCTTTTAATGTGGAAGCCTCTAGGACTCCATCATATGGCATAGTAGTATTCTGGAAGCCAATAATATCGACCACTACATAACGGTCGTTTGGTAAAATTTTCTTTATAACATAGGGACCACGATATTTTGGAATCAGTTTCTTATTTATTACCACTGCGGTATCGACATTCGCTACCATAACATATTCTCCCTCTTTAAACCTCTGGGGTAATTTATGTATTTTATCATAATACTGTCCCTATAGTAGGGGACATAGAATATTACTATAGTAAGCCTACTTATCGTAAAAGGCGATTAAAAGACGCAGCAAGGGGCAGCAGCCTTGCTGGCTAAAAGATATTGGAGGAGAGTTGGTTGGTCTCGGGCGATCTTCAATAATTTACAAGGTTGTTGGGGTTTGGCCGTGACAGATACAGTTTTTTGCTAAAATCTTTAAAAAGTGCGATGTGCAAAGGTATGGGAACCTACCACAATACTTTCCAGGTATGCGTGGCCTAAAACACGAACTATGTATGATGGAAAGCTCACAAGTAAAATTCTTGTCCGGAGGTAAAATACCACCTCATTCGGATCTCCGGGAAGGGGTACTTGGGGCTCGTCATCGTAAGAATTTAAAACAACGGTCGATTTAGTGGTAGGGACTTGGAATGTATGGTCATTACTTAGAATAGATAAATTAACGAATTTATTAGTCGAAATGAGGAAAGGAAAGCTGGGCATTTTAGGTATTAATGCGATGAGGTGGCCAGATAGTAATGACTTTTGGAAAGATAATTATAGAATAATTACAACTTCTTCAACTAATGGACAGGCAGCAATAGTGTTAGGTAAAAGTTCAGGACGTAAAGTTAAAGAGTACTTACAATATAGTGAATAAATATGGTTAGCTTGAGTACGAAACCCACAGAAAGTGTTTTAGTGCAGGTTTACATGCCAACTACTCAGTACGATGATGAGGAAGTAGAAAAGGTCTACGAGGATATAAATAGTATAGTAAGAAAAGTATAGGGAGATGAGAATTTAATAGTTATGGGCGATTTTAATGCATCAGTGGGAGAATGTAGTGAGGGAAAAATGGTAGGAAAATTTGGGTATGGTAGACAAAATGATAGAGGAGAAACATTAATCGAGTTTTGCCCGGAACATAGATTAGTAACTGCAAACACCCTATTCGAACAACATGTTAGAAGAAGATATACATGGAAAGCGTCTGGTGATAGGGCTAGGTACCAAGTAGATTATATTTTAGTTAAACAAGGATTTAGAAACCAACATGAAAATTGTCGTAGTTATCCAGGGACTGACATAGATAGCGATCGTAACTTAGTTAAAATAAAGTGTAAGCTAAAATTTAAAAAATCGAAAAAGGATAAAAGAGAGAGATGGGATCTAGGTAAGCTTAATGATAGTGAGGTAAAAGAGAAATATAAACAAGTATTAGATAATAAGATCAAAGAGATAGCAATAGGAGGGAACGTAGAAAATGAATGGATAGAAATAAAAAGGGCTGTACATGATACAGCAACACAGACTATAGGTAAGAAAAAAGTAGAAGCAAGAAAACCCTGGGTTTTAATAGAGAATAGAAAAAAGCTTAAACCTTTCAGAGAATTGGATAGTGAAAGTAAGCAAAAATATAATAGAGTTAGAAATAAGATGGTACATGAGTGTAGAAAAGTTAGAAATAAATGGATGAAGGAAAATTGTAAGAGAATACAAGATGATTTGAGAGTAGGTAAGACAGATAGGACTTACAGGGCAGTTAAAAAGTTTTTCGGAGAAGATAGGTAAAAATATAGTGGTATTAAAAATGAGAATAATGAGCTTCTAACAAATAAAGTAGATGTAGCAGATAGATGGAAAAGATATTTAGAAGATTTATATAAGGGAGACGATATGGATGAGTTAGAGGACGACCAAGAAAAGGATGTAGAAATAGTGTTCTCAATAGAGAGGAATTTGATAGAGCTGTTAGGGATGTTAAACTAAATAAAGCGCCGGGGATAGACGATATGCCCGCAGAATTAATAAAATATGCAAGTCAGAAAACTTTAGACAGACTATATGAACTAGTAGAAGTAATATATGACACAGGTGAGGTCCCAATAGATTTCGAATAAAATATTATTATTCCAATCCCAAAAAAATCAGGAGCTGATAGGTGTGAGAATTTTAGAACGATTAGTTTAACTTCTCATGCTTCCAAAATACTAACAATAATAATCAAAATTGAGTAGAAGCTTTAACTAAGAATTATTTAGGCGAAGACTAATATGGTTTTGGTAAAGACAGAGGAACTAGAGAACCAATACTAATGATTAGGGTAATTATCGAAAAAATGTTACAAAAAAATAAAAAGACTCATTTCGCGTTTGTAGATTTAGAAAAAGCATTTGATAGGATTAATTGGATTGTTATGTTCAGGGTTTTACGAAAAAAAAAAATCTCTCATAGGGATAGAAAAATTATTTACAGTCTATATAAAAACCAAAGTATAGTAATTGGATTTGATGAAATATAAAAGGAAGCTAAGATTAGAAATAGTGTTAGACAGGGCTGTATACTATCTCCCTTGATTTTTAATGTTTATATTGAGGGAGTTTTAAACTTAGCTAGAGAGAGAAAAGAGATAGGTATTAGTGTACAGGGACAGAAAATTGAGATGTTACGTTTTGCAGATGATATAGTCATTATAGCAGAGTGTAGAAAAGAGTTAGGAGCGTTTTTAAATATTTTAGATGAGATACTACAGAGTAACTATAGTATGAGAATTAACTCAGGAAAGACAAAGATAATGATAAGTGAGTTACAGCCTAGTTCTAAACCAAAATTAAAAATAGGTAATACCGAGTTAGAGGAGGTAGATAAATTTTGCTACTTAGGTAGTACAATTACAAAGGACGGACGTAGCAGAAGGGACATAGTAGCTAGAATAGCTCAAGCTAGAAAAATGTTTTTAAAAAAGAAAGACTTACTAATAGCTAATAGTATTAGTTTAGATAATAAAAAATGTTTCTTAAAGTCGTACGTATGGAGCGTTCTATCATACGGTAGTGAGACTTGGAGAATTAAAGAGGTAGATAAGAAAAAGATAAAAGTTTTTGAAACTTGGTGTTATAGGAGAATAGAGTAACAAATAAAGAAGTTTATAAAAGAATAGGTGAGGAACCCTGTATGTGGAAACAATTAAAGGTCGGGAGAGATATAATGATAGGACACCAGTTAAGACAAGAGGGACTATTTAGTAAGGTGTTAGATTATAGACTACCAAATAAAAATAGAGTAGAAAGACCTAGGCAAAGCTATATTAGTCAAATTATTCGAGATTTAGGTTGTGAAGGGTATGTAAACTTTTTTAGACTAGCTCAGAATAGAAAAGAATTTAGAGCTGCGTCAAGCCGACCTTAAGTAAATTTGAAAACAAAACAAAAAAATAAATAAATAAAAATCAGTTGACTAAATGTCACCATGACATAACTCACAATTAGTTAGCGGTCTGGCATATTGGCAGCATTTCGCTGCTTAAGCCTCACCATAACATATAACTTAATAAACGTCTCCATGACATAACTCACCATTAGTTAGCGTACTACGTTTCCCGTGTTTCATATTATTGCGTATAATTACGCGGCAAATTACGCGCCACTTGTATCAAATACGAAATACCTTTAAAAGTGATACAATGGTTAAAGTTTCGGCACAATATAAATAAAACGGGTACTCACGTATATTTCTTAACATCTCAGGATCCGTGTTGTTTTTGTATAGGTAGGCTACGCCATTGTTGAGTCAGATTCCAATCCGTCCATCCTCTTTTCCCCTCGTAGCGGAATGATAGGAACAACCAGGTATCAGGAACGATAAGGCAAGATAAGATAGGAGGGAACCTACATCCTAAAAAGGGAAATGACACCAACACAACCCCGCACAGATAGATGTTCTCGGCTTGAGGTCTCGTAGCTTAATGACGTCTCATCAAACCGCGCGCACTTGCCCCATTCACTCCGCGCAGGCGCGACTTGGGGACGACGGAAATTAGCCAGTTTATTTAAAAATAATCGCGGGAATTTATTTACATATTTAACAATGTACATTGCCAAACTTTGGCATGTAACAAGCGGTCTGGCATGTTGGTAACGATTCGTTGCTTAAACCTTGCCATAACATATAATTTAATAAACGTTACCATAACATAACTCACAATTAGTTAGCGGTCTGGCATGTTGGCAGCGATTCGTTACTTAAGCCTTACCATAACATATAATTTAACACTTTTTCTTTTTTGGAGGGGATTACCAGGTAATATTTCATTTCCTTATAAATGGGAATCATGTAAACATGTTGAAGTTCTTTAACAACCATCAGGTGGCTAATGTCTATATAGAGCCAGGTAGATAGGAAAAAGAGTATAGGAAGATCTCGACCAAGCTATATTAGTCAAATTATTAGCAATTTAAGCTGTGAAAGGTATGTAGAACTTTTAGATTAGCCCAGAATAGAAAAGAAGTTAGAGCTGCGTCAAACCGTACCTTAAGTAAGGTCGAAAACAAAATGAAATGATGTCATAATACTCCTTATTTTGTTGTTGAGTTTTCTCAATCTGTTTCGCAGCATTAAACCTAAGGTCAGTAATACTTTCCTTATCTTGATCCAACAGCTCATCATTCTATATTACCAACTTGCTCTCTGCCGAACAATAATTTAGTCGGCGAAACACCGGTAGATCTATTTTTGGTATTGTTAAAATAAAACTCAACGGCGAGTAGAAGTTTATTCCAAGTATCTTGACGTTCATCCGTCAACTTCGCCAACATGGGAGTTAAAATTTTATTCATAATTTCCATTTGGCCATTGGCCCTCGGGACAGCAGTCGCTACCGCAATGTGTTGAATATTAAATTGTTCTGTAAATTCTTGGAATTGATTAGACGTGAAACAAGAACCACGATCTGTAATGATTTGGTTGGGAGAACTGTAAGCTTGAAAATAACATTTCAAATGTTTATTTACTTCTTCCGTAGAAGTAGTTTTGCAGGGATAAAATCTTATGAATTTGGTAAAACCATCGACTATTCCCAAAATACATTTAAATTTTAATTTCCCAACAGCCTCTAAAGGACCGTAATGATTGAAAAGGTTAATCCCCCTTAGGAATATTATGTAGCATACATTCCTTTTTACCCGATATGGGGTTAAATTCAGTACATTTTAAACAATTGGCTATGTGAGTTCAAACTTTACTTTTTTAATTTGGAAACCAATATGTTTTTGTTATTAGTTCAAATACTTTCTCAACTCCCGCATGGCCCATTTGGTTGTGATAAGTATGTAAAACTCTGTAAATCATGTCTGAAGGAATATAAAATAGCAATTTATCGTTTCTCTTTCTACAAACGAGGCCATTTAATAGTTCAAAAAACGGATGTTCGGATTTTTCTAATAAGCTTTTAATTAATTGGATTTCCAAGTCGGTCATCTGTTTTATTGTTAGCGTTTGTTCAAAAGTGTTTCTCTCTAAAACTAATATATTGTGGATTGGACTGAGACAATCTACATGTTGCATTTTCGGATTGGACCGATGTTCGATATCATAACTATAATTCTGTACCAGTAAACACCATCTCATAATGCGAGGAATCACTTCCTTTTTCGTCAAACTTAACCGAAAACTATCACAATCAGTAACAATCCGGAAATGAATTCCTTGTAAATAAGGATGAAAACGTTTAGCGTACACCACTGCTAATGTTTCCAATTCGTAATTATGGTAATTATTTTCTTGATCAGTCGTTCTTTTGCTAAAGTAAAAAACAGAATGGAATTTCCATCTTCTTGTTTTTGTAAAAAATGGCTTCATAGCCCAAGGCACTTGCATCGTAATGCAATTCAGTTTCACAGTGAAGCGAATAAATGACCAATACAAGTTGCGAAATTAGTTTAGACTTTAAAGTATCGAAAACAAGAGTAGCTCGGAGCCCCACACAAACGAAACATTTTTTCTCAATAGGTCATACAAGGGTTTGGCAATTATTGAAAAACCCTGTATAAACCCTCTAAAATAACTGGCTAAACCTAAGAATGAATGTACTTGTTTTATATTTGTACATATGGGAAAATCATTAATGCTTTGTATATTATCTTTATTGGGCCGTATACCTTGTTGGTCAATGTGATAACCTAAGTAGTCTATTTCTGAATGCACGAAATAACATTTATCTAGACGTAGTTCTAGGGAATTACGGACCATAAAGCCCAATACTTCACTCAAATTATCGAGATTTTCTTCTAAATTGTCAGTGGCAATCATTAAGTCGTCAAAATAGATTAAAAGTTTTTCCTGATTCACCAACTCCCTAAAAATTTTATTGTTAAATCTACAAAAGCTATTTGGGCTGGTGCTCAAACCAAACGGGGCTGTTAAAAATTCAAATTTCCCATGTGTAGCTACTGCTGTATATTTAACACAATCTAATTCAATCGGCATGTGATAAAAGGCATTTTTTAAATCGAGTTTGGTGAAGAATTTTTTTGTTTTTTAACTGATCCAAATGATCATCAATTAAAGGTGTTGGATATTGATCTCTAATAATCTGTTTATTCAAAGTACGGTAATCCACGCACATCCTAAATTCGCCACTTTTCTTTTTTACTATTACGATGGGAAAATAAAATGGTGAATCGCTTTCGCGTATAACCCCACGAGCTAAGAGATCATTTATAATCGCTTCCAAAGCATTCTTTTCAATGAACGACAATCGTCTAGGTCTATAGAAAATTGGTTGCTCACTTTTTAATTTAATATACATTTTATAATTAGTTTCAGGTTGTTATGGCCTTACCGGAAAAAAATAGCTTTCCTCTATAACATTTTTAACCCCATTCCAATTGGCTGGGTTTAAACTACTATCAATATTCAAAAGAGGCGCAACGGGTGTCACTGACTCGCTTAAAAGAATCTCATTTGTTAGAAATTCCGCAGTTGAAATTTTTGGGATAATTTATACTTCACTTCCTTCGAATACAATTTTGTCATTTTCCGCGTTGCTAATAAAATCCCTACCTAATAAACAATCACTACTAGGGATGGCCACGGGCCCGGGCTTGGGCCCGGCCCGAAGCCCGGCCCGAATATCAAGCCGGGCTTCGGGCCGGGCCGGTCAAATTTTTCGGGCCCAAGCCGGGCCAAGACGTGTCGGCCGGGCCGGGCCGGGCCAGACTGCTCAAGCTGGGCTATTCGGGCCGGCCCGAAGTTTATATAACGAAATATACAATTTATTGATTTAGTAAAAAATTTCATTTAATGATTTCTTTAGGTGCCTCTTAAACAAAATTATAATTAACGCTCTTCTTAATATATCACCCAGGTACAGTTACACACATATTGGTAAGTGTGTCATAATGGAAATAAATCGAAAACGAAAATGATTTGGTTTAAACCGATTTGTGAATTTCGATTTTTTTTTCGATAAGTAACATTCACTTCTTTCCACTTTTCAAGAACTTTGAAATAGAAATCGTCCGTGTTATATTTAATTAACCTGAAGAAGTATTGCAACGTATGTTAATTGAGCTGGTTTATTGTATTATACTTATTAATTAACTTATTATTGTGGCCTCGCACTAAAGATTATTTATGAATAAATCGAAACCACTCTGTATATGTAAAATATTTTAAACTGCCCGATTACAAAAAAACCAGCTTAATTAGATTTAATTATTTGAATGTATCTTTTGTTGAACACCATACCGAATACAATGCGATTAGCTTTTTATAGCTTTAAATAACAAATGGATATAGAAAATTAAAATGTAAATACTAAATAATATTCTATGTTGCGGCATTTTTTTTTCATAATAATTAAAATTTCCAGTAAAGCATGCGACAAAAAAATATTCATAGACAACAAAGTAATGTCTACCTGATACGAGAGACTTGAATAATCAATTCTCTGAACGGATGCTAGCACATTCTCGAAATGTAGACCTATACACCAGCAATCTGTAAAATGGAAATTGGCAACGTTCTTTGTTTAGAATATGAGGAAACAATATTCAGTCAAATTTTGAATACTTTCCTTGAAATATTTTACTATATACTAGTAGTAGTATATGAATTCTAAAATGCATTTTGTTACTTAAGGTTGAAGTTTGACGCAAACCACCTTCTATTTTGGATTGCCTGTGCAAGTGTGCATCATCTCGAAATACCTTTGAGATTCTTCGAGGTTAAAATGATACTATAAACTATAATTTATTAAGATTGATATATTCAACTTTTGTAGAAAAACATAATAATAGTAAAGAAGTATTTATATACAACTGAAAATACATATATTAACAAACGATACGTTCCATTTGGATGTTGAAAAATCTATACATCACTTAAGGTTTTTTTAGTTACATTCCGGCCCGAATCGGCCCGGCCCGGCCCGAAGCCCGGCCCGAAATTTAAGCCGGGCCTCAAGCCGGGCCGATGCGTTTTGGTTCGGGCCGGGCCGCCGGGCCGGGCCGGAGCAAATTATTTCGGGCCGGGCCGGGCCGCATCTAAAAGCCCGGCCCGGCTCGGCCCGAATCCATCCCTAATCACTACCCATAGTCTTATCATCAACTACATACAATTGCAAGTCATAATTCGTATTAATTAATAAGTACTCTATCTGCATACATACCCCTAACATTTGCAACTGAATTATTGATACCCAAAAAATCATTAACAGTTATACCTGGCCTAATAAGTGATTTTGTTACAAACTTTTCCTTAATCAGCGAAATAGGGCTACCCGAATCCAAAATTGTTTCTACTGTTAAACCGAAACTGCAAGCTTCATATTAATCCTAAAAGCTGGTTTTAGCGGAGACGAACTCTCTTCAATTAACATCTGTTGACGATCGTTAGATGTGGAGATCTTCTTGACGGACAATTTCGAATTATGTGGTTCCGTGAACCACACTCGAAGTAACTACCTCGTTCTCGTCTAGGTTTAAGGCACTTTCGAATGTTGTCCAGTTAGACTACAATTAAAACATTTAGGGGTACCTAATGGTGCAACAGCACTCGGCTTTCTATCCTTAAATTTATTGTAACGGGAGGAAGAAGGCATTCCTTGAAAATTTTGATTTCTTTCTAAATTGGTCGATGAATTCATAACCCGTAACAAATCCTCAAGTGTTATAAACTCCTTCATTTTCGCCTGTACCTGCCATGATACATTATTAAAACCTTCGATAATATACGAAATGATCTCCTCTTCACGTAAATTTAGTTTATTGCCCAACATAACCTTATCAGAAAAATAATCTATAAACTTTTCACTTTTTCCAAGTTTACGTGCTTCAAACCGTTTTAACAAGGTAACTGTATCTTCCACACAAAAAAAACATAGATTTAATCTTTGCCTTAAAATCTGCATAACTCAATGATATATTTTTGGGTCTTGAATGAAACCACTGTAGTGCTTTGCCCTCTAGTTTTTTAACAGCAGCTAACAAAAGAACATTTCAGCAATGGCGTAGGCCCCATTTACTTGATCTGTAGTTTGGATCCATAAATTGACGTCCTCTTCGTGGTTCGCCGAAAACTTTGGGATTAAAACCGATATATCCTGCAACGTAATCTCAGTAGCACGTGCACTTTGATTAGCGTTTATGGCGGCAGTAATAAGTTCCCCAACATTTACTGTTACAGAATCGGCTCTCTCCAGCCTAGGAGGAATTGGTGGTATTGGCTGTACAGGAGTACTACTACCACCCCCTTCACTAAACGGCGATGTGGCCATCGCAAAATTATTAATCAGGCAACATCCACGAAAAGTAATGTATCTAAGTTTAACGCCACACCTTAAGCTGTAGGAGCGCTAGGGGTTCATAGACACAACAATAGTTCTTTATACACTCTTTAATTTCCATACTTAACAATAATATAATAAGCAAAATGTCAAACTAAAAAAACCGCCGTTACTTCCTCTCAAGAAGCAACACCCTCCACGCATACCATACATAGTACCAACTTTAAAATAGAAAAACACTAGTTTTGTTTCTTAGCGGTAAATTTAAAAAATGTAGTTATTTTATCCACACATTATAACGAAATACGTACTTAGCTAAGAGAAATTTTACGAAACAGTCAAGCTACTAATCTCGTTCGTTGCCAATGAAACAATTTGTAGTAAAAGTTCTGCGGGTGCAATTTTTATAGTTCTTGTTTATTGTTAACACACATAATATCCTTCAAAGTTAGTGTTAGCAGCTAATTTATTGATAAACGAAATATTAAAGGAAGGATGTATGGTAGAAAGCACTACAGGAGCAACAACAGATCAAGGTCAAACCGCCTTAACTAAGTCGCGCTAATACACAACTGTCTCCCGTGAGAGCTGTCATTTGAGTGCCTGACTTCCGTTAAAACCCTTGCTTTGTTTATGGGTAGCGTACTCCCATTGATTGAGTGATACCACGCTACACTTGCAGCATCGGTTTGAGCACCCTTTCTGCCTCCAAACCTAAAACAATTTCAGTCAAAAAGGATTAATAGGCCGCGCAAATTTCAACTTTGCATGCCACGTGATTTTGACTAAGAAACAGCGAGTCTTTTACGTAAATCATTCCAATGCCAAATCTACAAATAATCAAACCTTGTTACACACAAGTTTGATTTCATTTTTAGGTTATATACCTACTGCCAGTCTGTTAGACGGAACAAATGAGTTATATACAGGTGGTTAAGATAGGTTCACGTTTTGCTCCAATTATTTCTATTGTATGGTATTAATCGATGAAGAAATACTTTAGTTGGTCTACGCGGTTAAAGGGTCAAAATATGAGTATAATATCAGAATTATATACTAGCATGTGTATAAATGTGACAACTTTAATTTATTGTTGTATAACCTGAGTAGCCGCTGTGACACGTACATTCATCTGGCACAGTTGCATAAAAAGACTTATAATACTCCCATTTTATTCCTATTATATGTTAAAACATGCTTACTTATAATAGAGTATCCATACATACATACCTGACTATGAATACCCAACGTAGTAGGCGATGAATCAATTTGTGGAAGATACTCAATCTATGAAAACTACATAGATGTCTTGAAATCGGATCTAAGCGTGTCAACTAAAATAAAAAAAAATCATTAAAATGATAAGAACATAGTTAACTATTACAAATGATATTTTCCACTTGGTCAATGTTAGCATAAGTTCTTGGAAGTTGCTATGTTATCTAGACCAAAAAAAGTTGATTATAAATATGATAATCTCATACAAATAAATACTGTAACTAAAGCAGGAGCATTGCATCCTACGAAATTTTAATATCTATAACCGTTCTTAAGTTACAAGTAAAAAAAAAAGTTAAAAGGGCACTAAATAGGAATTCTGAATTAGAAAATAACCCCTTTTGCAAAATCTAGATATCTATAACCGTTTAAGAGTTATAAGCAAAACCCATAATGGCACTAGTTAGTAATTTGAAAATTATGCCATTAGATTTGTTGTACATAAATCTTAACACAACTGTCTTTGTACAATTTTGATATCTATAACAGTTTTCGAGTTAGAGGCCTTGGTATAAAATTTACAATTTTATGTTAAAAAACTACTAAAAATTTTACCAACTCCCAAAATATTCAAAATGGACATATGTCAGACATATGTTGGATATATGTTGGACATATGTCGGATGTATGTTGGATATAGTTTGGATGTATGTCGTATGGATGCGAGAGGTGAGAGGAGAAGGACACAGTAGGGTGGAGATTTAGGTTAGTTTACGTTGTTTGGAGTTAGGTTACTCGGTGCTGTCTAAAGTTGGGTTAGGTTAGTTGGACTTGTCAGGAGTTAGGTTAGACACCAGGAAAAATTGAAAGGTTAAGTCAGCGCCGCGGAGCTGTCCTAACCTATCAATTTTGTCTAGATTAAAGTAAATGTCCGAAGGAGGTTTTAAAGATGGAGTTAAATATAGATGAGCAGAAATTATAGGTACAACACGTGTTCGTAAAATGAGAAACTAATGGTTACATTTTATAACACTAAACATGTACTTTTGCTTGGTGATTCATTTAGAAAATATCAAGCTTGCCATTTCCAAAAATATGACGTAGAAGTTATTTAAAATTAAATTGCTCTATTAAAAACTATCCTGTAGACAATAATTATGACATACCCTTAGTAAACGTTTAAAGTGTTTTATTAAGTTTCGCTTCAAAAGGTTTAAATTGATTTACAAAAACCTGGTGACTGAAAAAAATTTAAAGATCGATTTAAAATTAAATAAACAAAAACTAGTTAAAACTAAATAAACAAAAAATATAAAGGTACGAAGCTTTAACAAAGTGTAACTTTGTAAGAGATAGTCCAATTTTAAAAATTCAAACAGGGTTACATTGTTCAGAAAATTCTAGATCAGGCTAAAGTGGTTAGTCGAAAAAAACTCTAACCTAGGTTAGATATTAATCGGGTGGAGGTGGATCTGAATATGTCTAGTCGAAGAAAACTCTAACCTAGGTTAGATATGAATCTGGTAGATTGGGAGGATCGGCTGGATCGGGAGAATCGGATAAATTGGGAGGAGTGATGTCCCAGAATCGGCCGCATCCCCTACTTACATATAAAGTTAATTGTTGCCATGAACGTTGATACTCATTATAAAAGGTTACAAATTGTTGAAACAACAAGTGCACAAGTTTGCTTAGAGTACTAATATAATTATTATAATCACAAGCCTTTGTTTGCTTCAATAATGAAGTATGTTTCTTCTGGTAAAGCACAAAATTATGCATCACCGTTTAAATTTACCTCTTACTTGGGGATGCAAAATAATGGATGTCTGCGCGTATCATCTAGAACTTTATTCTGATACATAGGAAGACTCTTGGGTCATGGACTATAAAATCCCAGAGAAAGATAGAAAGTCGGTGTGAAGTGTTGTGTTAGAGAAACCTTAAAAGTTCTTAAATATTTCATTTAAACAACTATGAATCTGGAATTTATTGTTTCTGTTTTACCTAAAGTCCCCTATAAAGATTGCAAAGTAGTGTTGAAGTAATGCTTACTTAAATATTTAGAAGTTAGTTATACTCCACATTGCAATCTAATTAAAATCACACTAACGTTTAATAGGCGTTAGTTTTCGAAAAAACATTTTGGTATGAACTACAAATTGAATATTTTTCCTAATTTCCAAAAATTTGCTGATGTTATTTGGCAATTCAAGGGATTCCTTAGAGATTAAGCTTGGAAGGGATAGCATCAGTTTCTTATTTCGATTCATACTACCCGACATGTTTACAAAGTATCTAAACAACTAAGTTAGAATACTATCAAAACATTGTATATACGCTTGAGTTTAATTAGAAACATTGAGAAACGAAAAGCTACAGAAAGCATTCACACCAGTAACGCGCAATAAAATCGGCAATTCATTGGCCTCGAGCGCAGTGAAGTGAATTGATGAAAGGACATAGAATTAATTCAACAATTAGCAAACAAAAACGACGACTCACATCGACATTACGTTTTGCCAATGCTCATCTTGGCAGTTATTGCCTTTAATTTGCAACTCCTTTCGAGGAGGTGAACGAAGAATGTTAATTAAAATCCCGTCCTCTTGATCCCGTCTCGTCTAATTAGTCCGGTTATAAGAGTTGCACAAATCACTCACAACCAATCTATGTGTTTGTCGATCTGTATTCTATTGATTACTTTAGCATAATTAATTAACTTTACATTGAACTTCTCTACTTATCTTTAATGCATGAAGTGTGTTGGTATAGCCTTAGCGTTAGATTGAAATCTTTCATATTGGGTACATCGTTTTAACAGACGAATTCTAAATGTGTAAATGCACAATGTTCAAAGTTTCTCGCTTTACTACTAACTTGCAGTTATTTTCATTAAATGTGAAACAATATTTTTGTCTAATACGTCCTGCAGTGAACGTTTAAAAAACCTCGATGTATAATCATGTTCCGTAATCAACTTTAGTTTGATATAGTTGATATAAAGATATATGAAAACGGTACATGAAAATCAATGACTATTTTTGGTACAAAATATACCTTTTACTCGATATTGATAATAAGCAGAGGCTCATTAAAAATTTTTAATTATAAAGAAATACTTGAATTGCATACATATTTGGCACAAATCCCTTTAAAATACTGTTACGAACTACTATTAGGCAACCCGTCAAACACACACGCTTCATAACCCAAGTACATTCGCCAGGAATCGAGAATGTTCGAGTACATACTAGAGTATGAATCATCTATTTAATTCAGGGTATAAATAAGACCGCTAAAGAAGTACAGAGTTAGTCTATATCCAAATGTCGTATATAAATCAAATCGTGTATAGTTAGTTGGTTATTACGTTTTGAAGGTTCTATAGTAAATAGAAATTTGTGTTATGTGAACGTGTATATTATACCGCCAGTTTGTACATAAATAGACAGTGTAATAAATAAATTATAGTGTTGGTGTTGTTAATAGACCTATGGTTAAGAATTTAGTTTAAGAAGATATTAGTGCTTGTAAATAGCATTAGTGTGATAGTGCTTCATTGTTAATTGGACGGAAAACATCTATAATATACTGTTAATTAGACTTGTGAATAGTGAGTAATAAAGACTTTTATTACTGCTTGCTTCAAATTGGTGAAACGCGTTAATAGTAGCCTGCTACACTGGCGTCAGACTGTGTGGGGTATATAGTGATTAATTTAAAAGAAAACACATAAGGCTAAAGACATTTGATTAGTTTGTATATGCCTGTTTCAAGAAGCCAAAGTAAAATGGTCGCAGAAACTTTAATGAATTTTTTTAAGAAATTTAAATCCGATATGGAAAAGAGGTCGGCTAAACTAGAAGTGACACTTAGTGATAATGCTGAGAAAATGGAACAAAAGTTAAGTGAAAATGCTGATAAAATAGAAGAAAAGTTAAGTGAAAATGCTGCAAAGATGGAAGAAAAATTGAATGAAAGTACAGCTACGTTAGAACAAAGATTAATGGAAAGCTCCATTGCATTGAAAGAAGATTTCACTCAACAGGTAAAACAGTTGAGCAAAAGTTGGACAGTAAATTGGTAAAAATGAAAGAAGATGTGATGAAGCTGCAAGAACAATAATTTCACTAACAACGCGGCCACTTAAATTAGCAAACCAGGTTGTAAATCTAAACATCCCAGAAATAAGAAGCATAGAAGAAAGCGAGTCAATACCGTCAAAATCCATATATAAATAAACTAATAAATTGTAAAATGTAATAGGGTAGTTGAAATTATTAAGCTACGTTGGTACGTTAAATTTCCAAAATCGATTGATTTCTGCATGTTGTATATAAATATTAAATTCCAACTACGTTTATTAAGAAATTCCCTATAAACCTTCTAACCTAAACGACTTTACACTTTTTATGTTATTTCAAATCATACGAACTTTCATTTACAAGTTCGATTACCTTTCAATTGAAATGAGCACTTTAAACGTCCTATAAAATTTTATTACGTTTTGAGTAGAACGGTAAATACTTAGAATCTATTCTTTAATAATTTGCTTTGTTTTGCAACAGTTAAATAGCCTGCGTTAAAAATTCCCAGAAATAAGCAAACACCTGCATATCGTTAAATTACTTTTAATAGTTTCTTTAAACGGTTTGTTAAAAATACTGGGAAATTCTATCAAAAGGGTATTTTGTTATTGCGCAGATTACGAGCAATAAAAATGTGCCCTTATTATTTAGTTCTCGGTATTGCAATTCGAAATAGTCAATCTCAATTCCTTTTATAGAAACTAATAGCAACTAAAATGTTTTACATAATTAACGCTACTATTTGTAAAATCCTAATATGCGGGGTACGCCCACATTTATTCTGTCGGTTTAAAAGGACTTTTTTCCTTTTCTATCTGGTCTATATTTGAAGTAACGCAAACGCAATACACAGTATGGTCTGCTTAGCTACAAAAATTCGTTTACACCTGCTTTACTGACCCTCTTGTGTCGATATGATTCAATCGAGCCATTGCATTATTCAAGTAGAGCTTGCTTTTTACAGTGTTTTTGTTAACCCTTTACTGATTCATGAACGTATTTAATAATGCGACTAACTGACTTTGTTACTGTCTCTAAGTTTATACTATTTTACCTAATTTGTTTGCGACTAACTGGTGATGAACAATACTGTGAAATATATTTTTTAATTTACTATGCATAATCCTATAAACCATTTCGAATGCATCTGCACCTTGCCAAAGTTCTGGATTACTAGAACAAGTTAAATGTCTTGCGTGTTCTAATGAGCTAAAGAGCAAAACTACAGGTCCAACCAAAGTAGTAGGGTCAATAGAGAGGCACCAGACTAAGACAGGTCCTCGAAAGAGGGCAGCGGCTCTTTCGGTACTTAGATTGACAGAGACTATAGGGGTCGGTATGGCAGTCTAAGACACATTACCGCGATGTGGAAGGTAATGAAAAAGCACCACATTATCTCCAAAATACACAGCGTACTTAAACTGTAATAAACATGATGGCATTCTCTGGGGTAAAAGATTCGGGCAGTAGGAAAGCAGACAGATAAACGGTAGCAGCCTTTTGGAATTTTGTGCTTCAGATGTATGAGAACGATGGCATGGACAGACAAAGTTAGTAACAAATAGGTTATAGAAATAGTAGGGGAACAGGGATATCTGTGGAAAAAAAAGAATAGGAGAAATTGAATGGCAGAATACGTTCTAAGGCATTTTTGGGGAATAGTATGGGATATATTACAAGCAGAGATAGGAAAAAGGAGGTATATGTAGACCTAGATCAGATAGTGATAGATGCAGACTGTTCAAATTTCAGGGAAATGTGTAGGTTAGTTCAGAATAGGAAACAATGAGGGTACACGTCTAACCAGTTCCAGGACTAAAGACCTAATGATGATGAATCCTATAAACTGTTAAATGCAGAGTAGTTTTTATAAATATTTATAAGCATTCAATGCGAAATTTCAACTAAGTAAGAGACTTCAAGTGTATTGAGTTTTTAGATGAAACTGATAATTAAACAAAGTTGTCTGAAGCATTGTAATGATAATATCTATAATGTTTATTCATACAACTTAGTATTTGAGAACAGTTGCTAAGACCGTTTAGAACAATTGCAGACCATAATTGGCAATATAGTGGGAATTCACACAGTGTTTAAATCAAACTAACTGTTTTACTCCAATGCGTACATGCTATAAACACTATTACCACCAGCAGTTGCGTTTCAACTTGAATCTAACCCTATGTAGTAAAGCTCCACCTTGAAACTATAAACTATAGCAAACCGCAAATTTCTGATTGTGTAATAGGCCTTTAGAAACTTACATTCTAAATCTTACCGTAATGTCTTATTCTATCAGAAAGCTTCTGTAGTTACTGTTTAACTTTATATTTATATGGAACCATTTCCCCTAATGTTGCGGTTTCAAAATCACTTTATCCTACAAAACACATTTTGTAGATAAACGGGGCATGGAGAGTAAACCTTAATATAAACAAAAGTGTAATTTTGTATCCAAAATGCTTTACGATGGTTTGATTACCAAAGTTTTCTTGTATCTGTCAGGACAAGAGAATTCCTCAAAAACTTCTTTCATTTTACCAGACAGTTTACTAAACCTAATTTTTAATACAGATGCATATTCAGCAAAAACATTCCCACGAATCACAGCAAGCATTGACTAAAACAGTAAAGCATCTCTGAAGACGTAACCTAAAAACAAACAAACATTGCAGACATCTTGCAAATCTAGAAGAATAATATACTAAAAGAAATAATTAAAAAATCCGCGAGTGGCAATCAAAGCCTGATATTAAAGAAGCATTTCCGCATTTCCAATAAAAAATTACACAAACCTCTTTCGGGTAAAGTGAGCATTAAATGAATAGATTTTAATTTCCCCTGAATGGACGCGGACTCCGTAACATTATAAGGGTGCGGTGGCTAACTGCAGTGATGCGGTAGTGAGTTTTTATTAAAAAAATTATAAAAGTTCACAAAAAAATTTTAAAAAAAATAATAGACATAAAATTAATACATAAAAGGCTGCAATACAAAAGCCCCCCTCACACTAGCACTTATCCTGAAAGGTTTTTCTACTCTTGTCCAATATCGAGAGGTACCAAATTGTCTGTCGCAGCAATTTCTTTTAGATATTATATCTACACGAAAGACAATTGAGTATTCCGCATAAATTTATAAATCTCCCTTGCTTCGGTAACCTAAACTTTATCACCTCATATCCTGCCTTTTTCGAAAACATCTTAAAAACACTTATTAATCCTGTCACAATTAAAGAAATGTCTCAAAATAAAATGGCTCTTCTAAATAAGATTTCCTCACTGAGGTAGATGAATATCCTTTTCAAATATGTTGATATAGCTATTCTTTTAAATAAATTCGAATAAAACTATTAACAAAATAATTTCAATAAAATACCAATATACTTTCAAAAAAAAACAAATTTCTTAACCACAAATCTGGCCAAGTATTGTCAAAAGAATAAATTTTAGAAAGGTCTTAACTTCAGCTATCAAAAAAGCTTATTCTTCTTCCACATTGTACCTGTTTTCAATATTTCATTACATGACATTTATAAATTCCCATTATTGAAAGTTGTTAATAACAAACAAGAAAAACAGTTAAATAATAACTTTTCACTACATCCCTTTGTTGTCCATTCCAAAATAATGCACAATCAATACGTATATACTTCGTAATATTTTAATAACAATATACTTAAGTTTAATCCACAACCGTTCCGTCGGTAAATCCCTAATCAAAAAGCAAATAATCGCTTTTATATATATATATATATATATATATATATATATATATATATATATACAGTATTGCCCGAGATAAACAGTACTGAAATTGTAATTGTTTTGTATATTTAAAAAATACATATTATTGACACTTTATTATATGTTCTAAATGTGCACCTCCTCGTTCGAGACAGACTTCATAACGATGTTCTAAGTTTCTGGTCATGTTATTGAATAAGGGTTGTCTCAGGGCTGCGAAGAAGACTCTAACGGCATCCTTTAATTCATCGATGGTTTGTGGTGCCCGTTTGAAAACGGCATTTTTAGCCATTACCCAAATGTATGCGTCTGGAGGTGTGAAGTCTGGAGAATGTGAAGGATAAGGAAGTCAGTAAATCGTGATATGAATTTGCTTGGAAAATGTTCTTGAAGAAATTGACGAATTGCGGCAGCAGTATGGCAAGTTGCCCCGTCCTGCTGAAAAATTGGTTTCGAAATGCCAAGTTACGTGCACGACAGAATTGACGTAGATCAGGGATAAATCGTGTTAAAATTTGTCTGTACCTCTGTTATTAAGTGTGACTTGCCTACCATTCTCTTCGATAAAGTACGGACCAATGATTCCGTGTCCGGAAACAGCACACCAGACACTCACTTTTCACTATGTAAAGGAACCTCTTGAACCTCATCGGGTCTGGCAAAGCCCAGAAATCGATTTGTGCGACGATTCACATAGCCTGACAAGTGAAAATGTGCTTCGTCTGAAAACCAAACATTTTTCAAAAATTCAGGATTTTCATACTGTAACGCGAGAATTCTGGCGCAATATTCCACTCTACTGCGATAATCCCGAGGATGTAGTTGTTGATGTACCTGAATCACATACGAAAATGTACCCAGCTCCTTCAGGATTCTTTGAAAGGAAGTTCTTTTTAAATCAAGTTGTAGCGCTGTCCTTGCCTGGTTGACTTTCGGATTTTCTAAGATTTGCTCAAAAACACGTTCATGGTTATTGTTGTTGTTAACTGTCCTGGGACGCCCCGAGTTTCCTTTTCGTTGGCACAATACACTACCTGTATTTCTAAACTTTTCAATAACCTTCAAAATTATAGCATTACTTGGAGAACGTTTATTAAACCTTTGTGTGAATTGATCAGAAACGTATAGCAAACTTGCACCATTATGTCGGCCGATTCCGTATGAACGAAAATAATGCTCTACCAGAAACACTTTCTCCTCTGTACTTAACACCATTTTTAACAATTAGGCCCTACTAATTACTTGTTTGAGGTTTACTTGACAGGTCTATACTAGCTAACTTGAGTGTGGCAGCGCACGCATAAAAACACCGCCAACTTAGTTTCAGTACTGTTTATTTCGGGCAATACTGTATATACATATATAATGCTGTGTTAATAGCGTCATGTAGGGGTAGTTAGGAGCAATAGTATAGCGCACTCCACATAAAATACATAAGGGCTCAGAAAACGACACTGTTTTCTGAAGAAAACAAGAAATACGATGATTGGACTGGAAAGTAAATCACAACGCCCTGTATATAAATAATAATCATAATAATCATAATGAAAATATTTTGAAGATTTATTTGAATAAAACAATTCCGCAAGTCGTTAAACAACATAAATGCAAGTGGAAATGCGACACGCATGGATAACGCAACATTATTGCGTCAAGAATCCTAATTAAAACAAGCAGGTTTACAAATGCGTAAGATAGCAAACGCATATAATTTAATGCATACATTGTATTAGTTTACATGACTAGAAAATTAAAATCGATACCTGATTTATTGGAAACAAACAAGGCTTCGTAATTAAAATCAAAGTCCACCAAATTTATTTGAACAAACAATGGTTTACTTATCTAGAAGTATGAAAATCCAAGGGAATTAAGTATGAACATCCAAGCCAATCAATGCTATTAACTCGAAATAGTACATGACAAGAGTAACGCGTTGATGTTAATATACAATAATAATACCATGGGATATCCGAAAACCTGGTATGAAAGTTTGTACACAAACAACAAACTTTGCGCTTGTCAATAGATAGACAGTGCATTTAAATATGACCAGATTAGTAAACAAATCAGTTCATGATAAAGTAAGGCATAGTTCACGTCTCTGAAAACAAAAATATCCACGTAAAGTGAGTAATTGTGAAGTGTAAAATAATACCACTGAAAATGGAAAATTGATGGGTTTGTCGTTTTATCTTTAAATAAAAAAGCGACTCTAAACAAGTACGGGAGATAGCTCTAAACAATCATTGGACACAAGTCTAAACAATTACAGGAAACAAATCTAAATAATCACTAGAGTCAAGACTACATAAATACGGGAACAAGTTTAAATAAATGCTGAAACGATTATAAATGATTATTACTGGAACAAATGAGGAAATGCAGCAAGCATTTACTTCATCGATTAATGGTCAAGGAGTTTAATGGAGGACGCTAGTGTGTTTAAGGCGATGCTATGAGGGATGCACACAATACCGAAAACGGTTGGACCAGAGACTAATTCAAGCTGAAAACAACAGGTTAGCCAATCTGAATGTTTATTATTTTATTTGTGGAAATTTCATTGTACATTGCTAAACTGAATCATTTAAAATTTAACATTTAATTGAATATTACTAATTTAAATACTTTAAAAATTGCTTTTATGATTATTTATGTAAGGGTCGGCAAGATTTATTTTTTTGAGTATACGTTGTACATTACGTGAATAGTAAAAGAGGTTAAATGAACGTTCAGCAGGCTTCGGTTAATAACTAATAATAATAGTGATATCGCTGGATTTTTTGATCATCTTTGGGAATGACAATTATTAAATTTTTTTATTCAGTTATTAAAAGAATATTCTAGTTAAATTTTTTTAACCCTTTCATACGTTGTAAATATTTTTGAGAACATTATAATAATCTGTGCTCAATGGTGTTTTAGTTTAAATATTAAAACAGGAAAGAGAGAGGTAGAAGGTATATGTAAATTCTTTGTTTGTCGTATTGTCGCAAGCTCTGTGCGTAATTTAAAAACTGAGCTAGCCGACGCAATTAAAATTATACATTAAAAATTAAAATTTGATAGATTAAAATGTTTCCTTTTTAATTCACATAAAGGGCGCATAGGGTATTGCTACAGTATCAGAACAATATATATATATATATATATATATATATATATATATAGATTCTTTGTTTCTGGACGTTATTAATATTAAATTAAGATTCGATTTTGGGTTTACTTCGTCCAAATGTCATAAATTATTCAAAATATGCCAAAGTCATTTATTAATAACTTTGGCATATTTTGAATAATTTATGACATTTGGACGAAGTAAAACCCAAAATCGAATCTTAATTTTATATATATATATATATATATATATATATTGTAGTGTCAGGTGGGAGCTACAAGGTTTCTAAGGGTAGTTTTGTGTTAAAGGGGGTGTATGCCAAATAGAATGATCCATATATCAGATCCCGTAATTCAAAAAACTTTGTTTTGCCGTACTTTACATATGCTAAAGTAGTTACAATGTTAATTTGAAATGTATGTGCCAAAAGGTAAATTAAATGACTTAATGACGTTGATAAAATACACAGTGCTCAAGGTTTTATACTGAGTTGCAATTTAATAGGCCGTTGAATGAACATTTGCCATCCGAAAACCGGATGCGTCTACGGATGTCTACTATCAACCACGCATCCAGGTCATGTGTAAATTATTTTGGTTTTTTATTTAAATAGAATCAACTTTTGGACGAATATGTAATCTCAAAATTATAAGTTATAGCAGTGTCAAATGTGATTGGAGAATTGTGAATTATTTAGGACCAATGATAGAATTATGTACAAACTAGGAAAGTGTAAAAGGACAATAGTGAAGGTATTTGTGACACAAAATAAGGGATAAAATGTTATTGGATATTTTTATTTATGTAATATGTGATTAAGTAAGCTGGATTTGTTGTAATAATCGCCTTGGAGAGTAAACAACGGAGATCTTTTTCGATTTAATTTTGTGTAAAGACGTATTTTTGTAAACCTGCGCTAAAACTGTTTAAATATTTTTGAAAAGAAATAAATGTGTTTGAATTTGAAGAGTTTAATTTATTAAAGTGGAGTAACGAGAAGCATCAGTGGTTAGTAAAGTATAGCGACGACGAATTAAAGAGAAGATTGGTATTAGTGAAAAAGCGAAGCGGCGAAAAGTAAGATTGTTTAGGAACGGATTTGATAAAGGCAGAAGGCATCGGTGAGGAATTGTAAGCGTGAATAAGATTTGGATTGATTTGGTTAAGGATTTATGGTTAATGGGGCATTGATTGGATTGATTTGGATAGAGATTTATGTATAGCGGGTCATTGAGTGGTTTTTAAGATAAGAAAGGAGAATAGGTCTGGATTGAACTGAACGTGGAATAGATTTGGATTGAGCTGAAAGGAAAATAGGTTTGGATTGAACGGAACGAGAATAGATTTGGATTGAGCGATTGGAGAGCAGCAATTGGAAGAGTTAAAGGCTACGAAGAAAGTAATACGGAAGAATTAGCGCAGGGGAAGTAAACAAAACGGTCATTCTAAATTCTAAAATTCGGGTTATTTATTTCAGATTGGGGATCAACAAAATTATACTAAGATACCTGGAGGCGATACGAAAGTTTTCAACGATAGTGAATCCATGTAAAGACGCATACGGCGACAAAGATCTTGCGCCAGCAGTAAAATTAGGCCAGCAACGAAGTATAATCCAGGTGAGTACTGTGAAATATCTTATAACGTCAAAGTCAGAAATTGTGTAGTAATTAATTTGGCACAAGGCTACGTTGATCATTAAATTTTGGCATATACAGTAGTAAATTCATATAAAAGTAGTAAAACAAAAGATATTGCAGTTTGGTTGGGCATTGCACATCTACTTACCACCGAACCCACGGTAAGTAGGTGAACACCCTGAGAAAAGAGTTCATATAGTCGAGGCATAGTAATAAACATTTTGATTAGATAACCAACCAAACGTTGCAAAAGTACGGGGCGTGCAATAGGTGTTTGCACATAAAAAAAAAAGCATTGAAATTTATAAGAAGGGTGGACGACGATTAAATATATATATATATATATATATATATATATATATATATATATATATATATATATACAGGGTGTCCACGTTCTCCGTGAAAGTTCTATAACTTTTATGTATTTCAAGATATCAACTTCCGGTTTTTTTTAAACGATAGCCACGGCTAGGCTGCATAATTTAAAAATATATTCACCTATATATAGGGTGTGCCAATATGGTTTCCAATCTAAAGCTATGCTTTTTAAATGAAGCACCCTAGATTTGATACCATATTCTAAAAGCTCTTTTGATACTGATCAAAATCATACAAAAGTACTATAGGTCTACAATGGATGGTTTGCTTTTTATGGGTCATTTTATGTCAAAATCACGTCAACTTTGTAAAATTGCAGAAGTTTTCTTATTGAACTTGGAGAGTTGATTCTTTCACGACATAATTTTCCACATCCTGTTGTATTATTATCCATAGCTGGATGTGCTTGTTTTTACTTTTTATTGTAAAAGGTGAAACAAAACGCAAAATGAACAAAAAGTCAATTTTCTAAATAGCATCCGCCATATTGGATTTTGCCAATAAATAGCGTTTTATGGAGCTTTTTATTGACATAATTTTTTATAGGTTACATAAGAGAACATTTTGAAAAATTGAGAAAACAGATTTCTTTTAGGTAGTTTTCATCATTTAAAAAACAAGTAGGCTACTGTCATCAAATCTGATATCAAATATCCAGTGCCAAAAGGGCACAACAATAAATAAACTTTTATTCATTAGTGGCAGAGAAGAACATGTTTTAACAATAACTAAGCGTAGAAAAACAGTATAATAATGTAACGAACAGGAGTAAGTTGACTACAACAAGTGTTCAAAAATATTACCATTTTGTTCGATGCAGACTGCTAGTCTTCTGATGAACGAAATTCGTACTTGGGTCAACATTAGTTTGTCAATTGAACGAAATGTTCCGAAAACCTGGTATGAAAGTTTGTACACAAACAACAAACTTTGCGCTTGTCAATAGATAGACAGTGCATTTAAATATGACCAGATTAGTAAACAAATCAGTTCATGATGAAGTAAGGCATAGTTCACGTCTCTGAAAACAAAAATATCCACGTAAAGTGAGTAATTGTGAAGTGTAAAATAATACCACTGAAAATGGAAAATTGATGGGTTTGTCGTTTTATCTTTAAATAAAAAAGCGACTCTAAACAAGTACGGAGATAGCTCTAAACAATCATTGGACACAAGTCTAAACAATTACAGGAAACAAATCTAAATAATCACTAGAGTCAAAACTACATAAATACGGGAACAAGTTTAAATAAATGCTGAAGCGATTATAAATGATTATTACTGGAACAAATGAGGAAATGCAACAAGCATTTACTTCAACCATTAATGGTCAAGGAGTTTAACGGAGGACGCTAGTGTGTTTAAAGCGATGCTATAAGGGATGTACACAATACCGAAAACGGTTGGACCAGAGACTGATTCAAGCTGAAAACAACAGGTTAGCCAATCTGAATGTTTATTATTTTATTTGTGGATATTTCATTGTACATTGCTAAACTGAATCATTTAAAATTTAACATTTAATTGAATATTACTAATTTAAATACTTTAAAAATTGCTTTTATGATTATTTATGTGAGGGTTGGCAAGATTTATTTTTTTGAGTATACGTTGTACATTACGTGAATAGTAAAAGAGGTTAAATTAACCTTCATCAGGCTTCAGTTAATAATTAATAATAATAGTGATATCGCTGGCTTTTTTGATCATTTTTGGGAATGATAATTAATAAATTTTCTTATTCAGTTATTAGAAGAAAATTCTAGTTAAAAAATTTTAACCTTTTCATACGTTGTACATATTTTTGAGAACATTATAATAATTTGTGCTCAATGGTGTTTTAGTTTAAATATTAAAACAGGAAAGAGAGGTAGAAGGTAGATGTAAATTCTTTGTTTGTCGTATTGTCGCAAGCTCCATGCATAATTTAAAAACTGAGCTAGCCGACGCAATTAAAATTATACATTAAAAATTAAAATTTGACAGATTAAAAATTTTACCTTTTTAATTCACATAAAGGGCGCATAGGGGTATTGCTACAGTATCACAACAATATATATATATATATATATATATATATACAGGGTGTCCACGTTCTCCGTGAAAGTTCTATAACATTTATGTACTGAGATAGCCGACGCAATTAAAATTATACATTAAAAATTAAAATTTGACAGATTAAAAATTTTACCTTTTTAATTCACATAAAGGGCGCATAGGGGTATTGCTACAGTATCACAACAATATATATATATATATATATATATATATATATATATATACAGGGTGTCCACGTTCTCCGTGAAAGTTCTATAACATTTATGTTATTTAAGATATCAACTTCCGGTTTTTTTTAAACGATAGCCACGGCTAGGCTGCATAATTTAAAAATATTTTCACCTATATACAGGGTGTGCCAATATGGTTTCCAATCCCAAGCTATGCTTTTTAAATGAAGCACCCTAGATTTGATACCATATTCTAAAAGCTCTTTTGATACTGATCAAAATCATACAGAAGTACTATAAGTCTAGAATGGATGGTTTGCTTTCTATGAGTCAATTTATGTCAAAATCATGTCAGCTTTGAAAAATTGCAGAAGCTTTCGTATTGAACTTGGAGAGTTAATTCTTTCACGACATAATTTTCCACGCCCTGTTGTATTAATATCCATAGCTCGATGTGCTTGTTTTTACTTTTTATTGTACAAGGTGAAGCAAAACGCAAAATGAACAAAAAGTCAATTTTTTAAATAGCATCCGCCATATTGGATTTTGCCAATGAATAGCATTTTTGTGGAGCTTTCTATTGACAGATAATTTTTTATTTGAAAAATTATTTGAAAAATTGAGAAAACAGATTTCTTTTAGGTAGTTTTCATCATTTAAAAAACAAGTAGACTACTGTCATCAAATCTGATATCAAATATCCAGTGCCAAAAGGGCACAAAAATAAATAAACTTTTATTCACTAATGGCAGACAAGAACATGTTTTAACAATAACTGAGCGTAGAAAAATAATAATGTAACGAACAGGAGTAAGTTGACTACAACAAGTGTTCAAAAATATTACCATTTGTTTCGATGCAGACTGCTAGTCTTCTGATGAACGAAATTCGTACTTGGGTCAACATTACTTTGTCAATTGAACAAAATGTTTCCCTTATTTTATCCTTCATTTCATCAGGAGTTGTTGGACGAATTTTATAAACTTTTTCCTTAACAAAACCCCATAAAAAATAATCCATCGGGGTTAAGTCAGGAGAACGTGCTGGCCAAGCAATAGCTCTACCTCTGCCAATCCACCGATGAGGATAGTTTTCGGTTGCATAATAATGCATATTGTGCCTATTGACTGATCCGTTGCTTTTGAACGATGCCTCGTCAGTGAACAAAATGTTTGAAATGTAATAATTTTCGGCAAACACACCACTCATTCTACTTGCAAAATTTTCAAAATCATTTCCATATAGTTCTTGATGAAGTTCGATGTAATAAGGGAGGAATCGATATTTCAATATTATATTGTTTGCGCTGTTTTTCGAAACATCAGTTACTACGGCGATTTCTATGGTGCTCAGATTCGGATTTTCTTCTATCATCAGCAAAACGTCTAATTCGGATTCGTCGTCAATTCGTTTTGCTATTATTTCACAGTAGCTGCCAATCTGTCTCGCAGCTTTTCAAAGGTTACAGTTCGTGACGTTCTCAAGTTTGGAAATATTTAATGATGTAACTTGGATGTGAACCAATATATGACACGGCTTTTTGAAACTCTTACTCAAGATTAAATAAATTAAAAATTATAATTTGCAAACAGTGTGGGTACAAAACTGTATGCAGATATAATAACCACTGCCAGTCAAAGCACCATCTAGTTATTTTTAAATATACTCGCTATAGGTGTGGGTGTGACCATACTGACAATTTTATTCATAATGTAAACAAAGTTCAGAATGCTTAAATTTGATAAAAATTTTGAGATTTCAATCAGTGCTACAGTTTTTTAGGTGTTACAACTATAAAAACTAATTTATTAAATACCTGTAATTCCAATGAAGTCGCCTGTGTTTACAAAAATATACCTCTTTTTAGCTGCTTACAGTTACTAAAACTTAAAGTGCACAATACCTGTTTAAAAATAAGTTTCAATATTTGGTATTTAAAAAAGTTTACGCTTTATTTTCAGGCTTTAGGAATACTAAAAGAATATTATACAAAAACTATACTCAGAACCGACGATCTAACTAGGAACTCGCTCAAATTACTACCACTGCTGGAACACTGTTCATAATAATGGGAATCCTGTGGAAATATTTGGAGCTCTCTTTACTTCAATTCCTATCAGCTTGTAAGCTGTACACATTTCACTGGACTGGAGCAAATAATCTTCTCGGCCTCAAATGGTTGTATAAACCCTTGAAACTTGTTACCCGTTGCACAAGGCCTCTTTTAATTCACAGTTAAAACTCTTTCAAATAACTTCAGCTTTAAATAATTTAATAAAAACTCGAGAGCAAGTAAAACACATCTATTCTTTCTTAATAAAAATTAACAAGTCTTTTTTCAAGTTCTGCCTTGTTACCTTATCACCTAGGAGATCTTTTTTACAATTCCTATTTGAGTACTGGATACTAAATTCTTATAATACTACCTACTGGATCAACTATCACAAACACATCTATTAACTCTTTACAAAACATTTCATTTGGATCACTTGAGTCCTATTTTTTATTGGTTATATTTTGTTTACAATTTTGATTAATCTTACAATTATTTATTTCTAACACCACATACTAAATGAATTATATTTCAGGTATTATGGTACTTATTACTTTCAAGAATAGTAGTGTCCATTAAATAGTGAACATAAGAGTTAAATACTGTAAACAAACATTATTTTTACATCCTATAACTACTTATTTCTAATACAACATGCTAAATGAATTATATTTCAGGTATTATGGTACATATTACTTTCAAGAACAGTAGTGTCCATTAAATAGTGAACATAAACGTTAAATAAAATCAACAGAAGCTTATTCAAATGGAATTACTTTTCATTTTCTTAAATAAAATTACTTAAACGCCTTTTTGAAATCTCAAAAGCTCCATCACACGGAAATAGCATTCGATATAAGTTCAGCAAATAATTATTCTACGATCAGGTTTATCATCAGTTTTAAATTAGACATTATTAATATGAGTGGTAAATGAGTGCGTCTAACATTGGCTATTACATAGAACATTACAATATATATATATATATATATATATATATATATATATATATTGTTGTGACATCGGCGCACGTTGAGCGTCGCTAAAAAGGTGCTATCAAAATGGCCGCACATTGAGGCGCTGCTGAAAGAGTTCTGTGACAACGCTGCGTTAGAGCATCACTAAAAGAGTACTGTGAAACGCCCCGCTTTGATGCGCCGCTAAAAGAGTGCTGTGATACAGATACAGCAAATTGTAAAATTAAAAAATAATAACCATGTAAGATCTGCTATTTTCCGCATCGACAAACTGTAATCACCTACTCCTGAATAAAACAATTTCAGTCGGAGGTTTAATGCACAAATTATAATGGATAATTTTACAACACAACATTACATTATTCTTGTAGAAACCATCATTGTTGTTGCGCATGTGTGTTACATTTAAGTAAGATTATAGTCCTATAGTACTAATAAAGCTAGTGCTACCATATTAATAAAGTATTAGGCCTAGCTTATACATCACATCAAAACCATTTCTCGAATTTGTTTATGTAAAACTTGCCCTTTAATTTTATAGGTATTTTTAATGAGTCTTTGTCTCGAGAATATTATCAATTTTTACCTACGTAATAATAACTAACAATTTTACCTGCGGTTAATGTACTGAAAAGAACTTTTTTTTATAGAAAATATAATAAGCAAGGCATAAAACACTACGAAACAAAAAGAAAACTATGAATGTGTAAGAAATAAATATAGAATGTCAAGGTCACAAATGTAAATTGACATTTAACAGCAAATTATCTGCGTCACTGAAATGCTGAACGAACATGCCTATTTATAAACAATTGACTAAATCTGACACCGTTTTAACAGTGTGCGCATAATGGCGTACAAACTCTTCTTAAATAAATTCTACTCTACACATGTAAATGTTACAGACAGGCAGTGTTTAATGGATGCAAAAATAACTAAGTCAGTGGTTACTTTATTAAGTGTGTAGACGTATTGATTGTGTTTTTGTGTACATTTTTGTTTTTCGTTTATTTAAACAAGATCTAAAAATGAGCGGCAGGCCCTCGTTTAAAGAAAGTTTATGAACTCAAAGTATAGCAAAAGTCGAAACAAAGCGCCGAGCGTGATAAACGATTTTTGAAAAAGATTCAAAATTAAATTGTTTTTTTTTGTAGCACAAGCAGGTCGTAAACTTCGCTTACAAACGTACGGTATATTGAAGGCACTTATTGTTCTAAACTTCAAAATTTTCACCTAATGTATTCAAACCAAATATTTCAAACATTAATAAATCAAAGTCGCCTTCAATTTATGTCATAAATGTCAAACTTGAAATTTTTATTATTTTGACAACGATCCATAGATAAAACCACACACTAGCTGTGTAACATTGATGACTGCGATTGTAGCACTGATTTAGTTCATACGACGCCCGCGAGATGGTACGTGTAATTTGTAATGTAGGAAACTGTCGGACGTTAGATGACATTTTATAGATAAAACGTTTTGTCTATGGTGACATTTGTAGGTATTGTTTAGTTACTGTTATTTGTTGAACATTCATTCGGAATATTTAGTGTTTTTATTTGCAGATTAATTTATTGTGTTTCGCGTTTATTGACAATTTTTGTATTTGAAAAGGATAACTTCAGTGCAGGTTAGATTAATCTAAAGGAACATGGTTTTCTTGTGCTGTGTGCCTTTGTGTTGTAAAAAAAAACTCTGAAACAAAAATGCACCAGTTTCCTACTGATGACATCGTAAGTTTTGTGAAATAATTAAATGTAATTGTAAAATTCCTAAAACAACTTCCGTGGATTGTGAAATATTGTACTGATGTTACTGAATATAATTAAGTAATAAAGACTTGAAATGTTGTTATAAAAATACAGACACCCTATCAAATTCAAATTTCAGTTTAACAGAACGAATTTGTAGCTTTTATTATGTATAACCTATGTGTATATAATTTAACCAAAATATTGAAGTCTCTCCATTGTTCAAGTTCATAGTTTCTTTTTGTTGAAAAAATAGTATTTATCCAACGTTTTCATTTCTGAAAACGTCTGATAAATGATATTTTCTTTCCACGTGGTTCTTTAATTCAAGAAAAAGTTTACAATGGTTGAAGCTACATAATTTAATTATATTACCGCCACAATAGTTGTGTAAACTACGCCCGCTAGAGGTCGCGATGAACTTTATAAGAAGTTACTATTAGCCGGCGCTCATCTATTGGATGGGTGATCATCTACGCAACGATCCTAGGACGGATCAAAACGTAAATGAAGACGATTTTAACAACTATGAGTGCTTTAATTCCCAAAGAAGATCAAGAAAAATACTTTTCAAATGTGTCTAGTGAAAGCGATACTTGTGATACAATAAATTTATCAACTGCAAATGAAATTTATTTGGAGTAAAGTGTTAAAAATTATGATTTAGAAATCAGTGATGATCCGGCAACTTGAGAAAATTTAGACGAAGAATCCGTGGATATTCTATTACACAATAGGTGGCAACAAAATATAGATGTAGATTTCAGTGGTTTTAAAAAAGTATCCCGATACATCGAGATTTTTCATCAAGTCTACGTCAAACTATTTTACGTACTTGGTTGGTTTATTCTAACAGCAAAAATGTTGTCTACTGCACACCTTACAGAATATTGAATATTAAATCTTGCACTCTATCTAAAGAAGGTGTTAATGATTGAAAACGTTCACATCAACGTTTTGTTCAACATAAAAATTTACCTGGACATAGAACTTGCATGACCACTCGTTTAACAAGTGAAATATCAGGAAAGAAAATTTTATCGTAACATAATAGTGTGCTTCATAGTATGGCTTATACACCTACCTGTAACTAACAAAAGTTTAATTTGCAGTTGCTTTTTAACTGTAAATTTGGAACAAGCGAACATTTCCTGAAATTTATGAAATCGTATAGAGGGCGGCACCGGAGTCCGGGTCCAGGGCGGCAAATTATGTAAATACGGCCCTACTCCGAAGATTTGATAATGATATCGGAGATAAAACTCGGCTAATAATTCTTAATGGCATTTAGTTTAAAAATTTATCAATAGGTCTTATTTGCCAATTTCCTTCATCGTACGCTAATTAGTTACTATGATATTAGTATTTATTCTGTAACATACGCAGTAAGTCGAGTAATTCAGAATATTTAAGCCATAAAATCTCCATGAAATATTCATAAGTATGCATTTTAGTTAAGTATGCTAACGATGTCGTTGTATTGTTGCATGGTAATTGAAGAAAGAGTTGCAACAAAAAACACTTCTTTGTTGTTTTAAATTTATATTGAATATCGTATATACAAATACCCAAACCTTTACGGTAAAATAATTTACCCCAGATTTTTGAGCAGCAGTATAGAGAATTTTACACATCCAATACCATTCATCAAGCTTAACTGAAGTTAAAAGTTCAATGAAGTATCGAAGCGTGTAACTGTGAACTGGTATTAGTGATTTAAAGAGGTAAAAAGTGTAAAACATTATTAATGTGAACTGCTGTATACATTTTGATATACTTGTGCTGAGAGATGGAATAATAACTCACGCCAATTCCAAAGCTATTTACTTTATTTATGTCGTGTGATTCATCATACATTTTGATTAGTTTATGTCCTTTATGGCGTAAAATCCCAGTTACGCTGATGTGAGCATTTCAGTACATCACTGCAATGGTCAGCTCAAAAATTTCTATAAATCAGCGACGTTTTGGATTGCCTTCCATTATAGACATTGTATTTAAATGTATTTCAGCGCTGCTTTAGAATTAAATTTCATATCCGCCATATTACGGTTGCAAATTGAATAAACCGTTGCAGAGCCAGGAATATTCTTAGACCCATGTCAAACGGGTTCATATTGAGCGTTACATAACGTACGAATGGGTTCTCAATAATTAGTAAGCAAAACACTTTTCACTGAAATAGTTCATACTGCACGAACTTACTTTTAGAGACATTCTTTAAGTTAACTAAAAGTATGGTTTTAATTTCATCGAAATATGTCCCTAGGGTAACAAATTTAATACTGTTAAAAGAAAGAAATTCGAAACGAATAATCACTTCCGACTATTACAATAAACCAACTACGGAATACTAAACTGTAGAATCTTTTACACCCTGCACTGAAAAGTAACACCAAAACTGTAAAAGTAATAAGTAGTATATCTATGGCATTTTCAATTCAATTGAGGTCAGCTTTGGCGCAAACATTTAAAAGTAAGTTCTTAGATTTGTTGACATAGTTGACCTACAAAGAAAAGTAAAGAGAATTTCAATTTGGTCAAACTAAAAATGCACATAAATATTTAATGACTTCGTTTATTCTAAATTCGAATCTGAATATTTAATATATTAAACAAGGATGTCTGTTACTGAAACTCTGAGTCCGTTTCATAAAATGTAGTTTAAAGTTTAGTTTCCTTTAGAATGTTAGCTTTTTGTTGCTTTTAAAGTCTCAAATTTTAACATTAAAATGAAGTAAAATATATCAGTGATATGTATTACGACAGGAACTGAGACTATACTATTTTCTATAATCTTATCAGTTACACTAACAAATGCAATGTTGTAGGCGTTAACTGATAAATAAGTAGACGCCCAACTTGACTGTAACTGACTGTAACATGTGAATTAAATATTGTGTCTTATTAGCGCTTCGATTATGAAAGTTTATATTAAAGTCACCCATACAACATGGTATATATATATACATATATATATATATATATATATATATATATATATATATTGTAATGTCAGGGGGAGGTACAAGGCTTCTAAGGGTAGATTTGTGTTAAAAGGGGTGTATGCCAAATAAAATGATTCATATATCAGATCCAGTAATTCAAAAACTATATTTTGCCGTACTTTACATATGCTAAAGTATTTACCATGTTAGTTTGAAACGTATGTGCCAAAAGGTAAACTAAATGACTTGATGACGTTGATAAAATGCACAGTGCTCAAGGTTTTATACTAAGTTGCAATGTAAGAGGCCATTGAAAGTACATTTGCCGTCTGAAAACCGGATGCGTCTACGGATGTCTACTATCAACCAAGCATCCAGGTCATGTGTGAATTATTTTGGCTTTTTATTTAAATAGAATCAACTTTTGGACGAATTTGTAAATTCAAAATTATAAGTTAATAGCAGTATCAAATATAATTGGAGAATTGTGAAGTATTTAGGACCAATGATAGAATTTAGGAATGTGTATAAAGACAATAGTGAAGGTATTTGTGATACCAAAAAAAGGACAAATTGTTATTGGATATTTTTATGTATGTAAAATGTAATTAAGTAAGCTAGATTTGTTGTGCTTATTGCCTAGGAGAGTAAACAAGATGATTCTTTTTCGATTAAATTTAGTATAAAGACGTGTTTTTGCAAACCTGCGTAAAAGTTGTTAAATATTTTGAAAAAATAAATGTGTTTGAATTTAAATAGTTTGATTTATCAAAGTGGAGTTACAAGAAGCATCGGTGGTTAAATAAGCAACAGCGACGATAAAAGAAGTGTAAAGATTAGTAAATAGTGCGACGGGAAAGCGACGAATATTTAATTTGATTTGGAACGATATTGGGAAAGGTAGTAGGACATTCGAGTGGTTATACAAAGGGGCGAAGTTGTATTTGGATAGAGGTTTAAAAGGCAGAAGGACATAGAGTGGTTATACAAGCGACGGCGAAGCAACGAATATTTAAATAGATTTGGGATTGATTTGGATAGAGATTTGAAGGCAATAGGACATAGAGTGGTTATATAAAGGAACGAGGATCGATTTGGATAGAGATTGGAAGGTAGCAGGACATCGAATTTATAGCAGGGCATTGAGTGATTTGGAACAGGACGGCGGTTAGATTTGGATTGATTACGAAAAGGCGGACGGATTAATTGGAGCACGAAGAGGGAAATTAGGAGAGCAGCAATTGCAGGGGAAGATTCAACGCAAAAAAAGGAACACGAAAGGATTAGCGCAGGGGAAGTAATTACAACGGTTTGTCAAAATTCTAAAATTCGGGTTATTCATTTCAGATTTGGGGTCATCAAAATTGTACTAAGACACCTGGAGGCGATACGAAAGTTTCAATAGTGATTGTGAGTCCATGTAAAGACGCATACGGCGACTAAGATCGTGAGCCAGCAGCATTAAAAAAGGGCATCAGCGAAGTATAATTCAGGTGAGTACCGTGCAATATCATAAAACGTCAAAAGTCAGAAATTGTGTACATTAATTAATTTGGCACAAAGCTACGTTGATCAGTAAAATTTGGCATATACAGTAGTAAATTTATATAAAAGTAGTAAAACAAAAGAGTGTGCAGTTTGGTTGGGCATTGCACATCTACTTACGACTGAACCCACGGTAAGTAGGTGAACACCCTGAGATAAAAGAGTTCATATAGTCGAGGCATAATAATAGTAAACAATTTTAATTAGATATCCAACCAAACGTTCCTAAAGCACATTATATAAAAGTCATTCATTTAATAATAAAAATAGGGGCGACGACAAAAGTAGTGTATAATAATTTGTAATTTAAATAAATATAAATATATAAAAGTAGGGGGGGTTAGTCAGTAGAATATATATATATATATATATATATATATTTATATTACACTATATATATATATATATATATATATATATATAATGCGATAGTATTTGTCAACTTACCTTGTGTAATTAACCACCTAAAATATTTATATATATATATATATATATATATATATATATATATTGACGTGATAGGGGGTCACGAAAGGTCATTGAAACCCAAATTCTACAAATAAATCCCACAAAGATATAAAAAAATCCGAAAAAATAGAAATTTTCGTAAGTTCATGGTTACGCCCTGTATAATACAAGCGTACTGTTATTCATTGATGTACAAGCGAAAACTGCAATTGCGCGCGCATAAATAATCTCCCTGTATTATATACGTGTATTGTAAATACTGAGCAAATAACGTTTTGATACCCTAAAAACGCATAGAATGCGAACGCAAATCGTTCATTTTAAGATAAATACAAAGCCATTTATTTTCACTTATTAATTATTAATACATTTTCAATGCATATAGAAATGCTTTTCATTTACTGTAAATTGCATAGAATAGTACTAGCTTTACGCATTTGGCGTAAAATAACTACAATCAATGTTGTATGTAAAACCCTAATTTTAATATTAAAACCCGTATTACCGTAAAAGCAAATGTTTTCTATAAATTGCAACCCTCCTTGCATTAAAAAGCAATTAAAGTTTAATTTAATTTTCCTGTGGATTACATAAATTTATTTTTTTAATAGACGAGATTAAGAAGGAAGTTTCGGGAAAATGCCTCAAATTGGTATGAACTCGTTAATAAACGTTTATTCCAAAAAGTGGCTTGAACATTGAGAAATAACCGATAAAAGTTGATTTTCTTTCACATTAGTATGCGATGCGACACAATAACTTTGGGCGTTAAACCAAGACGAAGCAGCGGCATCACTAATAAGTGGAAGAGATTACGAGGTAATAAACTCCGCGATTTTAAACGCTAATGAATTTTTCTGGGAAACCTGCCATCATAATGTTCCATTCTATTCTACTACATTCTGTAAATAGATAATTTTTATATATAAGGAAGCGTTTATTAAATGATTTATTTTATTCTTAAATTTGATCGCGAATTGCTATTTTGATTTAATTCGGGAGCTGTTGCTTTGTGAAGATGATATTTAAAGTATGCAGTAAGCATACTGTAATAAATACGATGTTACAATGAATATAGAAGTGATATTTTAAATGCAAGTTACATAAAAAATGGAATTTATTAAATATAATGAAAAGGGAAAATTTGTCAATATAACGGTATTTAAAAAATTTTACTAAATAATTCAAAGGAAGATATAAGCAAATATGCTGTTTCTAAATGGAGATTTTATGCATCATCTTGTAGGCGGATTTTGACGTCAATTTAAAATAAGAAAATATTTAATGACGAGTTGGATAAAGAAATGCTGTGTGGACTTTTACAAGTATAATTTTTTTGTAACTCATATTTGAATTTTGTCATTTAGTTTAAGATAGTATAAGATAGTTTTAAGAATTTTCCTTTGTGAGGATTTTTACCAGGAAAGTTTGTTCAGAGTTCGAAATACTCAAACTTTTATTAGATTATCTGTCAAGGATTTTTATGGCCAAACAAACCTTACAAGCATGGGAATAAACAAAGCCAGGTAAAATATCCATAAGAAAAAAAATTTAATTCTGTAAATTTAAGATAAGGTAAAGAACGTTCTTATAATTAAGTAAATAATTTCTAAGTACATCTTAGAAATTATTTTATATTTGAAAGAGGCGATGTTGTAAATGTTTTATATGCTTTTGTATGAGAGAAAATATTTTGTACTGTATAAAAGCTGTATTACTGCTGTGTTTGAATTCATTTTGAAAACTCCGTCAATTCCGTTGAGCTAGCCAAGGAAAGTTAGAAAGGAAGGTAAATCAACAATTACAAGTTTTACAATTTGCTGTATCTGTATCACAGCACTCTTCTAGCGTCGCATAAAAGCGAGGCGTTATCACAGCACCGTTTTAATAACGCACCAAAGCAAGGCGTTGTCGCAGCACACTTTTAGAGAGAGAGAGCTACCCACATCACTTTTCTAGTGACGCCACAAAGCGAGCCATAATCATATTATATATATATATATATATATATATATATATATATACATATATTGAAGTTGAAGCGCCTCGGAAAGAGCGATGTAACAATGGACGCTCGTTGGGCGTCGCTAAAAGTATGATGTGATAAGGCCTGGCTTTGATGCGCAGCTAAAAGAGTGCTATGATAATTGCCGCACGTTGAGATGCGCCGCTAAATTATTGTTATCACAACGTTCGGCGTTAGGCGTCGCTTAAAGGGTGCTGCGATACAGATACAGCAAATTGTAAAATTTGAAATTGTTGACTTACCTTTCTTTTAACTTTACTTTGCTTGGCTAACTCAATGGAGATGCTGGAGTTTATAAAATGAAATCAAACACAGCAATATCATAAAGGATATATACAGTCAAAAATATTTTCTCTCTTACAAGATCATCTAGAACATTTACAGTATGGTTTCTTTCAATCATCGAATTATTTCTAACAAGCACCTATTTATTTAATTATCAAAATATCTCTTACCTTATTTAGGTTTAAATTTACTGAACTAAATCCCTCCTCTTATGAATAATCTACCTGGCTTTGATTTTTGTAAGGTTTGTTTGGCCAAAGAAATCCTTGACAGATAATCTATTAGAAAAATCAAACTATTTCAAACTATGACCACTAACTGCGGTAAATATCCTTACCGCAAAAATATATTATATACTTACATATTCTACTTTCAATTTAAATGACAAATACACAAATATCAGTTACAACATATATTTTAAAAGTAATACTTGCAAAAATCCACAAAGCATTTTTCCAATACGTAATAAACAGTATTAAGTTTCCTCTGCTTGCATTTCTAAATTGGCGTCAAATCCCAGTTTACAAAGTCATGCATGTTATTTACATCTCCATTTAGAAACCAATGTGCTTCCTCGGTTTAATTATTCAGTAAAATTTTAAATAGCTTTTATATCGAAGCATTTCTCATTCTCATTGTATATTACAAAATCAAATAATTGCATTTATCAATTTTCATATTTACGCAGGTTACGTTTAAAATTTACTTCTATAATCTATACTCACTATTACATGGGAATTATTAATTACGGTATGCGTATTGCATACTTTAAAACAATCTTTTCTCGAAGTAATATTTTCGCGGTCAAATGTATGAATGAATCTAATCTCGAGTACTTCTGTTCATATATAAAAATTATCTCTTTTCTAGAATGCACTAGTGTTTACGTCGTTCCATTCCAAATATACACGCCTACCGGATGCAAGTTCCTGGGAGTTCCTAGTTTTCTTACCTCACTAGTGCGATGCACTTCTTAGTGACGTGCACCGCCCGTCTTTCTCTAATACATATAAGGTTACTAATCGCATCGCATCTCTCCTACAGTGATTGTGAAAGCTAATAAATAATTCTTATTGATTTTTATGGGTTTTTAATGTCCCTGCGGTTTCTTAGAATAAACTTTTTGTTTATTAATGAATTTATATCGTATTTATTTTTAACTGACGTATTCTCAGAAAAACTCTTTCTATCGCTTATTCCAGAGAATTGTTTATTTAAAATTGAACCTATGTATACAGAGTCAATTGATTTGATTAATTTAAAGCTTTGCTTACTTTATAATGAAACGAGTTTTGTACAGAAAATATTTGCTTTCACGGTAAAACGTGTTATAATACACAAAATTAAGATTAAAGCGTTTTTTTTAACAAGATTGATATGATTTTACGCTAAATTATGCAACAGGAAATATAGTTTTTTTATGATAATTAATAAGTGAAAATAAATGGCTTTGTATTTACTCTTGAAACTGATTGCTTTTCATAAAGCATAAGGTTTACATTTAATGCGTTTTCAAATTATTTCTTAAGGATTAATTATTTTTACTTATACTACCTACTCGGCTGTATTATCGATATAAATTGGGGCTTCTAAATACACGGAAAGCGTACTTTTGGAACCAACAAATGGCTTTGTATTTACCTTGGAGTGATTGTTTAGAAACACGGAATTGGGTTTTTCTCTACTGCACATTAATTGCTATATATTTTCAATATTTTTATAATATACAGGGTAATTATTTATTTACATGTACGCAATTCGGTTTTCGCTTTTCAAAAAGTAAGCTGTGTTATACAGGATGTAACCATGAATCTGTAACGTACATTTTTATAGCTTAACATTTTACGCTTTTTCCTAATTAGTAAATACATTTCTGTAACTACTATTTTATATTTATTAATTCCTTAGGCGAATGCATCGTATTATAATGAGTGGATTGCATCGTTCTTGTCTTGCCGTTCGTATAGATTTTGTTCCTTATGTGGATATACAAGTCTAGATAATAGACGATAAGAGGTTGGAATAGAACGAGTTGAATAAACAGATGAGTAGTTGTAGGTTGTTCTTGGTTCCTATATATTAATTACGTTAAAAATACTGCTTCTTCTTTGCTTTGACAATAGTGAGAATTAATGCGGTATGAATTTTCGAATTGTTCATGAACAAGCACGGCACGATTTTAGTTGTTTTTCTTGTGAAATAAAAGTTGTATATTAACTGTAGAAAGTGTAGTGCTAATTCCGATTGAAGTAGTATGGTTGATAGGCGAACGTGTTTGGTCGACGCACGTGTTTTACGGAACATTTACGGACTTACTTTAGTGATACACGTGCTTTACTCATTGTGTTTTGGTGCTTTGTCTTTTGATATTTAAACTGTGTGTGCGATCTAGTTTCGCGGTCCTTTTTTTATCAGAGTAGTGCATACTTTGGATTATCCAAATACAGTTGATACTGTAGTTTCTGAATTTTCTAACCCCAAAGAATCTAAAACAGATCATTGTTTGCGCAAATTTCGTTATTTGCGAAATATTACAGATTACCGGTTTACAAAGGTATTGGTTGAAGTTTCTTACTGCTTTTTGGATGTTTATGAAAATAATATACATTTGGTCCCAGTTGAAATTAAACTAGTGCTACAAAATATTTCGAAATTATTGTCTCAGGAAATAGAATTAACAAGAAATTTATCAATGCTACATAGTTCCGTTGCGTGATAATGTCTGCTGCTAACACCAGTGAAATACGTAGGTGTGATTAAGGTAACGTGTGATAAGTTCCATCAACACGCTCCCAGTCAAGGGTGAAGTGCTGCGTTAGTGCCGGACATAGTGAATCCCACACTTCAATTGCAAGGAAGCGTTACTGAGGGACCTTTTGTAAGTTGAACTATTTCCTACTTATTCTTACTTTAAATATCTATCCGTTGTTTTGCCATATCTTTGTCGTTCTGATACCTTTTACCATAGACTTGCATGCTATTTGAAAAAAAGAAAAAGAATCAATAATACTGGATGACTCATATCAATTGTGCTTACCTATTTATTTTTTTTGTTAAAATTTTGTCTGATTTATGTTTAATTGGTGTGTGAGGAAACGTTTCCGCTACTCCCCAATATTACCTCACTTTGTACTAAAAATTTTTGTATTGCTTTTACCGTTATTAGATTATATAGATTATCTAAACAGTTTTTTTTTACATTCTACAAAGTACTGAACAATCTATGCTCGATCAGCATGCTATGCTTTTTCTTTATTTCAGGTTTGCAGGACTAATTTTTTTTTATTGCAGGTTTGCTATTCTAATTTTTTTTATTGCAGGTATTGTTACTAACTCCTTATAGCCGCGTACCTTATCTGTTGGTCTGCTTTCGACAACCCCCCCTAATCTCCGATTGAGCCCGGTCATTTCTTTGATTTTCTTCGTGTTACGCACGGCTACGAGCCAACGTAGCATAAATTTGGCGCCCAACGTGGCTGCCACGATAAACGTAACAAATTTTCGCAAATTTCTATTTGGGCTTTATTTGTAGTATTTCGGTTTCAATGACCTCTCCTCTCTAAACTATCACAATCTTAGAAAAATATGATGTATAAAATTTTTATGAAGTTGTTTCAGCAACTTCTCAGCTTAAACGGTTCGCTATCAATAACTTCTAACTTATTTCCACAATCCGTAACAATTCATAATTCTCTATCTTTCAATTTATGCAATTCCTTTTTTAACTACAATTCTATTTCATTTCTAATTTCATCTGGACATTTAACAGCAATTAATCCCTTATCTACATTATCTTCTAATTCTTTCTTGAAATCATTCACACTTATACTCTTAACTCCCTCATCCTCTTTCATTTCAATATTTTCTTTTTTTTCCTACGCTTCCAATTTATTGTTACATCCGCTTATTTAAACGAATGTTTCGACACACCAAACGCTATTCCTCCATATTTGTACATACGCCATTATACATAATGATTTGATTCTCTAATCGCAATTATCCCAAACGAATTATGAAACTTTACTTTTCATATTATTTCATCATTTTTTAATATTTTACTATCTTTATTCATCTTATTTTTAAGAGCTGCATTTACAGAAAGTTCCTTTATCTCCTTTTCAACACCTGCAATTATACTATTTTCATCAGTTTCAACTATTACTTCCATCTCTTCAACATCATCTTCAGCAGTTTCCAATGACTAAGTTTTTCTCTAAAAACGATACAACTTATTTTCTAACTTCACCGGGGCACTATACTTAAACTTCTATCTTATTCACCTTCCATGTCCTTCTTAAATTGATTCAAATTCATACAATCTCTTTGTACTTCTGTATGGACTTCTTCGTCCCTTATTCCCTTATTCTCGGTATCTATTGTACCTTTCATCTTACTTATAAAATCCATTCCCAAAATGGCATCAACTCTTAACCCTGGCATTACTAAAAATTTTTACTCAAGATCCATCTTCCCCAACTTAACTTTCAGAATTATGATACTCTTGATAACTGCAAACTTCTTATTATTCGGCCATACTAAATTATTACTTTTAATAGGGATAACTTGCTGCATTAACTCCTCTGAATTATCTTTAATAAAACCATCACTTACTAACGTTGATTCAGTTCCTGTGTCTAAAAGTAATTTAATCTCTCTTCCTTCTACTTGCAATTTTATTATAGGTAGCATATCATTTTTTTCATTAACATTTTCATCATTTTCCAACTCAAGTTTTATAAATTCACACGCATGTTCATATTTACTAATTTCTATATTTTTGCCGCATGATTTGTCTACATCTAAAAATCCTGCTTACTTCACGTTGCAGGCTGATTAATTATTCACGTAAATTTTAGTTTCCAACTACCTTAATTTAAGCGTTTCCTACAAATTCTATCCAAGCGATAGTCCGCTTTTTATGGTATTCCAATTAAAATGAATATTTAAAAACCGTCCTACATAAAAGTTTCTGTGCGTGTAGAAATACGTGGAATATATTTTAAAACGCGTTTATAAATTCTCTGAAAAATTGCTTATCGGAAAACCACTTCTAAAAGACTAGAAACTTGTCTTATAAATTCGTTGAGACACATTCTAACAGCTGCTTATTATTTCTAATAGTTATTCGTTGAAATACGCATCATAAAAATAAACGCTTCTGATGGTAAGAAAAATCCTATTTCGTTTTGTTGAAGGTATTCTGCTCGCTCAAGTTTATGGACAGTAAAATCGTCCCTAATTAATTCATTCCACGTATCGTGGATCGATAATAATACAAATCCCTATTCATTTCTTTATGTTAAGCAACTTTGTATACGTTTCTTTCCATAGTGATGTAAGGAAGGTTGTAGAACCTACCTGACCATTTAAACAGACATCGATTTTTAATGTGGTCGACAAAATTCAGTGGAACTGATTATCGTATTATTGAAGTCTTTTGCCTTCTTTATTGCTTGTATTCTAGGAATATTTTGCAGTTGTCGTCTGCAATATATTTTTACTTGCGTGCGCAGAATATTTCACCCAATATCGGTGGGAATAGTTTTTCGTTATTTTCTCCCGTCATTCTCAATATGATAAATACCAGCTGAGCTTTTGAAAGCCTCTGTTCTCTTCTTGATTCTACACAACGTTCTTTGTGGCGAAGAGAAATGTTGTGAGTCGCGATTTCAAAATGCGTTGTTGCGCGTAGTGTTCTAGTATAGTTATGTTGTTTGATCCAGCATCCAGCCCGTAAGCGAATGCAGCCGCACTTCCCAATTCTTAAAAAGTGTACCATAGAAGCAGACAGCTTAAAGTACAGTTTTTTCTGTTTTCTTTACTTGTGTTGCTGTTTTGGAAGATAGACTCTTCTTTGGTTGATTCTGTAATTTAGTACTCATGATTACCCAATAAATTGCAGACGTTACTAAATTCATGTTCACAATGCACGAGCATTTATTCTCAAAGTCACAACTTGTTAAACCAAAGCTTGCGTTAGAGTACTTTTTACTGTTTTCTTTTCCTTTATACATGAATGTTAACGTCAACAACTTGCTATCCAAATTAGTTAACACTTGGTTCAATTAAGTAAGCGTTACACTATTTAGGTTTAATGTTACGTCCTTATTTTTACGAAGTGCACTTACCAAAGCAGGTACCAATGAATATATATATATATATGTATTATTTCTTGTATATATTTAGAGCTAGATTTTATATTTGCTTAAAGGTATTATTTGATATTATGTAATATGCAAATTGATGCTTTGTTTACATCACATTATTATAGGACAATTACGTAAATGTGCGTTTTGACTTTTGTAAATATTCTATTTGGAACTGTCTGTTTAACTTACGGTTTGTAATATAACTATTTAGTGAGTTTTCCATTTTTTATTCTCTATAATACACCTCAATCTACGAAGTTTTTGAGCTAGCCCGAAATCTGATTCTTTTGGATTTCTATTCTACCCTTCCTCCCTTGTTTTGTTGTAGTATTCGGTATAGGCGTTTTTCTTTTACATACTTTACTACTTCGAAGATGGTAAATCATAACAATTATATGAAACCAACAAAATTTAAGGTAGAATTTTAAAATATAAAGCAAAAGTTTGAGTAGATCGTTTTAACGGACAGCTAACGCACAGAAAATTGATGTTATAATTGCACAGTAAACTAGTCACGGGAGTTAACCAACTGGACATCCACCTTTTAGATCTTTACAAACGACCTTACATTTGATTTTCCAACGCTCCACCCGAAGGTACTACATTGGCCAAGAAGCGAGTTTTTTTTTACCTGGAAAATTTTGAATTTTGTCGAACCCTTGCTGTTCCAAGCAAGGTAGGAATCTTTAACGTGCGTGACAACACTCACACACGAGACCTCCATTTTACCTCTCGTCCGAACGAGGGCGTAAAAATGCTCGCTTAACATTTTTCAAGCGAACCGTATCGGGATTCGAACCCAAGACCTTGGGCGTAGTAGTCACACACATACCACTACGCCACGGAGCCGCCTCTAAACAAACGACCACTAGAAGATAGAATTGACATGTATTATTACTATTTTCGTAATATTTGACAGTTTAGAAATTGACAGAGTAGTTTTTTACAGTGAGCGTTTAAACAAAGCAATTTTCAAAAGATAATGAAAAATGCAAGGTTTTTTTTAATGTTTTTTTTACAATTTTAGTATAGGTCTAACTCAACAACAGTGCATAGAATCGTTTTGTTCAAGTTTTGATAATAAAGCATCATCAGAAAAGATTGTTTACAACTGGTTAACAGAATATCGTCGTAGTCGTGCGACTGTTAATGTGTTACGTGTAAAATTGACTCTGATGACCTGCATGAAATTTACTTTACCACGGAGAAGTAACAATATAAATGCACCCGCTAGCTTGCAGTGGCGAGTGGCGAATTCTATGAAAACCGTGCAAATTTTTTAGAGGTATACAAACTATTACACTTTTGCCTATCTGGAATGGTCTCTGAATTTTCGTTCCAATAAAAATGTTGAGCGTAAACCAACCTGGAATTTGTTTCAAATAGAGGATGGTTGGTACACGAGACGACTAAATGGTTATTTCTGCCATGTAAGTTGATGGAACCCTGTGTACACATTTATTTCTACCTACTGATTTAAACTAAGCACAAATAACAATAATAAACATAATAAAACATGAATATCTAAATATTGAACAAATTCAACCAACGCAAATAAATTAAACTCTACCCTACTTAGAAAAATTGTTTGTATCTAAAAGAAGAAGAGCATCTTAAATTTATTCAAGTATAATTATCCAACTGGTGGATGTAAATTGCTAGGAATACAATTGTGATGTTTATTGCTAATACAATACACTCTTACTAAGCGTAACGAACGTAAAAGTCGGGATTTTCATAATTTATATGTAGATAATAAAATATACGTCAACAGAATATGAAGCAGGAGGAAACTAGAATTCTATCTCTTACAGTTTTTGGTTAGTACAAGATTTAACCAACCTCTTCGGTATAGGACAAATGGGTGTCAGTAATTTAATATCCAACTTCTGTTGATGGAAAGTATTCACTACAGAAACTTTCACAGTGTAACAGCACTTTTGTTGAATCCTCGAGTACCTTCGCGTTTGCTGTTTGTTTCCTTCAAATCCGAATTCAGGTACCATTAGGCGAATTACTGTAATCCGTTTCATCCGTCCGACAATCGTACTTGTCACTCGACTGAAGCTAAAAGTATGTATTCAAAGATTTGAATGAATCTAAATGCCTCTTTCATTATGCTATGGTGACATTTTTGAGCTATACTATTATAAAGGATTTCCCATTTTCTCTATTCAAACGATTTGTACGATTTGAATTAAACTCGTAGTTGAAGTCAAGGGTTCTTCGATGCATGCGAATAATTAATGGTATTTTTATGCTAACCATTTCATACCACATCTTCTCCATTGATTAGTTCCTACGCATTAAATCTTATGACGTTTTATAGTTTCTGTTTATTTAAGCAGTTTTCAGTGATTTCGGCAACTATTCAATACGTGAGAATGTTTTCGAATATATGTTCGTGGTACGATTATTTGTTGAAAAATATGTTGAAGTTTTTCCAATTTGATATTTAACATATTGCTGACTGTATAAGAATATACTGAGCACTTTTCGTGTTTATTTCATTGTTTTATTGCAATATTGTTATTGAGCAGCCCTTTTATAAACTGTAAAAACTATTCACTTTCTATAGAATATTACAGTATGTTTACGCTGAAGCTTCTTTCATTAGCTCAAAGAATTGGCTAAAGAACTACAAGATCGCTATATATCTTCGTAGGAAGTAACGAACGTTGAAAATATTCGTATAAACCTTAGCAACAATAACTGTTTATTCGCGTTACTGCAGATATAAAGAAAGGAAAGGAAGAAATTCATTTGAAATGGATTAAATAAATTCGGATGTACCCTATATTTCACGAAGAGTAATGTTAAGTAAGCACAACAATACAATTGGTTTTAGCTTCTATAAAAGGATTCAGGCAATAAACTTAAACCATGAAATCAATAAGTTATCTTTTTGTACAATGTATAGTTGAACGTAACTCAGGTCAGTGATTTATTTAAAAACCGCAAAAAGAAAACAGATTACAATGCTAAGCATTACGAATCCGAATTCAAAGAAGCGAGTATGTGTAATTACCATAGATAGTTTGGGGTAAACAAACCAATTGCAACAGTAAATTTTTATTGCAATTATGTTATTTTAAGAAAACTTTTAGAATAATTAATTAAATAACACTACAATTGTCAATATTCATATTTCATATAATTACCTCAGAATTAGGAAGGTTTATTATACCTTTCAGTAGAAATGCCTAAAGTTAAAGTTACAAGAAAACAAAAGTAGCTACAAATACATTGTAACCATACAAGATAAAAGTATTTTTTTTAAATATAATTAAATCACCGAGATATAGCCGATAACCTAAGTGGAATTCGCAAACATCAGGTTACAGATTGTGTCACCAGGTATATTAACAACATACAATGTAAAATGTTACAATGCTGAAAACATGAGATAACATAAACACACGTTTTTCAAATGACAGTCGACGAAAACAAAGAATTAGTTACTCGCGGACCTGTTATTATATCGTATGCAGGGTAATCGTTGATAGTGACGCCGAGGAAACCCATTGGGTTAGAAGATTAGCCAACTGGAGTTAAACGTATCCGCTGATCAAATCGACAACGACTAGACAACAAAAGTAGAAATTTTAACAGATTCGTTCTAAACCAACATAAGTTGGAAATTAATTATCAGTCGCAAAGTGAACCCAAGCTTGACTTAATAAAAATCTTTATATAGAATGACATTCAAGCTGTAAATTTTAATAACTATTTATATATTTTTTTTGTTTCTGTTGATGTCGTTTCTAAATTAAGCTTGATAATATACATTGATGAAATTAGAAAACGTATGTCCGAGTTGTATAGTGAAAGGTTTATGTTATAACAACGAATTGATATTGAATAGAAAATGACAATTTATTGCGTCTTTTGCCTCCACATTTTCTTCACGATTATGGTGTTGCTGCCTAAAGTGTTTATAGGGGTAACTGGGGAGAGATTTGTAATGGACTTTAACAGGGGTTAAGAGAGCTGTAAGATAGTGATGACAAAGAGAAAAATTATCAAAGCACTTACCTAAAATCGGCTTATTAGCTCAGCACCCTCAAACCGTAAGTTTTACAGGTCGAGGTGGGTTGGTAGGAAAATGAAAGAATTGGAGGTTGACTGGTTGCTCGTTCTTGAGGTGGACGAGACCGTGATAAGAACTAGCTATCTTTTCTGCGGTCCGGTCTGAAAGTTGACTAGATGCATACTAAATCAAGGTGCGTGATAACATTAAAAATCGGCGCGGAGTACAAGTTCTCGTGCGACGCCTACATATAGTTCTCACGAATTTCAGGACACGAATCCATGATATATGCTATGTAAACCGCATACATTTGTGTTCCCAGGCTAAAAGAATGTGGAAGTGGTTCGCGCAGTTGCCTGTCGGAATCGTAGAATGCTAGGGTTCCGACAGCATCGTGCGAATGTTGCACCTTAAAAGCAAGTACTTTACAATCAGCAGTCAAATAGATCGCAGATTTGTATGCGCATTAGTTCAGCGAAGTGATTCCCTTCGATTCCTGTACCTTTTTCCTCCACATAGACAGCTATCTCTGGGCCTCGCCATATAATATGCATCTTCACTTCGTTGTGCAATATTTGAAAATACCCAGAAGAAACCTCCAGCTACAACCCAAACTGAGAAGCAGAATACGACTTTCAGAACAAAACAGGTAAGCTCCTGGCTTGTTTGTTAACTTGCAGGCTTTACATGTTACGGCAATCCATGCAGTCACACTTGTGGGCGTAGTACTTTACATTCAAGGGTTATGCATGGTTGGGGACGCGGGGTAAGTTTAAAATATACCGTAATTAACACAATTGTAACAAATTTAACAAAATAAATGTAGTTGGGTATTCTAATACCATGATTGGTCGAAGATGAGTCTATTTTAGAAAGTAACTGTGTAAATTTATGTAATGTAAAAGTTTTTTGTATCTGCTTACAGGAATAATGTTGAGATTATTGGGGTGAAATAGAATCAACTGACTAAGTGTGATGAAGGTGTTTGTTTTCTTTGTTTGGAATAAAGTTTGGTTGTAAAAAGAACTCCATTCCACCAGAAAGCCGACAATTAGGATCCACTAAGAAAACTTGTCTTCTATAGGAACATGCCCCAGATAGGACGAATTGGCGCCCATTAATGAAGACAATATCAAAGAAGAAACCTTTCAGGGTAAGTGTATATGGGAATGTAACCTGATAATTTGAACTTCCCCATTACGTTTTTTAATTTATCAATTTATTGATATAGAGACCCATTCCCGCACCACTGTAGTTACCCGGGCTCCTCTTAATTTGTTACTGTATTCCCGCCCCTTTCAGGTATTACAAAATTTCACGATTTAGCTATTCTTTCACCTGTAGCATGTTGCACGATGAACCCGAAGTTTCCGAAATTGATTTGAACTCATGCAAAGGTTTGTATAAATATTAAAGGCAAATAGTTTAAAATGCAATAAAACATCGTTCTTAAAAAATGTATTCTTTTCTAATTTTTTTAAAGCCTTAAAGGGTGGTCCTCGTATTCGCAAATATAGAATAGATTCCAAGTATAGGAGTCGTATGAGCTTCGCTTAATATTTGAGTTTATAAGACGTGTAAACTTCTTTCTGCTGTACATAACTTTGTGTGGAGTAATTTTATATTTTATTTGTAATAAACCTGATAATGTATTTACTCTAAAAGGTAAACAACTTTACTGAAAGCTGAAATTAGTGACAATACATATCGTGAAGCAAAGTCGTACGTTAGAATTAATTCGTTCCTGATACCTACGATACTTTGAACTTGCTTTCCTTCACACGGAGATGTAACAATTTTCTGCAAAAACTTTAGAAATTTTACATAGTGACGGGGCCGCACGTGTGTGGCACGTGTAGAAATCTCAGAGCACCAATAAACAGTGAACCGGTGCGAGATTATAAATTGAATAACACTTGCAAATAAGCACTCTATGTTATAATAGTGTGCGTGTTTCAGGAAGGAAGACAGGCGATATATCGATTCGAACCCAAGACCTTGGGCGTAGTAGTCACACATACCACTACGCCACGGAGCCGCCTCTAAACAAACGACCACTAGAAGATAGAATTGACATGTATTATTACTATTTTCGTAATATTTGACAGTTTAGAAATTGACAGAGTAGTTTCTTTACAGTGTGAGCGTTTAAACAAAGCAATTTTCAAAAGATAATGAAAAATGCAAGGTTTTTTTTAATGTTTTTTTTACAATTTTAGTATAGGTCTAACTCAACAACAGTGCATAGAATCGTTTTGTTCAAGTTTTGATAATAAAGCATCATCAGAAAAGATTGTTTACAACTGGTTAACAGAATATCGTCGTAGTCGTGCGACTGTTAATGTGTTACGTGTAAAATTGACTCTGATGACCTGCATGAAATTTACTTTACCACGGAGAAGTAACAATATAAATGCACCCGCTAGCTTGCAGTGGCGAGTGGCGAATTCTATGAAAACCGTGCAAATTTTTTAGAGGTATACAAACTATTACACTTTTGCCTATCTGGAATGGTCTCTGAATTTTCGTTCCAATAAAAATGTTGAGCGTAAACCAACCTGGAATTTGTTTCAAATAGAGGATGGTTGGTACACGAGACGACTAAATGGTTATTTCTGCCATGTAAGTTGATGGAACCCTGTGTACACATTTATTTCTACCTACTGATTTAAACTAAGCACAAATAACAATAATAAACATAATAAAACATGAATATCTAAATATTGAACAAATTCAACCAACGCAAATAAATTAAACTCTACCCTACTTAGAAAAATTGTTTGTATCTAAAAGAAGAAGAGCATCTTAAATTTATTCAAGTATAATTATCCAACTGGTGGATGTAAATTGCTAGGAATACAATTGTGATGTTTATTGCTAATACAATACACTCTTACTAAGCGTAACGAACGTAAAAGTCGGGATTTTCATAATTTATATGTAGATAATAAAATATACGTCAACAGAATATGAAGCAGGAGGAAACTAGAATTCTATCTCTTACAGTTTTTGGTTAGTACAAGATTTAACCAACCTCTTCGGTATAGGACAAATGGGTGTCAGTAATTTAATATCCAACTTCTGTTGATGGAAAGTATTCACTACAGAAACTTTCACAGTGTAACAGCACTTTTGTTGAATCCTCGAGTACCTTCGCGTTTGCTGTTTGTTTCCTTCAAATCCGAATTCAGGTACCATTAGGCGAATTACTGTAATCCGTTTCATCCGTCCGACAATCGTACTTGTCACTCGACTGAAGCTAAAAGTATGTATTCAAAGATTTGAATGAATCTAAATGCCTCTTTCATTATGCTATGGTGACATTTTTGAGCTATACTATTATAAAGGATTTCCCATTTTCTCTATTCAAACGATTTGTACGATTTGAATTAAACTCGTAGTTGAAGTCAAGGGTTCTTCGATGCATGCGAATAATTAATGGTATTTTTATGCTAACCATTTCATACCACATCTTCTCCATTGATTAGTTCCTACGCATTAAATCTTATGACGTTTTATAGTTTCTGTTTATTTAAGCAGTTTTCAGTGATTTCGGCAACTATTCAATACGTGAGAATGTTTTCGAATATATGTTCGTGGTACGATTATTTGTTGAAAAATATGTTGAAGTTTTTCCAATTTGATATTTAACATATTGCTGACTGTATAAGAATATACTGAGCACTTTTCGTGTTTATTTCATTGTTTTATTGCAATATTGTTATTGAGCAGCCCTTTTATAAACTGTAAAAACTATTCACTTTCTATAGAATATTACAGTATGTTTACGCTGAAGCTTCTTTCATTAGCTCAAAGAATTGGCTAAAGAACTACAAGATCGCTATATATCTTCGTAGGAAGTAACGAACGTTGAAAATATTCGTATAAACCTTAGCAAGAATAACTGTTTATTCGCGTTACTGCAGATATAAAGAAAGGAAAGGAAGAAATTCATTTGAAATGGATTAAATAAATTCGGATGTACCCTATATTTCACGAAGAGTAATGTTAAGTAAGCACAACAATACAATTGGTTTTAGCTTCTATAAAAGGATTCAGGCAATAAACTTAAACCATGAAATCAATAAGTTATCTTTTTGTACAATGTATAGTTGAACGTAACTCAGGTCAGTGATTTATTTAAAAACCGCAAAAAGAAAACAGATTACAATGCTAAGCATTACGAATCCGAATTCAAAGAAGCGAGTATGTGTAATTACCATAGATAGTTTGGGGTAAACAAACCAATTGCAACAGTAAATTTTTATTGCAATTATGTTATTTTAAGAAAACTTTTAGAATAATTAATTAAATAACACTACAATTGTCAATATTCATATTTCATATAATTACCTCAGAATTAGGAAGGTTTATTATACCTTTCAGTAGAAATGCCTAAAGTTAAAGTTACAAGAAAACAAAAGTAGCTACAAATACATTGTAACCATACAAGATAAAAGTATTTTTTTTAAATATAATTAAATCACCGAGATATAGCCGATAACCTAAGTGGAATTCGCAAACATCAGGTTACAGATTGTGTCACCAGGTATATTAACAACATACAATGTAAAATGTTACAATGCTGAAAACATGAGATAACATAAACACACGTTTTTCAAATGACAGTCGACGAAAACAAAGAATTAGTTACTCGCGGACCTGTTATTATATCGTATGCAGGGTAATCGTTGATAGTGACGCCGAGGAAACCCATTGGGTTAGAAGATTAGCCAACTGGAGTTAAACGTATCCGCTGATCAAATCGACAACGACTAGACAACAAAAGTAGAAATTTTAACAGATTCGTTCTAAACCAACATAAGTTGGAAATTAATTATCAGTCGCAAAGTGAACCCAAGCTTGACTTAATAAAAATCTTTATATAGAATGACATTCAAGCTGTAAATTTTAATAACTATTTATATATTTTTTTTGTTTCTGTTGATGTCGTTTCTAAATTAAGCTTGATAATATACATTGATGAAATTAGAAAACGTATGTCCGAGTTGTATAGTGAAAGGTTTATGTTATAACAACGAATTGATATTGAATAGAAAATGACAATTTATTGCGTCTTTTTGCCTCCACATTTTCTTCACGATTATGGTGTTGCTGCCCTAAAGTGTTTATAGGGGTAACTGGGGAGAGATTTGTAATGGACTTTAACAGGGGTTAAGAGAGCTGTAAGATAGTGATGACAAAGAGAGAAAAATTATCAAAGCACTTACCTAAAATCGGCTTATTAGCTCAGCACCCTCAAACCGTAAGTTTTACAGGTCGAGGGTGGGTTGGTAGGAAAATGAAAGAATTGGAGGTTGACTGGTTGCTCGTTCTTGAGGTGGACGAGACCGTGATAAGAACTAGCTATCTTTTTCTGCGGTCCGGTCTGAAAGTTGACTAGATGCATACTAAATCAAGGTGCGTGATAACATTAAAAATCGGCGCGGAGTACAAGTTCTCGTGCGACGCCTACATATAGTTCTCACGAATTTCAGGACACGAATCCATGATATATGCTATGTAAACCGCATACATTTGTGTTCCCAGGCTAAAAGAATGTGGAAGTGGTTCGCGCAGTTGCCTGTCGGAATCGTAGAATGCTAGGGTTCCGACAGCATCGTGCGAATGTTGCACCTTAAAAGCAAGTACTTTACAATCAGCAGTCAAATAGATCGCAGATTTGTATGCGCATTAGTTCAGCGAAGTGATTCCCTTCGATTCCTGTACCTTTTTCCTCCACATAGACAGCTATCTCTGGGCCTCGCCATATAATATGCATCTTCACTTCGTTGTGCAATATTTGAAAATACCCAGAAGAAACCTCCAGCTACAACCCAAACTGAGAAGCAGAATACGACTTTCAGAACAAAACAGGTAAGCTCCTGGCTTGTTTGTTAACTTGCAGGCTTTACATGTTACGGCAATCCATGCAGTCACACTTGTGGGCGTAGTACTTTACATTCAAGGGTTATGCATGGTTGGGGACGCGGGGTAAGTTTAAAATATACCGTAATTAACACAATTGTAACAAATTTAACAAAATAAATGTAGTTGGGTATTCTAATACCATGATTGGTCGAAGATGAGTCTATTTTAGAAAGTAACTGTGTAAATTTATGTAATGTAAAAGTTTTTTGTATCTGCTTACAGGAATAATGTTGAGATTATTGGGGTGAAATAGAATCAACTGACTAAGTGTGATGAAGGTGTTTGTTTTCTTTGTTTGGAATAAAGTTTGGTTGTAAAAAGAACTCCATTCCACCAGAAAGCCGACAATTAGGATCCACTAAGAAAACTTGTCTTCTATAGGAACATGCCCCAGATAGGACGAATTGGCGCCCATTAATGAAGACAATATCAAAGAAGAAACCTTTCAGGGTAAGTGTATATGGGAATGTAACCTGATAATTTGAACTTCCCCATTACGTTTTTAATTTATCAATTTATTGATATAGAGACCCATTCCGCACCACTGTAGTTACCCGGCTCCTCTTAATTTGTTACTGTATTCCCGCCCCTTTCAGGTATTACAAAATTTCACGATTTAGCTATTCTTTCACCTGTAGCATGTTGCACGATGAACCCGAAGTTTCCGAAATTGATTTGAACTCATGCAAAGGTTTGTATAAATATTAAAGGCAAATAGTTTAAAATGCAATAAAACATCGTTCTTAAAAAATGTATTCTTTTCTAATTTTTTTAAAGCCTTAAAGGGTGGTCCTCGTATTCGCAAATATAGAATAGATTCCAAGTATAGGAGTCGTATGAGCTTCGCTTAATATTTGAGTTTATAAGACGTGTAAACTTCTTTCTGCTGTACCTAACTTTGTGTGGAGTAATTTTAGATTTTATTTGTAATAAACCTGATAATGTATTTACTCTAAAAGGTAAACAACTTTACTGAAAGCTGAAATTAGTGACAATACATATCGTGAAGCAAAGTCGTACGTTAGAATTAATTCGTTCCTGATACCTACGATACTTTGAACTTGCTTTCCTTCACACGGAGATGTAACAATTTTCTGCAAAAACTTTAGAAATTTTACATAGTGACGGGGCCGCACGTGTGTGGCACGTGTAGAAATCTCAGAATACCAATAAACAGTGAACCGGTGCGAGATTATAAATTGAATAACACTTGCAAATAAGCACTCTATGTTATAATAGTGTGCGTGTTTCAGGAAGGAAGACAGGCGATATATCGATGCAGCAGCCGCTGACTATTAGCATGCATTTTATGGTTCCCCTAATTACAGGCATGTCCTAAATCACATATGAATATTGTTGCCGTTGATAATCATTCCCACCGGCTGTTTGATATGTTGTAGCGTGTGCTTGTTTAATCTGTTTTCACTCTCGTATATTGCGAATATCTTTTTAGTTTGACATTTATATTACTAAGCAGTCGTAGTAAATAAAACATTATAGAAACATTTAGACGACATTACGTATGTTCCTCTACTGTAATTTGAAGCTCATATTTATTTTTCTAGGAGTGTCAAGTACTCTACACATGTAAAAGTAGAAAATGTTAATAAATAGCGGCAGTGTAGGTTCGAGAGAATATTTTTGCTGGTACGCATCATAAGCAGTACGTCCTACGATGGGGGGAGTCCTGGGTGTTTAAGGTGTATGGAATACCCTCCAAGACAAGAGAAGTTGTATAAGGTTCTTCCCGTAAAATTTTCAAAATTTGGTGCCAAATGTGTTAGGGTAAAATGAGCGTTATACGTTATACGTTTAAATTTGCCCCGAAGGGCCGGGGCCCCGTAACAATTTTAAGGGTACACCGGCTAACTATAGTAGTGTCAGAGTGGGTTGTCATAATTAAGGGTTGCCAAACCCTCTTATCTCAGCAATCTCTGTACTTTCCCTATTCAAAAGACGGTTATTTCGAATAGGTTTCTTTTGCTTTTCGTTACCTAAAGACACTCATAAAATTTTCGACAAATTAAAGAAAACTTTAAAATAAAGAGACGTTTCCCCAAATACGACTTCATCACTAGGGTAACTGGATATCCTTTCACAATTTGTCAGTTTAAAGTTTTAAATAAATTCAAATAAGATTCAACCTAAATTTAGCTTATGTTAAGATTATATAATTGCAATATGAATACAAATATATCTTCTTTAAATAAACAATTTTCCAACATCAAACCGGCAAGATATTACTAAGAGAAATCTTAAACAAAAAACATTAAAACAAATCAATCAATAATACTATTACACCATTTTTACCGTTTCCAATATTAATATATCGTACATAACATTCTAAATCCCATTTCTGAAAATACCCTTAATAACAATACTCAGAATACATAGAAAGCAGTTAAATAATGACTTTTCCGTTTATGAATCCGTTGTCCATTCAAAATATGAAGTTTTCATTTTTTAACTATCACTAAATTCTACCAATAATGCTTACATTTAAAGTCAACACGCACATATTTTTTAATATTTTCAAATGTTCCAAGATTCCTTGCATGAGAATATCAAGCTTAAATTTAACCAAAAATAGTTCTGTCGCTAATAAATAGTCGAACAACATAATTACATTTGCACACTATTAATTTCCTACTACATGAATACAAATTATTATTTTACAATCCACATATACATAAAAACAACGATTTAATTCATCTTTTAAAAGGTTAAGGATATCCAGAAACCAACGTTTTCGTTTAAACAACAATTCCCATTTGTTTAAGCTATACCCGCAGATACCTCTTTCATTACGGCACGCTCGAGTTTTTAAATCCCGCACAAGGCTAACATTCCTTGCCAAATTTGCAAGCGACGTTACATAGAAGCTAACGAATCGTTTAGGTTTTACCTTTTCGAAAAAAAAGTCTGCGTTACATTTTGAACCTGTGTTCCGTTCACTAACGTTTAACCTGCCTTTATACCGACCCACGTGCTTGTCAAATTCCAAGAATTGTGAGGGAATCCTTTCCGCACTTGACCGCAGCAAAGATCCCAACAAACGCAGCACAACTTCCCTGCCTACTATATACTCATGTTACTACAATTCAAACCTTCTGATTACTTTCTAAACTTTACTTTTCAACTTGTGGTACTTGCTAATTATATAATTATTCCCTTCTACAATTTTATATATATATATATATATATATATATATATATATATATATTGCTATGATATTTTCCGCCCCACGAATTGGGCGCAATAGAATGCTGTGATACTCTCACCCCTACGCTTGGGTGCACATAAAATGCTGTGTTATTTTCTTTATATTAATCAACCACTTGTAAAATGTTAACTTATAAATCTCTTTGCCTCGACTAGCTGATTCAATTAAATAAAGCAACTCTACAATACACAGTATAATGATTAAATATTTACAACCTTTTTAAATATCTTCCCCTTTTTAAATTATTTACATCTGTCAGATTTTGAGAAAATGAAGCTAGCAAAACGAGCTTTTTATTGTTACATTTAGAGACCTTTTGAAACGTTTCAAGATGCCTAGTGCCTTTCATAAATTTATCTAGGAAACTTCAGTTTTGTCGACTCTTACATTTTTGAATTATTATTGAATTAAAACAGTTTACAGAAATAAATCATATCAAAATATCTAACCTGGAGTGATTCGGTAGCTTCTCTGCATCCCCATGAGTTTTCGTGTCCAATCTGAATGTTTTGAGTCGAATTTGAAAGTCGACATCCAACCAAAATACTATCCAAATCGTTATTAGTGAGTTTATTCCAATAAAAGGTTTTTCATCTCCGTAATTAACGAAACAGTAATAGAATATTTACCATTGTCAGAGATTACCAAATTTATTTAACAGGCAGTAATCTCCAGAGTCTTCCTGACTCGTATCCAAGATCGTAGCCAAGATCGTACCCAAGAGCTTTGTTTTATTTATTTTTAGAAATTGTATAATTTCATTAAATCTGGTTTACTTACGTCTGTAGTAGAGCGGCTCGCTTACACAAATTTTTACACTCTTATAAAATGATTTTCACTTTAATTTTTATTAACTGTTTGCGTGAATAATTTAGCACTTTCGAGTATAGTGACTGCCCAGTTTCAAATGTATACTAACTCGTTGTTCAATTGTTATCATATTTATAGTCTTGCCCCTTTGTTTGCGATTTGTTGATTCCACGTGCTGGGCGACACCAATTGTCTTATCTCTTGTGTTATTTTGGAAACTTTACCAATTTAGTAGTTTAATTGCCTGGAAGAACGATCAATTTGTCACGTAATTCATTCACACACATCACATTTAATTCATAAATCCCAGGAACCTTCGTTCATCATATCACGTATTATTGTTGTTTGCTTTATTCTAATCTAAATAGAAATAAATTTGGTGTTTGTTTATTTCCTAGTTAAATTGGATTTTTGAACAAATGTAATACTTTTCTGTCACGTACGCTTTTCAAATAATGCATAATTTCCGCCTGCGTATATGATGATATATTAACGCACTTGTTGAATATCTATCTAGCCAATTCATACAGATTTTCCTTTGATTTAATTTCGATGCATTTCATTACATTTTTAAATTCTTATCTTTGCTCGTAGCTACTCTTGGATATGCCTTTAATCACTTGTACTGTTATATAAAGTGTGCTCTCAACTAACCATATTTATAATGACCTATTTACTCTTCTAATATCTGTAATTATGTGCTTTGGTTATTTGGGCGTTTCTTTTGTTTATTCTACGACCCTATGACTTAACCTACTGCTAAACTAACCCTATAATTACAGCAATATATATCACAATGTAACATACTTTATCTATGCTGAATAAAAAGGTTGTTGTTACGTTAATTACAGTAAAGTCAGGTATTCTTGCAATTAACCTGAATGTCTAGCCATGCACTACGCGTTTTATATTAATCATAATACACGCGAATGTACAGGCACACGCATAGACACTAATAAGCGCGCGCACACATACATACACTAACTCACATGCACACGCACTCCCACGTGCAAACACAACTTCAAGGTTTTGACAATAAAATATTTATACGACGCGGGAGCGCGGGGGATAGAGTGTGCTCAATAACTAAATTATAATCAAATGACATTTTTATCTCACGCGCATTAATATTTATCGTAATCACGAAGCTAAATTTCCAACATCCTTTAACGTACGGATCTACAATTTTCAAGAAACACAGTAGACGTTTTTATTGGAAATGAATCGTTGTAAAATCGTTTCCCAAAATAAATTAATATTTGTAATATTAGAACGTAGTGCTTTATGAAGTTTAGCATCACCAGGGTCCTGTAACGTCTGATGCTACCAAAAGCATGCGCATTTAGCGGTCGTTAGAGACTACGAAGCAAACCATAAATATTAATTGGTCTTAAATAATTTAAAAAATGTGTTTAATATGAAATTTTTTATCGAACAAGCAAACTAAATATGGGGTCTTTGACAATATGTTTGGCATGATAATTTCTAACAATCGTTTTTTTTTCACTCGTGAAATAACACTTAATGTCTGTGCTGTTGTGAACCGGCATATCTGTAGAATTTACGACTCGCAAGCTTTACATGAATTTATCGAACATGAACGTAATTCTCCCAAGCTGAATGTGTGATGAGGCATAATGCTTGATCATGCCACGAAAAATCTTTTTTTGCCGAAACGGCAATAAATGGTGTCGTGTGTTGTGACACGTTAAAGTTCTATGTGTTCCCTCAATTAGGTTATATTGAGGAATACAAAGTTGGAGCTCCACTTTACTACAGAATTCATACGGTGAAGTTCTGAACAACCGGTTCGGCAGCAAGTACATTGACAGAAAATGTCCCATTTCTTGCCAACAAAAAAATCCGGACCTTACTGTTCCAAAGTTTTTCTAGTGCTGGCATGTACAGGACATAGTTTGTTGCTAAAAAGTACGAGATGTCAACTATCTGAGACAGAGAATATTCAATGCTGTTTCAACTGTCAGCCTAAATATGTTGAGAAGCAAGTCGATTGTCGTCTGGATATTTACCGTGGGGTAAGTGGGGCAAATACTGAAATGTATTAAATTTTATAAAAGCTCGCATACATGTACTTGCTTACTACCATACTTGGTTCTTTTAATAAAATATATTGCTTTAAAACCGCGAAGTTCCTATATATACACCCTGTATATTTTATCAATACTTACACAGCAACCTGTTTGTTTACCGTGTGCATTGCATGCCCGTCAAATTTTATAAATTAGCAGTTTGTTACGGATGAACGTAGCGTTAAATTCTTAAATTTGGAATTATCCAGAAGGGACGGGAGTTTCTAAACAAATTAGACATGCACCAGTTAACTACAGTGGTACGGAAATGGATCCCTTTGAAAACAGTGAAACAAATGGAACAAAAAGCAAAAATGTAACAGTTAACTAGGTGCAAATTCAAGCTACATTACCAACAACGCTTTCTTTGAAAGGCTTTCAACACTGTCAAATTTATGGGTGCCAACTCGTTTAGTGCTAATCCTCTGAATGACGAGTGATTCTTGGGAATTTTCATTTGGTTGACCTCTTGATGAAATGATGTTCCTCTTGCAATCAGGCATGTCCTAAATCACATATGAATATTGTTGCCGTTGATAATCATTCCCACCGGCTGTTTGATATGTTGTAGCGTGTGCTTGTTTAATCTGTTTTCACTCTCGTATATTGCGAATATCTTTTTAGTTTGACATTTATATTACTAAGCAGTCGTAGTAAATAAAACATTATAGAAACATTTAGACGACATTACGTATGTTCCTCTACTGTAATTTGAAGCTCATATTTATTTTTCTAGGAGTGTCAAGTACTCTACACATGTAAAAGTAGAAAATGTTAATAAATAGCGGCAGTGTAGGTTCGAGAGAATATTTTTGCTGGTACGCATCATAAGCAGTACGTCCTACGATGGGGGGAGTCCTGGGTGTTTAAGGTGTATGGAATACCCTCCAAGACAAGAGAAGTTGTATAAGGTTCTTCCCGTAAAATTTTCAAAATTTGGTGCCAAATGTGTTAGGGTAAAATGAGCGTTATACGTTATACGTTTAAATTTGCCCCGAAGGGCCGGGGCCCCGTAACAATTTTAAGGGTACACCGGCTAACTATAGTAGTGTCAGAGTGGGTTGTCATAATTAAGGGTTGCCAAACCCTCTTATCTCAGCAATCTCTGTACTTTCCCTATTCAAAAGACGGTTATTTCGAATAGGTTTCTTTTGCTTTTCGTTACCTAAAGACACTCATAAAATTTTCGACAAATTAAAGAAAACTTTAAAATAAAGAGACGTTTCCCCAAATACGACTTCATCACTAGGGTAACTGGATATCCTTTCACAATTTGTCAGTTTAAAGTTTTAAATAAATTCAAATAAGATTCAACCTAAATTTAGCTTATGTTAAGATTATATAATTGCAATATGAATACAAATATATCTTCTTTAAATAAACAATTTTCCAACATCAAACCGGCAAGATATTACTAAGAGAAATCTTAAACAAAAAACATTAAAACAAATCAATCAATAATACTATTACACCATTTTTACCGTTTCCAATATTAATATATCGTACATAACATTCTAAATCCCATTTCTGAAAATACCCTTAATAACAATACTCAGAATACATAGAAAGCAGTTAAATAATGACTTTTCCGTTTATGAATCCGTTGTCCATTCAAAATATGAAGTTTTCATTTTTTAACTATCACTAAATTCTACCAATAATGCTTACATTTAAAGTCAACACGCACATATTTTTTAATATTTTCAAATGTTCCAAGATTCCTTGCATGAGAATATCAAGCTTAAATTTAACCAAAAATAGTTCTGTCGCTAATAAATAGTCGAACAACATAATTACATTTGCACACTATTAATTTCCTACTACATGAATACAAATTATTATTTTACAATCCACATATACATAAAAACAACGATTTAATTCATCTTTTAAAAGGTTAAGGATATCCAGAAACCAACGTTTTCGTTTAAACAACAATTCCCATTTGTTTAAGCTATACCCGCAGATACCTCTTTCATTACGGCACGCTCGAGTTTTTAAATCCCGCACAAGGCTAACATTCCTTGCCAAATTTGCAAGCGACGTTACATAGAAGCTAACGAATCGTTTAGGTTTTACCTTTTCGAAAAAAAAGTCTGCGTTACATTTTGAACCTGTGTTCCGTTCACTAACGTTTAACCTGCCTTTATACCGACCCACGTGCTTGTCAAATTCCAAGAATTGTGAGGGAATCCTTTCCGCACTTGACCGCAGCAAAGATCCCAACAAACGCAGCACAACTTCCCTGCCTACTATATACTCATGTTACTACAATTCAAACCTTCTGATTACTTTCTAAACTTTACTTTTCAACTTGTGGTACTTGCTAATTATATAATTATTCCCTTCTACAATTTTATATATATATATATATATATATATATATTGCTATGATATTTTCCGCCCCACGAATTGGGCGCAATAGAATGCTGTGATACTCTCACCCCTACGCTTGGGTGCACATAAAATGCTGTGTTATTTTCTTTATATTAATCAACCACTTGTAAAAATGTTAACTTATAAATCTCTTTGCCTCGACTAGCTGATTCAATTAAATAAAGCAACTCTACAATACACAGTATAATGATTAAATATTTACAACCTTTTTAAATATCTTCCCCTTTTTAAATTATTTACATCTGTCAGATTTTGAGAAAATGAAGCTAGCAAAACGAGCTTTTTATTGTTACATTTAGAGACCTTTTGAAACGTTTCAAGATGCCTATTGCCTTTCATAAATTTATCTAGGAAACTTCAGTTTTGTCGACTCTTACATTTTTGAATTATTATTGAATTAAAACAGTTTACAGAAATAAATCATATCAAAATATCTAACCTGGAGTGATTCGGTAGCTTCTCTGCATCCCCATGAGTTTTCGTGTCCAATCTGAATGTTTTGAGTCGAATTTGAAAGTCGACATCCAACCAAAATACTATCCAAATCGTTATTAGTGAGTTTATTCCAATAAAAGGTTTTTCATCTCCGTAATTAACGAAACAGTAATAGAATATTTACCATTGTCAGAGATTACCAAATTTATTTAACAGGCAGTAATCTCCAGAGTCTTCCTGACTCGTATCCAAGATCGTAGCCAAGATCGTACCCAAGAGCTTTGTTTTATTTATTTTTAGAAATTGTATAATTTCATTAAATCTGGTTTACTTACGTCTGTAGTAGAGCGGCTCGCTTACACAAATTTTTACACTCTTATAAAATGATTTTCACTTTAATTTTTATTAACTGTTTGCGTGAATAATTTAGCACTTTCGAGTATAGTGACTGCCCAGTTTCAAATGTATACTAACTCGTTGTTCAATTGTTATCATATTTATAGTCTTGCCCCTTTGTTTGCGATTTGTTGATTCCACGTGCTGGGCGACACCAATTGTCTTATCTCTTGTGTTATTTTGGAAACTTTACCAATTTAGTAGTTTAATTGCCTGGAAGAACGCTCAATTTGTCACGTAATTCATTCACACACATCACATTTAATTCAGAAATCCCAGGAACCTTCGTTCATCATATCACGTATTATTGTTGTTTGCTTTATTCTAATCTAAATAGAAATAAATTTGGTGTTTGTTTATTTCCTAGTTAAATTGGATTTTTGAACAAATGTAATACTTTTCTGTCACGTACGCTTTTCAAATAATGCATAATTTCCGCCTGCGTATATGATGATATATTAACGCACTTGTTGAATATCTATCTAGCCAATTCATACAGATTTTCCTTTGATTTAATTTCGATGCATTTCATTACATTTTTAAATTCTTATCTTTGCTCGTAGCTACTCTTGGATATGCCTTTAATCGCTTGTACTGTTATATAAAGTGTGCTCTCAACTAACCATATTTATAATGACCTATTTACTCTTCTAATATCTGTAATTATGTGCTTTGGTTATTTGGGCGTTTCTTTTGTTTATTCTACGACCCCTATGACTTAACCTACTGCTAAACTAACCCTATAATTACAGCAATATATATCACAATGTAACATACTTTATCTATGCTGAATAAAAAGGTTGTTGTTACGTTAATTACAGTAAAGTCAGGTATTCTTGCAATTAACCTGAATGTCTAGCCATGCACTACGCGTTTTATATTAATCATAATACACGCGAATGTACAGGCACACGCATAGACACTAATAAGCGCGCGCACACATACATACACTAACTCACATGCACACGCACTCCCACGTGCAAACACAACTTCAAGGTTTTGACAATAAAATATTTATACGACGCGGGAGCGCGGGGGATAGAGTGTGCTCAATCACTAAATTATAATCTAATGTCTTTTTTATCTCAAGCGCATTAATATTTATCGTAATCACGAAGCTAAATTTCCAACATCCTTTAACGTACGGATCTACATTTTTCAAGAAACACAGTAGACGTTTTTATTGGAAATGAATCGTTGTAAAATCGTTTCCCAAAATAAATTAATATTTGTAATATTAGAACGTAGTGCTTTATGAAGTTTAGCATCACCAGGGTCCTGTAACGTCTGATGCTACCAAAAGCATGCGCATTTAGCGGTCGTTAGAGACTACGAAGCAAACCATAAATATTAATTGGTCTTAAATAATTTAAAAAATGTGTTTAATATGAAATTTTTTATCGAACAAGCAAACTAAATATGGGGTCTTTGACAATATGTTTGGCATGATAATTTCTAACAATCGTTTTTTTCACTCGTGAAATAACACTTAATGTCTGTGCTGTTGTGAACCGGCATATCTGTAGAATTTACGACTCGCAAGCTTTACATGAATTTATCGAACATGAACGTAATTCTCCCAAGCTGAATGTGTGATGAGGCATAATGCTTGATCATGCCACGAAAATTTTTTTGCCGAAACGGCAATAAATGGTGTCGTGTGTTGTGACACGTTAAAGTTCTATGTGTTCCCTCAATTAGGTTATATTGAGGAATACAAAGTTGGAGCTCCACTTTACTACAGAATTCATACGGTGAAGTTCTGAACAACCGGTTCGGCAGCAAGTACATTGACAGAAAATGTCCCATTTCTTGCCAACAAAAAAATCCGGACCTTACTGTTCCAAAGTTTTTCTAGTGCTGGCATGTACAGGACATAGTTTGTTGCTAAAAAGTACGAGATGTCAACTATCTGAGACAGAGAATATTCAATGCTGTTTCAACTGTCAGCCTAAATATGTTGAGAAGCAAGTCGATTGTCGTCTGGATATTTACCGTGGGGTAAGTGGGGCAAATACTGAAATGTATTAAATTTTATAAAAGCTCGCATACATGTACTTGCTTACTACCATACTTGGTTCTTTTAATAAAATATATTGCTTTAAAACCGCGAAGTTCCTATATATACACCCTGTATATTTTATCAATACTTACACAGCAACCTGTTTGTTTACCGTGTGCATTGCATGCCCGTCAAATTTTATAAATTAGCAGTTTGTTACGGATGAACGTAGCGTTAAATTCTTAAATTTGGAATTATCCAGAAGGGACGGGAGTTTCTAAACAAATTAGACATGCACCAGTTAACTACAGTGGTACGGAAATGGATCCCTTTGAAAACAGTGAAACAAATGGAACAAAAAGCAAAAATGTAACAGTTAACTAGGTGCAAATTCAAGCTACATTACCAACAACGCTTTCTTTGAAAGGCTTTCAACACTGTCAAATTTATGGGTGCCAACTCGTTTAGTGCTAATCCTCTGAATGACGAGTGATTCTTGGGGAATTTTCATTTGGTTGACCTCTTGATGAAATGATGTTCCTCTTGCAATCAATCGACATAGTCAATGCAGAAAAATATAGTCTCACTGCATCCCATAAATCTATTTTTAATACAGCATAATATCATTATTCTTGTAACAGGTACAAATAAAATTTTTAGGGTTACCTAAATAAATTTCAACACAGGTCACATTACAATATTTCAGGAAACATGTTCATACAAAATTAAAAGGTTACCTAAATCCAGTTAAACTCAAATAGCATAACAATTTTCTTGTGAACCAGTAAGGATATAGCATTAGAAATTACATAAATTAGTCAGCTTCCATTGTTCACACCCTTTTTATTTACCTATAATTATTTAACCACATCCTCCACTTAGTTAACTTTAATTCCAATATCCAGACTTCGTATATCTAATAAAGTAAACAGTATAACCCACAATACGAGTGGACGTTTTACACTGTTAATGTTCAGCTAGACAGGTTTCATTTCATAAATACATGCCACCACAATACAACAGAACAATATTTAAAAATCTACACTAAACTTAGAACCGAGTGCCAATTTAATTAGTACCATCCATTGCACCAGCTAGAACATACGTTGAAAAAAGGTTATTCTTTCTGTGGCGGTAAAAAATTTGACATTTAATGTTTCTTGACAGGTAACAAAATGTCACTTTTTATGAATTTACTTTTTTCTCCGGGGAAAAAATGAGTACTTTTTCCCGGGTATGTGCAAATAAGTAAGAACATGAAGATATTTAATTTAAAGCCGGGTCTACACTTGTAACATTCGGGTGTAACATAACATCGTATCATTACTTCGTCGCATTCAAAACAACCGATATAAACAACTTAAGTAAGCAATTTTTAAAACCACTCGCAGAATTAAATTGACAGATATTTATTATTTTAAAGGTTTCCTTAGCAACGCTAACTGTCCCTATAAGTACAACAGCCTACTTGTTTGAAACTTCAAATTTGACATCGATTGATTTTTAACTTTAATATATTGCAATCTTTTTTTCAATATTAAATCATCGTTTTGCCTGTCACAGAAAAAAATAGTGTATTATACACGGCTAAAAATGTAAGATTTTAGCTCTCGAGCTAAAATCTAGTACTTTTTCCCTTGTATAATAAATAGCTATTAATTTCCCACCAAGGTAGTATGGAGCTAAATTGTCCAAATTAGATATTGGGTTCTTGTCGATTTATCTGCAGATCACCACGTTGAGCTCTCAGTTGCTAATCTGTAGCCAATGGGGTTATTCGATTTTACTTTTCTATGATAATCTTTCACATGTCTATTCGTTAGTGTTTTGCGAGTAATTCATTCATTCTTACCCGTCGAGTGTCGTATCTTATGTCATTCTTCCCACTCTACATGGCTTCGAAAGGAGTTATGTCATGGTACAGTTTTCTTATTAAGCGTATGGAATGAAACACGTGAAAGATGTGTTATACCTTATGGTTTACTTATGTTATCGTTACATGCCCATGTCTTCAGCAGTGTAAATGACATTGTACTGTGTGACAAGATCAAATTATCTACAACCTGTTATTTGTGAGATTCACTAACTAAGCGCTGTATTTTTGAATAATTACTGTGTTGTACAAACATACTTATGATATTGTTTGGTGTTTACTTTGTATGGTCCTATCCATGTTTCCATGTAACACTAATTTTTCTCAATCCTAGTACAAATTATAAAAAGCATTCCTGTGTTTAGGATAATTATGATATAGAACATGCATATAATACTCCCTGTATGTTTGTTGTGCTTTGTTTTGTGTTTTCCTTGGTCTTTTTCGGAAATTATACCACGCATAGTTATTAAAATTGTCTTTATTTACGTTTAGATCCCTGACCTAAAATCGTTGTTAGAATAATCATAAATTTCAAGTTTAACACTTATGACATAAATTGAAGGTGACTTTCATATATTTGGTTTGAATACATTAGATGAAAATTTTAAAATTTAGACGAATAGGTAGGTGTCTTCAATTTATGTTGCGCCCTGGATGCGACTTAGAGGTAGCCAATACGCTTAACGTGAAATCAGCTGATTAATATTTATATAGTTAAATTTCATATAAATTCAATAACTTGAGGATTGGAAAAGATTTTTTAACATGTTTCTATTTATGCGGTTGAGAGGATGGTTATTAAGGAAGTATGTGTGTATACGAGAGTAATGAGAGAGTTTGAATATGAGGCCAATCATTTTCTAGTTTTGTCCAGAATTAATCTTAGCCGAAAATGGGTGTGGAGAAAAAAGCAAAATGTGAGACAATCAAGAGTGAAAGTAGAACGCTTATTGGAAGAGTCGACTCAAAAAGAGTACGCTACTATGTTAGAGAGAGAGGGAGAGTTGTATGACTGCAAACAGGAATGGGGATAATGCTCTGAAGTTGCAAGATGTGGAGAATTCATGAGATTGTTTAAATAACAGTATAATGAAATGTGCTGTGGAAGTACGTGGAACGACGGTGATTGGTACATGAAATCCTGTTGCACAAAGGTAAAGGCAGCAAGTATGAATGCAAAATTATCGCGTGATAAGTCTGTTGAGTGTACACCCAGTAGAGTGTATGGAAAATTTGTGCTCGAAGGAGTTCGTAAGAGAAAGCAGAACTAGATATGGAACGTTCAATGTGGTTTTATGCCTGGAAGAGGATGTGTGGATCAGATGTTCGTAATGCAACAAATTGTTGAAAAGTGTATGCATGCCAGAAAGAAAACGTATGTAGCATTTGAAAATTTAGAAAAGGCGTATTACTCTGTAAACAGAGTGTAAACAATTGCTTGATAAAATTGTTCAGAGCTATGTATGAAGACAGTATAGCATGTGTACGTGTGAATGGTAACATGAGCCAATACTTCGACATTGTGGAAGGTGTAAGACGGGACTATGTGATGTCACCATGACTGTTTAATGTAGTTATGAATAAATGTATCAGGGAGGCTTACGAAGAAATGAAGGAGTGAATATTGGTGAATCAAATATCAGTGTGCTGTTGTATGCGGATGACGCAGTATTGTTGGCCGGATCGTCACAAAATTTACAACAAATGCTTGACAGGCTTTCGGAAGCGTGTGGAAATATGCAATTCAAAGTGAATGTATATAAGCCGAAAGTAATTATTTTTGACAGAGATGGCGAAATTGATGACTTTGTATTTAAAATGGACAGTGACACGATAGAGAAAGTGAATGACTTTGTGTACCTCGGTAGAAAGTTTTTGAGTAATGGAAAGCTGGATGGCGAAATAGAAAGGAGGGCAAATGCTGGAAGAAAAGTATGTGGAAGTATGTGGGCAGTGAACAGGAATGAAGGATTGAGTATAAATGCAAAGCTGGCCCTTTACAACAGTGTGTTTGTGCTAACTGTTCTGTATGGAAGCGAAACTTTGGTCTGACAGAGAAGCATGTTCGTCGTATAAATGCTGCAGGAATAAGGTTGATAACAAGTGTGAACAGATAAATGTTGAGGTTTCATGGATGTATGCAATCGTGGAAATTGTGTTTGATGTTTTAAAAGTGCCCAAGGTCGTTCAGTTGTTTTTAACCTTTACAGTTATTAATTCTTCTGCCAAAAGATTATTCTGTAGCTTACTAAAAATAAAAAATTCTATGAGAAAACAGGACAGAAAGAATGCTTTCTGCATTTGCATTAACAAACATAGAAATTACCGTTTTAGATATTTTAAGATCTTTACCGCTTTTTGAAGATGTTAATAACGTTTTCAGTGTACACGGAGTTTTCCGTGAGTTTAGTCTTTTATTTTGTATTGTTGCTGAACTAATTAACTTTACCATTTTGTTTCTATTACTACAATGTTTAATTACTATATATTACTTAACGAGACCGCATCCTTTCATCAAACATCAAAAGATGCCAGGCCGTAGTATACTCAACGTGTTACATGTGAGATTTTTAAAAGGAATTGTTACCTTTCGAAATATTATGATAGCTTAAAGTTAAAGGATTGTTTACTTACAATTTTAATCAAACATGTTCAAAGCAATCTTCAGGGGACCGTTCATGACTATCGAAATCTTCTGTCTCATCTCCTACAGAAGAGACTGCGAACCAAGATTTATAGATAGAAATAAGCAAGAAAGAAATCGACCCTCTCCTGCACACCTCACAATTCAAGCTACCTGTGAAAAGTTTCCACTTTAATTGGGGAACCTCTTGAGAACGATATTACATCCCCACTTGTACCAAACGATCAATTCTCATTGGTTGACAATCATCAGACGACCATTGACAACCCATCACACAATTTCCAACATGAAAGCACGTAAATATTCAAAAGGTGCATACTTTAAATTTAAAGTTATAATGAAGTTACATATAAAAATTAAATACTAAAAGGAGTTTGATACGCGTCAAAATGACACATAAGAAACGATCTTTTATATAAATATGATAAACACATATGGGAATAATTTTCAGAATTATCTATTTAAACAGTTTCAACAGTTATTAAAATAACACATTGATTGATGGTGCAATATGCTTATGTACATAACTTTCTGTTATTAAAATAATTAAAAATTAACCGTTTTAATAAAAACAAGCTGTCCTAATTATTTGATACTCCTTTTAAATTTTGTAATTCTTAATTTCTAGTTTTTGTTTTTCTAAGATTGAACTTTACAATATGATATCCATTTCAGATTGCGAAGTAATTAAAATATTTTATGTACCTGCTACTGGAAAATGAAAAGTAAAGGAAGTAGGAAGTTACATTCTGAAACTCACATTTCTTGTCATTTCAGTCTAATGATTTTACGTGCGCGTAATGGAACTAATAAGAGCAAAGATGCAGTTTTCTCAAGCTTTCATCTTACACTTCCATAATATTATATCATATCAAAAATCTTTAACAACAGATAGTGACTTTGTAGAATTTTTACAATATAGAAACTAGTTAAAACATTCAGAAACGTTTTGCACTAACTTTTGCAACATCACACTCTCCATGTATAAAACACTTTAAGCCTCAAACACTAGTTAGGAAGCAATATTATAGCTTTATTCCTTGTTTTGTTCTACAAAACATGATTAATTCGCATATTATTTTTGTTGGTAATAATTTTAGGTTTCATATCCTCACCGGAACTTCCGAAGTAAGTTTCATGGTACGCCACAGTATATTTGATATATGACAAGGATATTACAAGATTCGCGTTTTGTAATATACGCTCAGTGCTTATTTATTTAGCAAAATTAAATACTATTAGAAATATTTTATACAACATTCTTTGGTTTTGTTTTTATTGAACTAATTTGGTGACAATATATTGGAAATTAGTTCGCATAGATTAGACGACTTTTAAAAGACCCGAAGATAATGGAAAGAATATGCTCTGATGTATATCAGTATAAAAGGGATTAAAATTGTAGTGGACACAGGAACCTGTCAACCCAGAAAAAGAAGAAGGTTAATCCAGGGACTAGCTAGTGTAGGTCGTTCCTTACTTATGGAAGTAGAGTACAATAAATAGATTACATTAACCTTTTCGAACTTATAATGAATTCTCTTGTAGATCCGGCTTAATATGAAAATAATGCATACCAAAAAGTCATAGCCCATTCCAGCTAAAATAAAGTTGAGATAGGTATAGGAAAAGTTTAACCTTCACTTTGAAGGGGGGGAGGTTTACGATACATCCTAATGGGACTTGGTCAGTAGGAAAATTTTTCCTTTATCGAAGATTTTACAGTTGCGTATATTTTAATGCCATTTCGAATGGACCTGCACCTTGCCGAAGTTCTAAATCACTAGAACAAGTGAAATGGCTTGCGTGTTCTAATGAGCTAAAGAGCCAAACTACAGGTCCAACCAAAGTAGTAGGGTCGTTAGTGAGGAACCAGACTAAGACAGGTCCCCGAAAGAGGGCAGCGGCTCTTTCGGTACTTAGACTGGCAGAGACCATAGGGGTCGGTATGGCAGTCTAAGACACAATACCGCGATGTGGAAGGCAACGGGAAACCACCACATTATCTCCCAAGTACACAGCGTACTTAAATTGTTACAAACATGATGGCATTCTCTGGGGTAAAAGATTCCGGAGTTAAAATAGTCCCCCATTCGGATCTCCGGGAGGGGACTACTTCGGAGGATGCGATCGGAAAGTTAAAAATCAGAGTCTGGAACATTCTGCGAGTCGGAGCGTGGAATGTTAGAAGTATGAAGCAAGTAGGTAAGCTAGAGAACCTAAAAATCGAAATGAATAGGTTATCACTAGACATAGTAGGGATCAGCGAAGTTCGGTGGCCAGAGGCGGGGGATTTTTGGAGCGGAGACTTCAGGGTAATTCATACAGGAGCAGAGGAAGGAAATTTGGGTGTGGGGATAGTTATGCGGAAAAAGATAGGATACTGTGTAGAAAATTACTTACAAAAGAACGAAAGAGTACTCATGGTTAGATTAGAATCTAAACCGGTAAACACAGTAATAATACAAGTATACATGCCCACCTCTAGCTACAGTGACGAAGAAGTAGAAGCCATCTACAAAGATATCGAAGACATATTAAGATACGTAAAAGGACATGAAAATTTAATAATTACGGGGGATTTTAATGCCCTGGTAGGTGAGGGGAGGGAAGGAGCGGTAGTAGGTTTATTTGGGTTAGGCACGAGAAACGACAGCGGAAATAGGCTGGTAGAATTTTGCGACAAGAACAATTTAATTATCACAAACACATTATTTCAACATCATGCTAGAAGACGATATACCTGGAAGATGCCAGGAGATATAGGAAGATATCAAATAGATTACAGTCTTGTTAGACAACGGTTTAGGAATCAAGTAAAAGACTGTAGAAGCTACCCAGAAGCAGATATAGATACTGACCACAACATCGTAATTATGAAGGCCGCACTTAAATTTGAAAATCTGAAAAAAAGGAACGGAAAAAGACACTTGGACTTAGAGAAACTAAAAGATAAAGATATTCAAGTAAGATTCGAAAAAAAGTCAAATGAATTGCTGAATGATATCGGGAAAATAACTGAAACTAAGGAAGTAGAAACAGAATGGAATAACATTAAATCCAACCTAGACATGGCGGCCAGAGATATTTTGGGGTATACACAAAAAGAAAATAAGAAACCATGGATAACAAAGAATATCGTGAATTTAATAGATGAAAGACGAAAATACAAAAATAAATCAGACGAAACAGGAAAACAGAGATACAAAGCAATAAAATGGGAAATTATTCGAAAATGCAGGAAAGCTAAAGAACAATGGATTGATGAAAAGTGCAAAGAGGTACAAACTAAGATGGAAATAGAAAAGACAGACGAAGCATACAAATTAATTAGAATGAATTTTAGGATATAAAACCGTATAGCAAAAATATAAGGGACGCACAAGGAAACGTCATTATAGAAAACATAGAGAAAGTGAGTAGATGGCAAGAATATATAGAGAATTTATATGCAGGAGAGGAACTAACTGCATTAGAACAGGAATCAGACATTGAAAATGATGACTTGGGATATCCTATACTTCGAGACGAGTTTGAATCAGCATTAAAGAGTCTGAAAATGGTAAGGCGCCGGGTACAGATAAGGTGCAAGCAGAAACTCTAAAAGCCGCTGGACAAGCAGTAACAGAACGTCTCTTCCAACTTGTAAGCTATATGTATGAGACAGGCGAGATACCCAAAGATTTCAAACGTAGCATCATAGTAACTATACCAAAAAGAAAGGCGCGGATAAATTTGAAAATTTTCGAACAATAAGTTTGACAGCACACATGTCAAAAATATTAACTAGAATTGTGCAAAGACGAATGGAAAACGAACTGAAGAAATACTAGGAGAAGACCAATTTGGGTTTAGGCGAAACAGGGGAACACGGGAGGCTATTTTAGCTCTGAGAGTGATAATGGAGAAAACAATAGAAAAAGGGGAAAGCATGTATATAGGGTTTGTAGATCTGGAAAAAGCATTTGACAATGTAAATTGGAAAAAAATGTTCGAAATACTCAAAAAGATTGGAATGAGTTATAGGGATAGACGAATAGTACATAGCTTATACAAAGAGCAAATAGCAGTAATAGAATTAGAGCAGGAACGTAGAGAAGTAAACATTAGGAAAGGGGTGAGACAGGGATGTGCCCTATCCCCATTGATTTTTAACTTGTACATAGAAGAGGCAATGAATACTGTCAAATGCAGGAAGACATTTGGAATTACTATGCAGGGACAAAAAATTGATATGCTTAGATTTGCAGATAATATAGCGGTATTAGCGTCTAGCAAGGAAAAGTTAGAAGCTGCTCTTAATGAAATGGAAACGGTTCTAACAGAGACATACGGTATGAAAATTAACAAAACTAAAGCTAAAGTTCTAGTTTGCAAAGGTGGGGAAAATAAATCAAAACAAGAATACAAGTATTTAACACGAACTTACAAGAGGTTAAGGATTTCTGCTACCTAGGAAGCCAAATAACGCAAGATGGAAAAGCACAAAAGATATAAAACAAAGATTAGCACAAGGTCGTGCTACATTTAACAAGAAAAAGCAACTACTGTGCTCAAAGACCACAAACATAGAAACAAGGAAAAGATTGCTTAAAACATATGTGTGGAGCACAGCACTGTACGGCTGTGAAGCCTGGACAGTAGGAGAAGCGGACAAGAAAAAGATAGAAGCCTTTGAAATGTGGTGCTACAGACGTATGATGAAGATATCATGGACAGACAAAGTTAAGAACGAAGAGGTACTAAAAATGGTAGGGGAAGAAAGAAATATGTGGAATACGGTAAAAAATAGGAGAGATAGGATGATAGGCCACATACTACGACATGAGGGAATAGTGCGGAATATATTAGAAGCAGAGATAGGAAAAAAGAGAAGAAGAGGCAGACCTAGATTAGACTACTGCACACAGATAGTAAAAGATGTAGGCTGTAGAGGTTTCAGGAGATGTAGGCTAGCCCAGAATAGAAATCAATGGAGGTACGCATCCAACCAATCCCAAGATGGATAAACTAATGACGAAAAGATAACTGTGCTTAAACATGATGATTATTATAAGTAACTACGAGAATTGGTTGGGCAATATTCTCGAATAATGTTAAGGGTGTGAAAGGATTTACTGGAAAACCATTATTTCGGCAAATGTCTAAGTGTTGGGGATCTTGGTAGCCACAGGTTGCTTAACCTCCTTCACTGAATCTCGGTAAAATAGGGTAGAAAATTAGAAAACAATAGAAAGGAAACTAGCTGAATACACATGTTGTGTGAGAATTTCAGGGAACTATGTAGGCTTGCTCAGAATATAAATAAGTGCAGGTACGTGTCCAACCAGTTTTGAGACGGAAAACCTATTGACGAAAAAATAAGCGCAGATAAATCTGATGATTAGTATAAACAACTAGTTGTTGGTTGCGAAATACCTAAATTGGAAAATATATTAAATCGCCAAATGGTTAAGTGTTGGGAGAACTTGGCAGCCACAGGCTGCTTACCTTCCTTCACAACCATTGAAGGTCGGAGAAATAGGGCATATAACGGTAAAACAATAGAAAATGACCGAACTGCATCTATCAAGAAAGAACAGCGCCTATGAGGAAAGACAACAAACATAAAATAAGAAGAAAATTGTTGAAAGCATATGTGTGGAGCACAGCACAGTATGCCTATGAAATACGTGCAGTCTGAAACGCAGACAGAAAAACGGTAGCAGCCTTTTGAAATGCTGTGCTTGAGATGTATGAGGACGATAGCATGAACAGACAAAGATAATAACAAATAAGTTACAGAAATAGTAGGGGAACAAGGATATCTAGGGAAAAGAGAAATAGTAGGGCGAATACGTTATAAGGCATTTTTGGGGAGTAGTATGTGATATATTACAAGCAGAGACAGGAAAAAAGAGGTAGATGTAGACCTAGATCAGACAGTTATAGATGCAAACTGTGCATATTTCAGGGAAATCTGTAGGTTAGTTCAGAATAGGGAACAATGATGGTACGCGTCTAACCAGTTCTAGGACTGAAGACCTAATGATGATGATATTTTAATGCGGCGGTTAACTTCGATAACCACAGATGGTGAGATTAGTGGACATGTATATTTAACAATAAAAATAGCGAAAACCTTCAAGTACTTACCTAAGTTATTAGATTTAACAGAAGTTCGTATCTGTCTAACAAAAAACCATAGCGACGCACAGAACACTTTAAACTAAGTTTCTGCGGTGCATCAATAACACAGAGTAGCTTGAAGGCTGAATCGCGACAAATATAACGGCATTTAATGTCCACAGGGTGGATACGATTTTACCTGCAAGCTTCATCATGTTAACTAACAGTAAATTAACCATAAAATACAAACAACACTATTGAAACTACAGAGTAATTAGAGCTGACTAAACTTGTTTGTCGGTAATTAGTAGAAGGAATTAATCTTTGTCAGAAAGTTGAAGATAGTGTTTATTGGTTTGTTTGTTACATAGATTTTCTCTAATTAATTTTGTGTAATTTGTTGTTTGTGAATGATAAGTCCATACTAGATTAAATGTGTTGCACTTAGTAAATATGCAAACGGAACAGTATAAAAGAAATAATAAACAAATAACCAAAAGAATTATTGTAGATTGATTAAGACAAGTATGATGACTACAGGAAGTCAGAAATTGGTTATGGCTATTATAGGTTAAGGAGGCGTAACCAACATTTTCATTCGAGTTGGCATCTTTATTATGATGGAATTGTCATGGACGTACTGATTTTGCAACCCCTATACCCTATATGCGTTTAACGAACAAGAATCATAAACAAAGTATCCAGTAATGTATGTTGCGTTTTTTCTAGACGTAATTTCAAATGGTAATAAGTTACATGATACACTTCAGGGACTCTGATTGTATACCAAAACATATTTACTGCATTTAAAACAATGGTAAGTACTGGCAGAACTAAACACAAATAGTATCAATTGCCCATCCAATTGTTAGTTATTAAATTGCGATTAATTTAGTTTTTGGTTAATGTGAGACTGCATTCTCTAAATCTCAGTGGGCAATTAGTGTCCAGTGAGTTGAGTATTGTGTATAATTTTCAGTTATAAAGGAAGGAAGCGGCATAAATACCTGAAGTAAAGCGGTTGGCGTTTGAAATAAGAACTGAAAATGATACATGATTACGACAGATGTCCGGCTAGGCTACTAAAAATAGTTGCAGGGTGTCACTTTTATAAATTATAGTTTTCTTCAATCTTTATTGTTTTATTACAGAAGCATTTACAACGTTTGCACAAACGCAGTTTTGAAATAAAAGCGTTGCTGTTTTATTCTAGAGTACAATGCGCAGCTGGTAATTATGTTGTGTATATACATTGAGAAAAGAATTTTGTTGCTTCAACTGAAAATTAGTTGATTCAATTAGAATTTTGGTTTGTATATAAACAATGACCTACATGCATTAAATAGAACATAATAAAATGTTGCAAAACCGATTTTGAAGTAAACAAATCTAAATTTGTACCACAATAATTATGGCATTTACTCAAATGGCCATTAATGCAACTTGAATGTTAGCTTAAATTAACACGTTGAATATCCCGCTTACAAATAAAGATCATTGAAGGAAATACACATTAATTTTATCAAATCACGAGTTTAGTACTTGAAAGGGATTGCAGTATTAAAACAAAATATTCAAACTTTTCCACTAACCAAAAAGTGTCATTGGTTTAAATTCAGTATACATTGATTTAACTAACCTATATGTTGAGCACAGTTAATAATTATTAAGTTAAGTGGCTAATAAGGATTGAAGTAATAACATTTTTGGTTTAATCAAACTTTTATTGTGTTCAATTGAAACATTTAGCTATCAAATCATTAAAGTAGTATTGACTAAAATATGAAATTTGTTGGCAAAATTAAATATTAAATACGACTATTGTTCAATGAAATTGACTTTTGCATTCTTTTATTAACCAACTGTTATTATGCGTTCAAGCAAACAAATTTAAATCAACTAATTTTTGTAGTTAGTTTAACAATCTATAAGCGGTTCAGTGAATATAGTTTCGTTTAGAACGACTAAAAAATACTTGATCAAATGCTTTACTCTTCAAAACAACAAAATTGTTTGTATCAACCAAATCACTTTTCTCAGTGTACAGTTAAATTATTTCGTAAAATAACTAGTTATTTTATTTAATAACAAATGCAGGCACTTAAAATTTTAAAAAACTATTTTTTATGTTTAATAGTTATTCTATAAATTAAATAACGATTGACAATTAAAAATGTAAAATAGACAATTAAACTGAAAGGTGCAGCATAAATAATTATATTAATAAAAGTGGAAAGGCAAAAAGAAACCACTTGTTACAAATATTGCTAAAGACGCAATTAGAATTTTATAGAATATTATTTTCTAAAATAAACATATTTTTTGTTGTCAATCTGTTTTTTGTATATACATTTTTTAAGTCCTTGACCAGTATCTACACTTGAGCTTTTCGATCTTAATATCTTAATTAGTTTTTGTTCATGGAAGTTGAACTGGCATTAAGATTATACTTGGTCATTTGCTATATCTAATTGAAAGAACTTCTTCCTGTGCTTTCATGATAACAGCGATATTTATCACCCAAAAATATCGCATGTGAAACATTTTCTGTGACACTTGGTATTTCTCAACAGATGTGATATGATTTTTTAAGTACCGCATGAAGTAAGCCACGTCGTAAATAGAAGAATACAAAACCAATTAGTGGACCCGATCGAGGTCACATAATACTACTTGATCGTGTCTTATCGAACAAGATTGAAGGATTGACAAACGCATTGTTTACCTTTTGAACTACCACCCATCTCTCTGACCTAAGAAATGTCCGAATAAACATTTTTTCACTTAAATTAAAAGTTGGTATACGCTGATAGAATTGCTGCAGAGGCTCTACGGCAGCGACTTCAGCTTCTTGCAACATGTCCAGAACAGTTAATAATGCCGCCTCATCGAGTTTGCCATAACTATAATTAATTATGATTATTGAATATTAGAAATCTTTGTGGTTATGTTATGTTTAATGCATAGATTAGTAAGTGTAGACAGAAGAATTCGCCTATTTATTAAGTGTTTATGCTATATAATGTCGCTCGAGCCAAAAGTACGAACGGGATACATTTCCAATGAGCAAAAAATGAAGCTTACCTAGTTATTTGAGTTCAAAAAATATTTAAGATCCCTAAGGTTTACCAATAATTTAACTAAAAAGGAATCCCTAATCAATAGCAAGACATTGCAAAGCAATTAAATAGCATTCCGGAATGATTCATTAAATAGAGAATTGTTTTTGTAGAACTTTGATGGTACAGAAGCGAATGTGCCAGACATTCCTACCATATTAAAAGTAGAAGTTGTGGATTTCCTATTTTCTAATGTTATTGAAAAAGTTTCTTAAAGTCGTACGTATGGAGCGTTCTACTATACGGTAGTGAGACTTGGACAATTAAAGAAGTAGATAAGAAAAAGATAGAAGCTTTTGAAACTTGGTGTTATAGGAGAATGTTAAAGATTAGTTGGACAGATAGAGTAACAAACGAGGAAGCTTATAGAAGGATAGGTGAGGATCCCTGTATGTGGAAACAATTGAAGGTCAGGAGAGATAGAATGATAGGGCACCAGTTAAGACATGAGGGACTATTTAGTAAAGTCTTAGATTATAGACTACCAAATAAAAATAGAGTAGGAAGGCCTAGACAAAGCTATATTAGTCAAATTATTAGAGATTTAAGTTGTGAAGGGTATGTGGACCTTTTTAGACTAGCTCAGAATAGAAAAGAATTTAGAGCTGCGTCAAACCGACTTTAAGTAAATTCGAAAACAAAACAAAAAAAATAAAAATCAGTTAACTAAATGTCACCAGGACATAACTCACAATTAGTTAGCGGTCTGGCATGTGGGTAGCGTTTCGTTGCTTAAGCCTTACCATAACATATAATTTAATAAACGTCACCATGACATAACTCACAATTAGGTAGCGGTCTGGCATGTTGGTAGCGTTTCGTTGCTTAAGCCTTACCATAACATATAATTTAATAAACGTCACCATGACATAACTCACAATTAGGTAGCGGTCTGGCATGTTGGTAGCGATTTGTTGCTTAAGCCTTACCATAACATATAATTTAATAAACGTCACCATGACATAACTCACAATTAGGTAGCGGTCTGGCATGTTGATAGCGTTTCGTTGCTTAAGCCTTACCATAACAGATAATTTAATAAACGTCATCATGACATAACTCACAATTAGGTAGCGGTCTGGCATGTTGGTAGCGTTTCGTTGCTTAAGCCTTACCATAACAGATAATTTAATAAACGTCACCATGACATAACTCACAATTAGGTAGCGGTCTGGCATGTTGGTAGCGTTTCGTTGCTTAAGCCTTACCATAACAGATAATTTAATAAACGTCATCATGACATAACTCACAATTAGGTAGCGGTCTGGCATGTTGGTAGCGTTTCGTTGCTTAAGCCTTACCATAACAGATAATTTAATAAACGTCATCATGACATAACTCACAATTAGGTAGCGGTCTGGCATGTTGGTAGCGTTTCGTTGCTTAAGCCTTACCATAACAGATAATTTAATAAACGTCATCATGACATAACTCACAATTAGGTAGCGGTCTGGCATGTTGGTAGCGTTTCGTTGCTTAAGCCTTACCATAACAGATAATTTAATAAACGTCACCATGACATAACTCACAATTAGGTAGCGGTCTGGCATGTTGGTAGCGTTTCGTTGCTTAAGCCTTACCATAACAGATAATTTAATAAACGTCATCATGACATAACTCACAATTAGGTAGCGGTCTGGCATGTTGGTAGCGTTTCGTTGCTTAAGCCTTACCATAACATATAATTTAATAAACGTCACCATGACATAACTCACAATTAGGTAGCGGTCTGGCATGTTGGTAGCGTTTCGTTGCTTAAGCCTTACCATAACAGATAATTTAATAAACGTCATCATGACATAACTCACAATTAGGTAGCGGTCTGGCATGTTGGTAGCGTTTCGTTGCTTAAGCCTTACCATAACAGATAATTTAATAAACGTCATCATGACATAACTCACAATTAGGTAGCGGTCTGGCATGTTGGTAGCGTTTCGTTGCTTAAGCCTTACCATAACAGATAATTTAATAAACGTCATCATGACATAACTCACAATTAGGTAGCGGTCTGGCATGTTGGTAGCGTTTCGTTGCTTAAGCCTTACCATAACAGATAATTTAATAAACGTCATCATGACATAACTCACAATTAGGTAGCGGTCTGGCATGTTGGTAGCGTTTCGTTGCTTAAGCCTTACCATAACATATAATTTAATAAACGTCACCATGACATAACTCACAATTAGGTAGCGGTCTGGCATGTTGGTAGCGTTTCGTTGCTTAAGCCTTACCATAACATATAATTTAATAAACGTCACCATGACATAACTCACAATTAGGTAGCGGTCTGGCATGTTGGTAGCGTTTCGTTGCTTAAGCCTTACCATAACAGATAATTTAATAAACGTCACCATGACATAACTCACAATTAGGTAGCGGTCTGGCATGTTGGATAGCGTTTCGTTGCTTAAGCCTTACCATAACAGATAATTTAATAAACGTCATCATGACATAACTCACAATTAGGTAGCGGTCTGGCATGTTGGTAGAGTTTCGTTGCTTAAGCCTTACCATAACATATAATTTAATAAACGTCACCATGACATAACTCACAATTAGGTAGCGGTCTGGCATGTTGGTAGCGTTTCGTTGCTTAAGCCTTACCATAACAGATAATTTAATAAACGTCATCATGACATAACTCACAATTAGGTAGCGGTCTGGCATGTTGGTAGCGTTTTGTTGCTTAAGCCTTACCATAACAGATAATTTAATAAACGTCATCATGACATAACTCACAATTAGGTAGCGGTCTGGCATGTTGGTAGCGTTTCGTTGCATAAGCCTTACCATAACAGATAATTTAATAAACGTCATCTTGACATAACTCACAATTAGGTAGCGGTCTGGCATGTTGGTAGCGTTTCGTTGCTTAAGCCTTACCATAACAGGTAATTTAATAAACGTCACCATGACATAACTCACAATTAGGTAGCGGTCTGGCATGTTGGTAGCGTTTCGTTGCTTAAGCCTTACCATAACAGATAATTTAATAAACGTCATCATGACATAACTCACAATTAGGTAGCGGTCTGGCATGTTGGTAGCGTTTCGTTGCTTAAGCCTTACCATAACAGATAATTTAATAAACGTCATCCATGACATAACTCACAATTAGGTAGCGGTCTGGCATGTTGGTAGCGTTTCGTTGCTTAAGCCTTACCATAACAGATAATTTAATAAACGTCATCATGACATAACTCACAATTAGGTAGCGGTCTGGCATGTTGGTAGCGTTTCGTTGCTTAAGCCTTACCATAACAGATAATTTAATAAACGTCATCATGACATAACTCACAATTAGGTAGCGGTCTGGCATGTTGGTAGCGTTTCGTTGCTTAAGCCTTACCATAACAGATAATTTAATAAACGTCACCATGACATAACTCACAATTAGGTAGCGGTCTGGCATGTTGGTAGCGTTTCGTTGCTTAAGCCTTACCATAACAGATAATTTAATAAACGTCATCATGACATAACTCACAATTAGGTAGCGGTCTGGCATGTTGGTAGCGTTTCGTTGCTTAAGCCTTACCATAACAGATAATTTAATAAACGTCATCATGACATAACTCACAATTAGGTAGCGGTCTGGCATGTTGGTAGCGTTTCGTTGCTTAAGCCTTACCATAACATATAATTTAATAAACGTCATCATGACATAACTCACAATTAGGTAGCGGTCTGGCATGTTGGTAGCGTTTCGTTGCTTAAGCCTTACCATAACAGATAATTTAATAAACGTCATCATGACATAACTCACAATTAGGTAGCGGTCTGGCATGTTGGTAGCGTTTCGTTGCTTAAGCCTTACCATAACAGATAATTTAATAAACGTCATCATGACATAACTCACAATTAGGTAGCGGTCTGGCATGTTGGTAGCGTTTCGTTGCTTAAGCCTTACCATAACAGATAATTTAATAAACGTCATCATGACATAACTCACAATTAGGTAGCGGTCTGGCATGTTGGTAGCGTTTCGTTGCTTAAGCCTTACCATAACAGATAATTTAATAAACGTCATCATGACATAACTCACAATTAGGTAGCGGTCTGGCATGTTGGTAGCGTTTCGTTGCTTAAGCCTTACCATAACAGATAATTTAATAAACGTCATCATGACATAACTCACATTAGGTAGCGGTCTGGCATGTTGGTAGCGTTTCGTTGCTTAAGCCTTACCATAACATATAATTTAATAAACGTCACCATGACATAACTCACAATTAGGTAGCGGTCTGGCATGTTGGTAGCGTTTCGTTGCTTAAGCCTTACCATAACAGATAATTTAATAAACGTCATCATGACATAACTCACAATTAGGTAGCGGTCTGGCATGTTGGTAGCGTTTCGTTGCTTAAGCCTTACCATAACAGATAATTTAATAAACGTCATCATGACATAACTCACAATTAGGTAGCGGTCTGGCATGTTGGTAGCGTTTCGTTGCTTAAGCCTTACCATAACAGATAATTTAATAAACGTCATCATGACATAACTCACAATTAGGTAGCGGTCTGGCATGTTGGTAGCGTTTCGTTGCTTAAGCCTTACCATAACAGATAATTTAATAAACGTCATCATGACATAACTCACAATTAGGTAGCGGTCTGGCATGTTGGTAGCGTTTCGTTGCTTAAGCCTTACCATAACAGATAATTTAATAAACGTCATCATGACATAACTCACAATTAGGTAGCGGTCTGGCATGTTGGTAGCGTTTCGTTGCTTAAGCCTTACCATAACAGATAATTTAATAAACGTCACCATGACATAACTCACAATTAGGTAGCGGTCTGGCATGTTGGTAGCGTTTCGTTGCTTAAGCCTTACCATAACAGATAATTTAATAAACGTCACCATGACATAACTCACAATTAGGTAGCGGTCTGGCATGTTGGTAGCGTTTCGTTGCTTAAGCCTTACCATAACAGATAATTTAATAAACGTCATCATGACATAACTCACAATTAGGTAGCGGTCTGGCATGTTGGTAGCGTTTCGTTGCTTAAGCCTTACCATAACAGATAATTTAATAAACGTCAACATGACATAACTCACAAGAGGTAGCGGAGTGGCATGTTGGTAGCGTTTCGTTGCTTAAGCCTTGCCATAACAGATAATTTAATAAACGTCACCATGACATAACTCACAATTAGGTAGCGGTCTGGCATGTTGGTAGCGTTTCGTTGCTTAAGCCTTACCATAACAGATAATTTAATAAACGTCATCATGACATAACTCACAATTAGGTAGCGGTCTGGCATGTTGGTAGCGTTTCGTTGCTTAAGCCTTACCATAACATATAATTTAATAAACGTCACCATGACATAACTCACAATTAGGTAGCGGTCTGGCATGTTGGTAGCGTTTCGTTGCTTAAGCCTTACCATAACAGATAATTTAATAAACGTCACCATGACATAACTCACAATTAGGTAGCGGTCTGGCATGTTGGTAGCGTTTCGTTGCTTAAGCCTTACCATAACAGATAATTTAATAAACGTCATCATGACATAACTCACAATTAGGTAGCGGTCTGGCATGTTGGTAGCGTTTCGTTGCTTAAGCCTTACCATAACATATAATTTAATAAACGTCACCATGACATAACTCACAATTAGGTAGCGGTCTGGCATGTTGGTAGCGTTTCGTTGCTTAAGCCTTACCATAACATATAATTTAATAAACGTCACATGACATAACTCACAATTAGGTAGCGGTCTGGCATGTTGGTAGCGTTTCGTTGCTTAAGCCTTAAACAAACATATAAGATTGCTAATCACTATTAGTAGCCTGGATTTGGAAAGCGGTATAACCTAACCATAACTATATTTTCAAATTCCATTATAAATTGGTAAGGGTCATGTAGAGCATTGTTAGATTAGCCTTAAACAAATTTAGAGTTGCGTCAATACTCTACATTAGTAGCCAGCGTGCGATAGGAACAACATGAATGATATTGAATTTGACATCCAGACCAAACTTATTCTTATCAAAGTTATTAGAACATTTAGGTTAGAAGTATGTCGAGGTTCTTACGATTAGACAGAATAGAAAAGAAGTTAGAGTTGAACAGTCAATTATAGACATCTTAAGTAAGTGTACGACCAGATTAGCAACATGATGAGATAGAAGTTGTGCAACATCCACTGATGCACTTTATTCTACATATCATCAAGTCGCTATTAGCATAGGTATAGAATTTGTCGAGTGTGTCTTTACGACTTTAGAATATATTATTTATATTACAGATCATGATTATAGACATCTCCCAAGTATGTGTACACCACGATCTCACGCCCACACAGCCACTCGTAGAAAAGTTGTGCAACCCACACCACGAGCTGTGGCTGTAAAAAGGTTTCCGAATTCTGTTGTTGCTGCTGAGTATCTCGCCCAAGTCGCAGAAGAACATTTAACAGACAATAGAGCCAACCAATCTCAGAAGTTCGTGTTATTGGAGGCTAAACAGCCAAAAAATACACCCAATGGAAAGGCTGGGTGCAATAAAAGAAGACGGTTACAAGTGAAAGAGAAAATAGCCACAGCTTTAGAAAAAACACCAGCACACTTATACAATAATTAATTAGTCAATGCGTATTAGTATTCTATTAGTATTAGTGTTTATTGTTAATGCAAAAATTTATAAATAAACGATTCTTATAAATATAAAACACATTCTATTTAGTATTAGTGTTTAAATACACATTTTTGTAATAATGTTTGCTAGTAAAAAGGTGTTATAAATAATATATAATATTCTCTGTTTATTGGTCATTAACAATATTTCTAAAGGGGTTCTGTATGAGCCCCTATGTAATCTACGGGCTGCGAGTAAACCAAGAATTGTGCTGGGTTTGTCATTTGCCTCGTTGAAACAAGGCTCGCTGAGGAGCATTCCAAAATCAACTTTATCATCATCGCCCTCTACTTCAAGTCAGGACATATTATTATCTACGTAGACATTGTGCAGAACTACACACGCAATAATATTTTTTGATGTCATTTCAGGATAGTAATTTAGGACGCGATGTTTTAGTAAGCAACAAAAGCAAAATTTTAATAATACGTTGCACCTTTCGATAGTGCGCGTGCGCTTGTGACATTTATTGTACTCAACTTCACGAGTATTGTCTTCTGGCTCATGTTCTAGAGATGTTAACAGCCAAGGGCGAAGGGGATATCCTTGGGGCGGGTTGTATCGATCTAGTTCATGGTAAGTTCAACAAGAACTTGATTCGGCACTAAAAATTCCGTTGTATCGCTGCAGTTCAGTCTTGATCCATGGTTTTACCCCTAGTTCACTTAAACGGCCAACCGATGGCCGTTCAATCACTGAACGGCGGATCAATAGAATAATGTAACCTCTAATCGAATATTAAACCTCTAACTCCAAAATATTATTTTCTAAAAGCCTTTCACAATTAATGCTAATGATTATTATAATAACAAATAATATTGTAGCGGGCTGCTATTAACGTGTTTCACTAATTTAAAACAAGTAATAACAAAAGTCTTTATTACTCACTATTCACAAGTCTAATTAACAGTATATGCCATATTTATCGATGGTTTCAGTCCAATTAACAATGAAGCAGTATCACACTAATGCTATTTACAAGCACTAATATCTTCTTAAACTAAATCCTTAACCATAAGTCTTCTTAACAACACTAACACTACTATAGTTTATTTATTACACTTGTCTATTTATGTACAAGCTGGCGGTACAATATACACGTTCACATAACACAAATTTATATTTACTATTGGACTTTCAAAACGTAATAACCAACTAACTATACACGAGATGCTTTATATACGACATTTGCATATAGACTAACTGATGTACACTTATCACCGTTCTTATATATACCCTAAAATTAAATATATGATTAGTCTGGTGTTTGCTGGAAGGTTCCAGACTTCTGTAAAATACACTTCGGTTATGCAGCTTTGACAAGTTGCCTAATAGTTCGTAACAATATGTACAATATTTGATTTATATTATGAACTTCAATTTTATAACTACTTATTACAATATTAAATATAGCGACTTGGTGGATCTGATAAGAACACAAAGGAAAAATAAATAATTTATAACATTCACGCGATAGTCACTACGATTTACTTTTTGATTTACTTTTAATTGAGGTGATTTTGGTTGTATCAACATATCAGATGTAATACTCGACCAATTTTGAAGAGCTAAAATTTATTTAGTGAGCTTGTAATTTACACAAGAAAATCACACTCTAAACAACCATTGTCCACATTAGTATAATTATTAACAATTTCTTGACCATCTACCGCATTCACTTCGTTTATTTCTAAAAGTAAGACATATTCGTTTAAATTCAAATCCATAAAATATGAATAGAGTTGATAGATGTCCATTGTACTCGTAGTTTAAGTAAGAGATTATAAATTACGAACATTATACTACGATTACTCCATTCTTAAAAACAGTTGTCGCGATTTATATTATAAACGAAAGCAAAATCTTTCACACGCTAAGGAACACAAGGATAGATGTAGCACAACTTTAAATTTCCACGGTTTAAATTTCTGACAGAAAATATGTTAACCTGAATAGCCAACATCTACAGATCATAGTACAACGCAAAGTGAATGGAACCTGAGTTTTTATTGAGCTGTGGCTTACTTGAACCTTAGTTTAACTGATGTCGATACAACCTGCCCATAATCACATAAAAATAGCTTTAATTAATTCAACACATATTTAAGTTAGAAGTCAAATCGCGTTGTATTAATCAGAATTAAACCCAAGTTATACCTATCCCTGGGTTAAAACTCGATAATACCTTGTATAAAGGTTAATCCTAGGTTACCGTCTGTTTAAGCCCGGTTTAACTAAACCTGAAATTTGGGTTGGTTTAACCCCGGATTTAAGCATTACCAACCTCACTTCATTAACATATTTTTTGGTTCCTGCATTTTGCCTTCTTCTTTTCCAATACATTTATTAAATAATGGCTTTAAAAAATGCTGAAAGGTTGGAGGAATTTACTAATGATGAAGAATTTCTTGAACTTGTAAATACTGTTTTAAGGGCTCCACGCACTATACCTGAGATAGTGAAGTACTTTCAAAAATAGAATGATGATAAATTCAAACAAAAATTTCGTTTGTCTAAAGACGTAGTACGATATATAATTACCAAAATTGAAAGAGAAGTAGCTTCAAAATCAACAGGCAAAGTACATATCAGAATGAAATATTCCACTAATATATATTTGGTATTTTAGAAATAATAATAAATAATAATAATAATAATAAATGATTTTCTCAAGCATTATTTTTTATTCTATTGTTGTCAACATCCGTCTTTTTACTTTCAATTGCAGAGGCAAATTGGTTTACTGTTTCTAGTAGGATATTTTCTTTTCCTGAAAAATTTACAAAATTCCACAAACTATAAAGTTATTGTAATTAAAAAAATTTAAAATCGCAGTCAAAATTTCTTAACAAAACAGATATTCTATTCTATTGATAAATATTATTGCTGTGAATTCATAGTTAACCCAAACTTAACGTTCTACGAGTATATTTGTTTATTGTACCGCAACTAAAGAATGCCTACAACCTTTTGTACTGTATTCATAATATTGCATTATATTATTGACTTATGCAAAAAAATATATCATTTTAATGCATGACTATCCATCTAGGAAGGGAATTTATTAAAATTACAATTGTTAGAATTAGACAACCAACATTGTCTTTCACATCCAACACCTTGTGTCTTTGATGAAATAGCGAAGATTATTGGAAGAACAGTAGTACGCTTGCTCCCTTACCACTGTAATATAAATCCAAACGAGCTGATACAGGCAGGAATAAAAAATTATGTAGCAGCTAACAACATCACATAGAAACTTACTAATGTGATTCCAGTTTTAAATTAAGTTATATCTACAGTAACTGCAGATCGATGGAAAAGTCGCATTGACCACATAATCAAGGAAGAAAAACGAATATGGGATTTAGATGGAATAGTAGAAGATATGGTGGAAAAGCTTGTCATCAATTTAGAAGTGGAAAGTTTCAACGAAGGGTTAACCAATGACGAATTAACAGATGAAGATATATGCGGATGCTAATATAGTACCGATATCAAATAGTATTGTAAGAACAATTTAATAGTAACATATCGCGATTGGCCATATAATATCCTTTCTAGTTTATCTTATTTTCTTTCATTTTGTACACAAAAACCCATATAAATATATTTTTTCCCCCTCTACGAAACTGTAATCTTTCATTTTGACAAGGGAATTGAAAACGAAAGTAAAGCATGCTAGGTGATCGGTTGCTAGTTATGAAAAACTTTTGCATATAGGACAAAATCAAAAAAATGACAACCAAATTAATATTTATTTAGAGTGAAGTTTAAATGTAAAATTATAATTGTTGTATGTTCCAGAAAAGTTTAAAAACATATTAATTGGGGTAAGCTTGAAGCTGTCGCTCTTTGGATATCTCTTGCGATAAACTATTGCACTATTGCACTATTAAATTCATTTTAAATTAAATTATGAAGATATTTGATAAATATTAAAAAATACAGTTCTTAAACAGAACAGTATTGTTAGCAAGGTAATGTTAACAATAGGCTACCTTATAATAATTTACTTATTTTATTATAATCACAAATTCATTTAAATGTCGACGAGAGAAAGAAAAGTTTAATACATTACACACTGAGAAATCCCATTGTAAGTGCTCGGAGTTTTTAAGGAGTTTCGTCTACGCTTACGTTTTGCCTCGTCCATTTAAAAACATCTTGCACCTAAAAATGTACCTTCGCAGCTTGTAATGTAAATATCGATTTCTGTTTTTTTGAGTATCAATTGTTTATTTTACAATGTGTTAGTATGTAAGTACATATTTTATACCTTTGTGATGTAAACACCCCAACGCACCCTGTGTTTAGCAAATAGTTTTGGCAGTGGCACTTTGGTTTTAAAAATGTTATATGGCAGATTTTGTTTTGTGTCGTTCGTGTTCAAAAAATACAATTTTATTGGTTTCTACACATATCAGTTTGATATTATAACTTCGTTCCTTTATTGTGATCTACAGGAGCAGATTTACATGAAACAACATGATGGCTACAATGATAGTTCCTTAAACGAAAAATCAATAAATTTAGAAAAAGAAAGTAAGTAAATCATAGTTTAAAAGTAATTCTTTGGTGTTAAACTTTAACCCGATAGAACTTATTATCAGAGATAGAAACTTAGAGAAATGTAATTCATTTTGCTTCGATCACGATAGCCACGTCTACAATCCGAAGAGAGAAAACGTACATAAACCGCTCCGAATCGACCAGGAAGTCAGTCTTTGTCAATATTTCTCCAAGGAAGAGTCCTTACTAACACTTTTATGATTTGTATCCAAACGTTCAGTGATACGCTACGTACAAGCATACGCTAATTAAATCACACTATACATAACCCGAAATTGTCATCATTGTTAACAGCACTACTCTGTTAGGGCATTCTGTGCAAACGCGAGAGAAAGAAGTCAGTAAAGAAATCGTCTACAACCGAATACCGCAACAAAACAGATAGAATGGTAGAATTGAATTAGAATTCGGTTTAGTTAAAAAACGCCGTGGAGTGGCGTGGGTGATACAGAAAGAACAAATTGGAAACCTCAACACGTCTTTTATTTTAAACCTTTCATATACATAGTCCCAATAGGAACATTTACAAAACAATCAAAAAACCTATAATTTGCGTAATCATCCTGTAGCAACGTAAGGTAGACAAAGCGTCATAACATAAAAATATAAAATTGGTATTCGAATATAACATCTTCGAATCTAGATACTTACTTAATGCTTTAAACCTTAAATGTATACAAAAAAAATTAAACATAAACATTACAGTAATTCTAACAAAAAATATATACATAATTTATACATTCGGCATGGGGAAGTGCCTTCCTTAAGAAATAGTGTAACATTAAACTTATACACCCTAACTCAATTGAATCAAGTGTTAACTACTTTTAAATTGATGCCTAAGTTGCTGACGATAATATCCATGCAAAAGACAAAGAAAACAGTAAAACTGGCTCTAACACAAGCTTTGATTTGACTAATTTTTGACTTGAAGAATGATTACATAGTCGTTCGTGCATTGTGAACGTAAATTTTGTAACGTGGCGTTGGAAATTTACTAGATAATCATTAGTAATAACATCATGAACAACAAATAGAATGTTTATTCTTCACAACAGCATCAAAAAATAACGAAAACAGAAAAATTGTATCTTGAACTATCGGCTTCTAGATGGTATCACCTTAGGCTGAGTAAATGTGGCTGCATTTTTCTACTGGCTGGATGCTGGAACTACTAACTTAACTCATACTAGCACAGAAAGCATTTTAAAAGCGCGACTTTACAACATGTATTTTCGCTAAGAGGATGTTGTATTCAATGTACCGCTTTCAAAGTACGGTCTGTATTTATCAGAAAAGAAACATGTACAGGGTAGATATTTGGCTTTCAAAAATATCGCCAAAGGATTAAATGTGTAGAATTCTCAGGTGAAATAGAAGATCATATACGATCTAAAAATGCAAGCAAAACCTTGAAAATTTTAAACTTTTTCAAATCAAAAAATTTAACCGGCGCAGACTTAATTTGTTAACAAAGGAGGTAACATTTGCTTATCACGGCAAAGCATGTTTTAGTTTTAAATCATCAGATTATTACGTTTCCAGCTTGGGCGTAAATTATAATGCTAACACCGGGCAATGTGCTCGTTGCTTCTAGCCGAAAATCACTGCTGACGTCTTTAGGTAGATTTGAGTTTTGTGGGGTCCGCCTCTATATGTTTTGTTTAGATTTTTGCAGTGAAGTGTGTTGAACCTACACAATTTTGGAACAGAATGTAAAGGTATTTTAAAAAAAGGTAGGGATTTACGTATACACTTTACTGCAATTAACGCACACTCGCGTCTAATATGTCAATATCACACGGTAGTTGACGGTCAAGTTCTGTTTATAACACGCCTTTTTCATGAACTCGTCGTTGCATCCACCATAACAACGTTTCTCATTGGCTAATCGCGATAACCACATATTCCTTCGGCCTGGGAAAATGCATGACGAAACAAATACATTGCAAAATTAAAAGTTTTCGACCTTAGGTCGCATGCACCCAGAAATCACAAATTTTGCATGTAATAACCTAAATAAATTACTGATGAGAAAAAACATTCCCTTTTTGAATTAAGAAATCTCATCTTCCTAATATTAAAAAAAACTTTGTGCAGCCAAGAGGCGTAACAAGATTGTATCTCCAAATTAATAAAAGAATAAAATGATTTGGTGCCACCAGGGTACCAATTACTGGCTGTGTAATAATGGAGTAATAGCGTGTTGCCCGGATAAAAATCACTGACGATGTAGTGTTCGAACGGGAATAAAAATTACCAACGGTTTGATGAGAGAGTTGTTACGTTCAAAACCCTGCAAGTAATTTTTCCCCATGAATATTTATTCATCCTACTTCTATTTAAATTTACAGCTTGCCAACAAAGAGATAACGCATTAACAAAGGATTTTTCAACAAAGGGAAAAAATCTTTTTACTTTGAAACACCTGCAGGATAAGCAGACTCCATTATTACACAGTCAGTAATTGGTACCCTGGTGGTACCACATCATTTTATTCTTTTATTAATTTGGAGGTACAATCTTGTTACGCCTTTTACTGTACAAAGTTTTTTTTAATATTAGGAAGTTGATATTTTTTAATTTAAAACGGGAATGTTTTATCCCATCAGTAATTTAATTAAGTTATTACATGCAAAATTTGTGGTTTCTGGGTGCATGCGACCTGAGGTCGAGAACCTTTAATTTATCAAAGTATTTGTTTCATCATGCATTTTCCCAGGCCGAAGGAATATGTGGTTATCGCAATTAGTCAATGAGAAACATCGTTATGGTGGATGCAACGACGAGTTCATGGAAAAGGCGTGTTATAAACGGAACTTGACCTTCGACTACCGTATGATATTGACATATTAGACGCGAGGGCGCGTTACTTGCAGTAAAGTGTATACGCGAATCCCTACCTTTTCTTTTAAAATACTTTTACCTTCTGTTCCAAAATTGTGTAGGTTTAACACACTTCACTGCAAAAATCTAAACAAAACATAATAGAGGCGGAACCTTACGAAACTCAGATCTACCTAAGATGTCAGTGGTGATTTTCGGCTGGAAGTAACGAGCACATTGCCCAGTGTTAGCGTTATAATTTGCGCCCAAGCTGGAAACGTAATAATCTAATAGTTTAAAACTAAAATCATGCTTTGCTGTATGATAAGCAAATGTTTCCTTCTTTGTTAACAAATTAAGTCTGCGTCGGTTAAATCTTTTCATTTGAAAAAATGTTGAATTTTCAAGGTTTTGCTTGCATTTTTAGATCGTATGTGATCTTCTATTTCACCTCGTCCTTTATACGCAACTTTACAGATTGAGCACGTAACACGAACATTTGGTTCGTTTTTAAATTTTATAAAAAGATATCGTTCTTTTAATTTATCTGTGAATGTGCGCTTTCGCTTGCGCATCTTAAGATTCATAAAACTCAAAACACTTAAATAATACACACTCTAATAAACAAAATACTTTCAAAATTGCATGGATCATCACTAACAGCTTTTCGAAATGCAACTAACCCTTCTAACCTTCACTGACGGGAATCTCACACATGCGATTCACGAGCGTTTCCGACTGCTACTCGGTTCCGCCAAGTCTACGTTGCGCTGTACTCGCTAAAAAAACTTAGTGCAAAATGCAACCAAACAGTACAGTGTTAAATGCATTTCAGAACAATATGCAGGGTCGGTTAGTGATAAATTATTTTAACTATGTAAATCCAGCATATATATATATATATATATATATATATATATATATATATATATATATATATATATATATATCAACCCTGGACAAGATCCAGGCAAGACATGAAATTCACGAACGTATGGCAAGCCTAATTATGAAGTACCTTGTATTTTAGGGGATATTTTATAGATTGTTTATTTTAAGGTTTCAGCACAAACAAGTACGTTTTCCTAATTGAGAAAAAATTGTTTTGCCATTTAAGGGGCAAAACAAGGCCTTTGCCACTAAAAGTAACTGGAATTCAATCCAAATCTGATTGAACTTTAAATTCCCAAAGATGGTAAAGCTTTTCCATCTTTCCTTGCAAGTACCGTTCAAGGCGTTGAAAGTGGCTTTCCATCACGAGAGCACTAAAGTATCCAAAAATAGGTTTCTGTATATACTAGTATTTGGTAATTTGCTATCGTACAACATAAATATACACAAATTCTATTTATAATTATAAAATTTTTTCAGTAACTTTTATTTCGTATACTCTAAAGGTTTAAAATTGGTTTTGTTTTTGTTTATAACAGAATGTTAAATTATAAACCACTGCCAGGAAAATTTCGTTCGTAAAAAGAACTCAATCACACATTTTTAATATTCATTAAGATTTCCTTGCTATTTTTAAATTTAAATTGTTCATTACTCAGTTTCTGTACTTTCAAACAATAGAGAATAATCATATTCAGAAACCAAAAGCGGGTTATAGGAATGACAACATCCGTAAACGTTGAGAACCTCTTTACAATAGCAATTTTATTTGTCAATATCACCTGCCAACGAAATTCGTTTAGCAAAGGAAATTTTACGTTAAGTGGGTCGTTGTCAGTACTGTCATCGAAAGTCAAGTAAATCTCTAATGTTGTTAGCAACCACTGTCCATTAACAGCCAAGAACTTTATAAAAACATAATGCGTCCTTAAAAGCCTCTACATGCTACACAATTCTCTAATCTATCGCCGCCACTTATAATGCTCAACGATTAAGGATTCCGATTGAACATGCCCTTTTATCCCTTCATATTCGCATCGAGAATGCTTTTATTAAATTATTTGCATAAAATTTAGGCATGGAGCAAAACACAAAGTTAGATTTAACGTGAAATGTCCGCGATTTACATTTCTTAACAAATCCATGTGAAAGCAACATCCTTCACTCCGTCAAGCTTTATTCTATATAAAGTTTGAAAAATATGTTAAACATTTTTCTGAAAGAGAGAAGTTTATCGCATTATCAGATTCTCATTTGTCACCTAGATGTGATAAAAGGTAAAAGTCTTTATGTTGTATGAAGGCAAACTTCTGGATAACTTGAATAATATACCAGTATCTTAAGCTACCTATCTTTTAGATATCTTGGTACTCAGTTGCTATGATAAAAGCTGATTGGTACGTAGAACACCAGAAGTAGCAAAAGAAATTGGTAAAATCTAGCTATTTTTGATCATCTAAAAAGGCCAATAAATAGTCGAGTCAAATTTAAACCACATTCCTGACACTTTAAGAACCGAAAGTATTCTCTCATAAGTAGGTACATAACACGTTAAATCAATAGTACCGTGAATTACTTCTCTGCGAAAGTCCTCATACAAAGTAAAATTTTAAACAATCTCAAAATTATTTCGGAAATAAAACATTTTAAACAAAAAATTTTTAGACGAAAGTTGTATGGCTTCGAGGGAAGCATGGGATAGTATTATTAGTTTGAACTGGAAAAATTACTTGTTAGTCCATGAAGGTTATGTTCCATTTCTTAAATAGAACCTACCATTTTTCATTGCATGTTCTTGTAGCTTATCTCGACAGCTTTCCAAAACATTATAAAAAATATTTTTTCATTGAGTACTTTTCGAGTACTCTAAAACAGTACTTTGACATTAAGTACAAAATATGTAGTATGTTGTTTTATCATGGTGACAAGTAAATCCTCAAGTATTATTTTACGATCAAATTACTTTTTCGCTCAAATTCGAAATTATTGGTCGCACGATAATACTCACTAGTTAAGAAAACATGAAGAATAACGCAAGATTGTAGCGCAATCGGGAAGAAAACGACGGAATATACAGAGAGAAAGTCACAAGCAAGTTTGCGTAACGATACATACATAGATATTTCGTGAGATTTGATATCTAGCATATCTAATATTTGTCTTATTCAAATGATGAAACATACGATATGCTGCTAATTTTGGGGGAGTGTCGAGGTATATTCGCTGCAGCAACAAACTTGTCGCAAGACCGTTTTCCTAACGTACCCCACATTCGCGCAACGTTTTTCCACCATTGACTAACCGAATCAGAACCGAAAGAGTCGTGCAGCCGACATCATAATAAAGGTCGACAGATTATGCTAGAGGTGAAAGAGAAACTGACATTCAATCACGTACTCCCCACCAAAATATTTTATTTTCTGAAAAAACTACATTCAAAAACGATGGTATTGTCAATCCATGGAACTGTCGTTATTGGTCGCACGATAATCCCCACTGGTTGAGAGAAATTGATCACCAGCAGATTTGGAAAGTGAATGTTTCGTGCAGCATTATTGGAAATCAAATCGTGGGCGTATTTTCTTTGATATGCCGCTTTGATAGAGACAGAACTTCCTGCTTTGCTAAAAAATCTACCTTTACAAATGCGCCGGGATATGTGGTTCCAACAAGCTGGATGCCCGTCCCATACATCCGGAGTTGCTCGTGCAACGATAAATAATGTTTCGCAATAGGTCGATAGGCAAATATGGTCTAATTTATTTTCCACCTCAATCACCGGCCCTCACTGGCTTGGATAATTATTTATGGGTAAGGGTAAAAATACAGGATACCGTGATCGCCAAACTACAAGGAATTACTTAATTACCAGAATAACAGAAGCAATTCAATCTTTAAGTAGCGATGAAATTCTTCGAGCAATCAATTCTTTTCAGAACAGAGTAAACGTTTGCATTGAAGAGAATGTGCTCATTTTGAGCACTGCTTTACTTGAATATACACACGCGTGGGCGCGCACACACATATACACACATACACACACGCACGCACGCATGCACTCACGCACGCACACACGCACGCACGTACACATGCACGCACGCACACACGCACGCACGCACGGACGAACTCACGTACGCACATCCGCAAGTCGCAAGAACACGGGCACGTGAGAGGCAAGAGGAATGCTTACGTTAAACCAACACTTCCAAAAGAGCAGAATTCTACTACGTCCACTATTTTGGAGCCTCATAATTCAAAAAGTGCTCAATAAAAATTTTGTTTTAGTATTCTGAAAACCCCTCGAAATAAGCTACCAGAACAAGTAATGAAAAATAGTGGGTTCTATTTAAAAAATTGAACATGAACTTTATATGGCAATCAAATAATTTTCAAGGTTAAACTAATGATACTATCTCAAAGCCCTACAAATTTTGTCTAAAACATTTTTCTATAAAATAATTTATTTCCGAAATAAAGGGGGAGTACGAGTCGTCTGAATCACCCTATATATATTATATATATATATATATATATATACATATTGCTATAATCATGGGGTTATTTTGGGGTATATAGAGTTATAAGGGTAGTATAGTTCATGTAAACAACACCAAAGTCAGGGAAACTAAACATTTGAATCATAAACAGTACTCGATTTGCCAATTGTGCAAAAAGCAAATATCAAACACGCTATATAAAATTCACAACTAACTTTAGTCAATGAAAGGAGGCTCATTCTTTAATAATTCAATCACATTTAGTAAGATAAATAACTTTGTACGCAATCCAACTCATTTTTGAAACAGCAATACATTCCTAAACTTTAAATAAATACAAATCAGGAGCATCTAAAGTAAAACAAACACGAAACGCATCTTATTTAAAACTGACGCATTAGTGTAAGGAAATAATCATGTGTAGCCACAATAAACAGACCTTTCAAAACAAACATGTCTTATAACGCAGGAAGTAAATAGACGCATCTTATTTACGTCATTATAATATTCGCCTACGTGATCTTCAATGTAAAATTGATAAAAAAACCCAGCAAATTAGGTAAACAAAATATGGAACAACAAATTTGTCTACGTGCAGAATTAAAAGGAAAATTTGAGTAAATTGCTATACAAAACACGAGTACGTGACATTAGAAGGTACAAAGTATCATGGTCAACGGAATCCAGAATATACAATTTTTATGTCTACGTGATCAGAATAAGCATTTCAACAAACTATAGAATAAGTAACTTCGAGTAAAACCCAATGGATGGACGATACGCTAAGCACAACGCCTTCACTATGACCGAATAACAAAAACAAGGGCGATAAACCAATAATAGCAGGTGGGTTGGCGTGCCTTTATATATTACGCGAGTTGATAAGAGTCAGTTTTTTCACAACTGAGACACGATCTGTACTGGACTGAACCAATACACCACGCAACGTTTAATTTGTGAAATTAAATAATAAAATTTAAGTGAAAGTCAGAAATTTGCCGTTGACATTAAAACGTGTCCAAATTTTAATTAAAAATAAACAAAATCTTTATTATTTATTAACTTAGGGCACCAACCAACCAATCAACTAAGTAAATTAACTAACTAATTGAGTAAATCAGCGACTTACTAAGCGTTCGACTGGCCGTTTAACTAAGCAAGTTCACTAACCAAGAGACTAAGCAATTCAATAAACAATTGCCAAACCAATCGAATAAAAAATCTAACGAAGTACGAACGACATCAAGCTAAAAACAACTCAAGGGTACTGGTTGGTAGCAGTAGTGGAAGGTCAAACGAAGAGTTGCACATTCGAACCAGGGAATCAGCTTAGAAAAATACCAGGTTAGTGATAATTAATTTATAGCATAAGACTGAAATTTTTGAAACATTTAAAACTTGCATGTACTTAGATATTTATGTGAAGGGTCATCAAAAATTTTGATTAATACGTAGAAATTAAGAAGGGGCATTGAACGATTAACGAGACTTCCAATATAATACAGTTATTTTTGCTGGCTTTATATTTTAATAGGGTTATAATTTGGTGGTGAACAAATTTATATTTTACTTTGATTCGAGGGCTTTAAATATCAAAAAATATTACGAAGTGCAAATTGTACATATTTCTTGGTTTATTATACAAAATTTTGGTTATTTCGTTTATATAATTTAGGTATGAAGTGTTAGAGGGAAAGGGGGGTAAAAATCTTTCTGTTATCGCATCGACGTGCACTCTGTGTGGGGTTGAACTGAGCTAGTCGAGGCATAAACCTAATTGTGCGAAATCTAAATTTTATTCTAGATTATTTAGGAACACAGAGCGGTGGCGGACAGCAGGCAACTGTGCGTTAAACACATTGAATACCGTGCTTACTTAAAAACATTTTAAATTCATTTGACGTAAAGCAAGTAAGCGCGACCTCTTTATCACGTCTATATATATATATATATATATATATATATATATATATATAAGAAAAGTAGGATTAATGAGTCTTAAATTAATATAAAGTAGAAATGAATTATTGGAAGGTGACTCAAATTCAGCAACGAGTGCATCCTGTTGACGCGTTTCTTAATTGGCTCATCAGGACAAGAGTAGCAAAGTTGTAATATTTAATACAGGCACCTTATGGGAGTACAGCATCACCTAGCTCACAATTTGTGTCAACACGAAGACACAAATTGTGAGCTAGGTGATGCTGTACTCCCATAAGGTGTCTGTATTAAATATTACAACTTTGCTACTCTGTCCTGATGAACCCCAATTAGGGCAAAACGCGTCGACAGGATGCCCTCGTGGCTGAATTTGAGTCACTTGCCAATAATTCATTTCTACTATATATATATATATATATATATATATATATATATATATAAAGCCCAAATGATCATTTGGTTAAAAAACCGCATTTATTTAGCATGAAAAATACGTAATTTGCAAATTATGCAAAGAGCAATCATTTAACAACACCCTGTATAAGGATCGCAGTTGACATTAATTAATGCCTGAAAGCATATCATTCAACAATAAACACACATTCAGCTAAAGAAGTAACTCTACACGCAATCAAACTTGTCTTAAACCAAAAATATTCATAAACTGTAAATAAATACGCGTTAAATGCACTAAAAAGCTAGGAAATCATAATACAATTCACATTAAACATGCGATAGTGAAATCAGATAGCATGGTGTCCTGATAAGAAACGCATCCTTCAAAATAAATACGCTTCCGAAACGCAAAAATGTAAACAGAAATATGTTAATTTACGTCACAGTGGCTACGTGATTTTCTGCATGGAGTTAATACAAATCCCAAAGTATTATCTTGACAAACAAAGTCAAACGTGAAATTACGTGACAAGGCGAATTAGAAATTCCCGTAACAACATCAAAACACACGGTCTAAAATAAATACAGACTAGAAATCCACTGGTACCTACGTGATCAAGGAATCGTTTCGGCAAGTTATTATCAAAGATATACTTGCAAAAGCCCAAGAATATCCAAAACAACCGATGATTGATCGTAAACTTTGAATAACAGTTCAGATAACCAATAAATTTTTAGATGGGGCGTAGACTATATAACGCGCGAGTTTGATAAGTAGATAGTCTTAGTTTGAACCAAGAACAAGCTGCATCACTCATACTCAAGAATTTACGCGTCGAATAAATATTAAAATTAAATAATAAAAATTTTGTGAAAAATGGTGTTATAAAATTTTAAAATAAATTATAGTGAAAATATATGAGACAAGTTTGCTGTTTGCTGGAAAACGTGAGTAGAAATTTATTAACTAATTTAGGTTAAATATTTATAATGTAGGGCTCTAAGTGATTGCAAACATTCTAAGAAATCTAAGCGACAGCACAAAATCTAAGAGACATTACGTAAATTGAAGACATCACGAAATCTAAGGGACATTATAAAGAAATCTAAGTGACATTACAAAAATTCTAAGCGAGATCACAAAATCTAAGTGAGATTACAAAAATTCTAAGAAGAGTACGAAAATTTAAAGGATATCACATTAAACGCGGTAAAAATTGGAGACTAAATAAATTGAATGGAATATTGGGGTACTGATCCACAGCACGCAGCAGAAAGACGCACAAGGAAAACTACAGGTCAGAACTATCAAACTTAAAACATTATTTTCGATTTATTATTTTTGAACATTGATCGTATTTTATACTTGAACATTTTATGTAAAGAGTCATCAAAAATTTAATTTATACGTAAAAAATTTCGTAAAAAAGAGAAAAATCTTGAACGTTCAGAGAAATATCCAGTGGAGTACAACATCATTTTGCTGCCTTTAAAATAAGGAAAGGGAGCCTTAAAGTTTTGGAGCTAAACAATTTAAAATTTATTGTTATTTGATTCAGGGGCTCATTTTGTAATACAGTCAAACAGATTAAGCTGTGAAGTGTATATGATTTTTCTTTCTCATTAAACAAATATTAATCGACTTCGTTTTATCATTCAAAGCAGGAAAAGTTTTAGAGAAAAAGTGGTAAATTATTTGATTATCGTAACGATTGATGCACTTGTGTGAATTAAACTGGGCTAGCCGAGGCATATATTAAATTATCAAGGAAGATTAAATATTACAGAACGTTGTGATACAGATAGGAGAATCAATGACCATGTTTCACTTTACCTCATCAGAGTGGAATAGTTCCCAAGAACCCATGAGTAATCGAAGTATATAATGATATAATTTCGAAACAATCACTGTACTATGGCAAAGTAAATAAAACCGCCATCAGGTGATAAAACACCAACACTACAGTGTGGAAGTACAGAATTGAACCGAAACTACATAATAAATTTTATAATGACTATAAAGTACGTCAGCCTTTGAGATTTGCGGAATGTTACAGCAAAATTTATTTGCAAACGTAACATTGCTGTAACATTCCGCAAATCTCAAAGGCTAGACGTACTTTTATAGTCATTTATAAAATTTATTATGTAGTTTCGGTTCAATTCTGTACTTCCACACTTTAGTAGTGTTGGTGTTTTATCACCTGATGGCGGTTTTATTTACTTTTGCCATAGTACAGTGATTGTTTCGAAATTATATCATCATAATAGCTTCGATTACTTCATAGGGTTCTTGGGAACTATTCCACTCTGATGAGGCTAACAAGCCGAAACCATTGGTCAGTGGATGTTTCCTCCCCTATGAAGTAATAAAGCTAATGTTTTGTTAATGGCTATATAACTACCAACCCGATTTGTATTTGTCAATGGCTCTTATTATTTTCATAAGAGTTTGTTTACAGATACATCTTACTTCATATACAATTTTCTTATTGCGAACTGCAAATAACTTGTCTTTGTTTATTTGAATTGTCTTTGGGGCATGAACCCGGGTGTCGCCACGAGAAGGTTTGTCACGTTTGCAAATAAATTTTGCTGTAACATTCCGCAAATCTCAAAGGCTAGACGTACTTTTATAGTCATTTATAAAATTTATTATGTAGTTTCAGTTCAATTCTGTACTTCCACACTTTAGTAGTGTTAGTGTTTTATCACCTGATGGCGGTTTTATTTACTTTTGCCATAGTACAGTGATTGTTTCGAAATTATATCATTATAATAGCTTCGATTACTTCATAGGGTTCTTGGGAACTATTCCACTCTGATGAGGCTAACAAGCCGAAACCATTGGTCAGTGGATGTTTCCTCCCCTATGAAGTAATAAAGCTAATGTTTGTTAATGGCTATATAACTACCAGCCCGATTTGTATTTGTCAATGGCTCTTATTCTTTTCATAAGAGTTTGTTTACAGATACATCTTACTTCATATACAATTTTCTTATTGCGGACTGCAAATAACTTGTCTTTGTTTATTTGAATTGCCTTTGGGGTATGAACCCGGGTGTCGCCACGAGAAGGTTTGTTACGTTTGCAAATAAATTTTGCTGTAACATTCCGCAAATCTCAAAGGCTAGACGTACTTTTATAGTCATTTATAAAATTTATTATGTAGTTTCAGTTCAATTCTGTACTTCCACACTTTAGTAGTGTTAGTGTTTTATCACCTGATGGCGGTTTTATTTACTTTTGCCATAGTACAGTGATTGTTACGAAATTATATCATTATAATAGCTTCGATTACTTCATAGGGTTCTTGGGAACTATTCCACTCTGATGAAGCTAACAAGCCGAAACCATTGGTCAGTGGATGTTTCCTCCCCTATGAAGTAATAAAGCTAATGTTTTGTTAATGGCTATATAACTACCAGCCCGATTTGTGTTTGTCAATGGCTCTTATTATTTTCATAAGGGTTTGTTTACAGATGCATCTTACTTCATATACAATTTTCTTATTGCGGACTGCTAATAACTTGTCTTTATATATATATATATATATATATATATATATATTAGGTAGTTAATTACACGAGGTATGTTGAAAGAGGTCGCGCTACTTGCTTTACGTCAAATGAATTTAAAATGTTTTTAAGTAATCACGGTATTCGTCACACGTTAAATTCTATCCAATGACCGCGCGTAAATGAACTTGTGGAGCGTGCGAATCAAACGCTAATAGCAGAAATTATGGTGTGCATGGACAAAGAAATCAATTGGAATGTAAAAATTCCTGAAGTCGAAAGAAATTTGAATATCTTTCGAAATAAAACGACTTAGAAATCGCCATTTGAAGCGCGGTATGAATTTTTATCAAGATTTGTGGATGGAAAAATTGCTAATGTAGTAGAAAATGACGGCCATGAATGGCAACCTTAAGGGAATTTACAACGCGAAATTAAAGAGAACATTTTGTTTGAGCAAGCAAAATACAAAAAACGTCATTATGCTAAAAGGTGCCAAGCAGAAACGTTGGGTATTGGTGATGTCGTTTTAATGCGAAGATTGCCGAAAACAACGGGTGAAAGCACAAAAACCCAAAGGAAATATAGAGGTGATTTTGTGATAAGCGAAATTATCCCGGGCAATATTTATAGAATATGTAGTATTGACGGTACCCCAGGCCACAACAGCGCACGTAAGTCAGCTAAAAGTTTACCGTGTTCAATAGAATGAATCTGATTCAGATTGTGAGGGTTGGGTAAACGACGAAGTTAACGAAGCTTCAGAAAGTGAATTGAGCACAGTCAATATAGCACAATGTGAAGATACATGTTCAGAGTACGGTGGTAGTAAAAGTGTCGCTTCGGATAACAATCCTACTTTATCTAAGCGAAGTGGTCGAGTGGTAAAGAGGCCTAATTATTTGGCCAATTATTGTTTAGATTGATTGTTTTGTTTTAGTTTACTTATTTAAAGTTTTGCACTTGTTGACAAATTGCAAAATTTTGCCTTTAGATAGTGAGTTTGGTTTTTTTAATTTAGCACATTAACGAGGTCGTTGCCTTGGTCAGTTTGGCTGAGTGTTAACCTTGTACTAGAATTAGTAATAGTTATACGCTGCTCTATTTTCAAGTATGCTATAAATTGAAGTATAGTTGTCGGTACATATGATGATGATTGAAAGTAAATCCTGCTATTCGGTAAAAACACTCGAGTTGTGTTCATTTCGAGTGCTCCTGGAGTAAGGATCTAACAGATGAAACTTCGAATTCATATTTTTCATTCAATAAAGGCAAGGGCCAAGTTAGAGTTATTTTTTTTGCTGGTACCGTTACAATAGTTGGCAACCTGAAAAAACTATTCTCACAAAATACTTTTCCATGATCAAAATGATTTTAAATATCCTCAAGTCTCCTGACAACATCAACTTAGAAGTTCTTGGAGCAGTAAATAATTTCTGTAACATTTGGTTTTTGTTTTGTTCAACAAAGTAGTGTTTTCTATAAAGTTTATATTTAACATACCTTGAATTATAAAAGATCTTTTATCTTAGGATACCCTCTTTCTTATTTCAAGCGACGAAATTCTAACCCCCCCCCCCCCTTTAGTGGTCACGATACACCGCTAATTTCAAGCGTCAAAAAAATCTTAGTTAACGTTACAGCTTTCAAAATTACTCCGAAAGCTTATTTATCGAAGTGACCAGTATAACTGAGAACCAAACATGCTGTAGGCCACATTTACACAATTAAATCTAAATAATAAAATTTGATTTTCAAGAGCAATTTCTATGAAACAAACAACGTTGTTGACCCAAAATCAAATTCAATCAGCCAAGGAAAATGCAACAACGACGTCGTTTACCGCAATCACTTCACGTTGCTTACGATGTGATTAAATTAGAAGCTCTTAATATGTTGTGCTCTTACACGATACAGACAGTTAATGAAAAGTGATGTGTTATGTTATATACTAGATTATAGCAGACAAGTATAAAGATAATACAGTTAGACAAATACTCATTTTCCGTCGTCTGTTGTTTGTGTGGTCCTGTCAAATTTGGATATAAGACAATCTTTCCGCATGTTTGGTTTGTAATTGACATTTAAAATTGTAAATTCTTATTTCTAGTAGCAATTTCACGTCGACAATAATTATAATTACTTTGAACATTCAAATTGCATGGAACAATTTCGTTGTTTTAACACTTAAATGAAAATTTACACACAGAATTAAAGTATGTTTGAACACTTCATGTATTGTACTTAAATGCTCGTTTACAGCTAACAAAATTCTTTATACCAAGAGTTATAAGTTCTTAGAAGAATCAACTGGCGTCACATGAATGCTTTTGAATGTAAAGATACATGTCCACGCTCTCCTTCCTCAAAATCGACTCTGGGAATAAAAAATTCTGTAATTGACTGTGCTTCAATAGTACTTCATTGTGCACACATTATACTTGACTGTGCTTCCTTTCATTAAACCTTTAAGCGCAATTTTTTTTTGTTTTATTGTTGGGTTTGTAATACCAACCAATCAAAGATAGTGTATAAACTCTGCAAAAATATTTGTTACACAACAACAGTGGGTGGGAGGAGGCTGTATTAGTGGACACAAACCATTTTGACCTTATAGAGGGTGTGCCAAAAGTAATGGTCCAAATTGAAGGATTTGATAGCTGAAGTTAATACCTACTCAAATAACTATATATGTTCTTTTCCAATTGTTGATGGTTTCAAAGTTATAACAACTTTTGCATTTTGTGTTAAAATCGTGCAGAACTTTGAATATTAATATGCAATAAAAGAAATACTGACCTTTTGAAGGTAGTTTCTTTCTGTTGTATGCGTGAATGTTGCGTGTTTAATAAATGAGGACTTCCGCAAACATTTACTTATTATCGCAAGAGAAAATCATAATTTTTCCATAATTTTGGTTCTATGAAAAATTGTGCATACTTTTCAAACTAAAATTACTCAAAAAAGGTATTAGCATCAAAAAGCGCGCACCTATTCAAAAAACTTCATAATCTATGCACTTTGTTTAAAGGTATAATTGGTAGGTCTAAGATTAAATGCATAGAAATTTTTTGGTAATTTGTAGGTACAATCCCTGTTACATGCCAAAAATTGGCACTGTACATGTCTTAAATTTAGTTATAATTTATAAGGAAATTCCCGCGTATTTTTAAAATTAAAATTTGTCAACTTTTATCATTCCGGAGAGTCGCGTTTGCGCAAAAGAATGTGCAGGTGCAGGTAGTGTCGAAAGCGGGCATTAAGCTACGAGACCTCAAGCCAAGAACTATCTGTGTGTGTGTGTCTTTTCTCTTTTTAGATGTGTAGGTTCCTTATCTTGTCTTATCGTTCCTCATACCTGTATCCTTATCGTTCCACCTACAAGGGAATAGAGTTTTAGGATGGACGGGTTAGCAATTTGAAACTCAGCAATGGTGTAACCTAACCCACAAAACATGATGGACCCTGAGATTTAGCTACGAAATACCATCCACGTGAGTAATTTGTTTTACTTATATTGTGTATGTAAATTCACTTTAAATGTGCATGAAAATTTGACTATTGCATCATCCAAAAACGTGGTCGGTATTTGATACAATATAGCGGCATATTTCCCGCGTAATTATACGTTAAATTATAACCATGCGAGTGGTGATGCGTTTATAGCATTCAAAGAACAACACTTTTATTAAAGAATTGGTAAGTAATAGTGAATTTTTGTATAATATAAACTCAAAATAATCAAATGTATTTAAAATTCGTTTACAACATATGATTGAATGTCCTGCCACCAGTTCTTATACATAAACGACACCGTCTTAAAAAATTTCGTTTTTAAAACCTGAAGGCACGACCGTCTTCTCTCAGCCCTCCAACGGCTTCGCGTATTTTTCTAGGAAGATCCTGCTCGTTTGCGATAGGAGTTTTATACACATTTTCTTTCACATAACTCTACAAGAAGTAATCTAGGGGGTTGAGGTCGGGGAACGCGGTGGCCAATAGATAGTGGCTCCTCGTCCTACCCAACGATCTTAGACCTACCAGTTATACCTTTAAACAAAGTGCATAGATTAATGAAGTTTTTTGGATAGGTGTGCACTCTTCGATGGTAATACCTTTTTTGAGTAATTTTAGTTTGAAAAGTGTGCACAATTTTTCATAGAACCAAAATTATGGAAAATTATGATTTTCTCTTGCGATAATAAGTATATGTTTGCGGAAGTCCTCATTTATTAAACACGCAACATTCTCGCATACAACAGAAAACGAATTACCTTCAAAAGGTCAGCATTTCTTTTATTGCAAATTAATATTCGAAGTTTTGCACGATTTTGACATCATCATCATCATTAGGTCATCAGTCCTAGAACTGGTTGGACGCGAACCCTCATTGTTTCCTAGTCTGAACCAACCTACACATTTCCTTGAAATTTGCACAGTCTGCATCTAACACTATCTGTGTGCGAAAGTTTGATCTCGGTCTACCTCTACCTCTCTTTTCCTATCTCTGCTTGTAGTATATCCCCTACCATTCCCCAGAAATACCTTAGAACATATCCTGTCCTTCTATTTTTCCTATTTTTTTATTTTCCAGAGATATCTTCATTCCTCTACTATTTCTACAACCTATTTGTTATTAACGTTGTCTGTCCATGCTACCATCCTCATACATCTGAAGCGCAACATTCCAGAAGGCTTCAATCTCTTTCTGTCTGCTTTTCCTACTTCCCCTATTTCATAGATGTACTGTACTGTGCTCCACACTATGCTTTGAACAGTGTTCTTCCTATATCCATGTTCGTTGTCTTTGAACATGGCTTCTGTTCTTTCTTGTTTGATGCAGTTCGGTCACCTTCTATTGTTTTACAGTTATATACCCTATTTCCCAATATTCAGTGGTATGTGAAGGGGGATATGCAGCCTTTGGCTGCCAAGTTCCCCAGCATCTGAACCTTTGTCGGATTAATAGTTTTTCCAATTTATCCTTTCGCACAATCAACATTAGTTGAAAATATTTCACATTTAACACCTGTAGTTGTTTATAATAATCATCAGATTTAAGAGCACTTACTTTTTACTCATTGAGTTTTACTTCTTGTACCTCAATTTATTTATTTTCTGAGCTAGCCTACACAGTTCCCTGCTGTTCTCACAACAGCCGATATACAACTCGTTTCCCTTCTATTGTTTTCTAATTATATGCTCTATTTCACCAAGATTCAGTGGTATGTGAAGGGGGTTAAGCAGCCTGTGGCTGCCAAAGATCCCCCAACACTTAGACATTTGCAATAGTAGTAATAGTTTTCAAGTGTTCCACCTAAACTCAAATTGATCTTCTCCCAGTATTTTTTCAGCTTGTTTTTCCATTCGCCTTTGTACAATTTTAGTTAATATTTTTGAAACGTGTGCTGTCAAGCTTATTGTTCGAAAATTTTCACATCTCTCGGCGCCTCTTTTTTTTTTGGTATAGTTACTATGATGTTACGTTTAAAATCTTTGCCTGTCTCATACATATAGCTTACAAGTCGGAAGAGACGTTCTGTTACTGCTTTTCCAGTGACTTTTAGAGTTTCTGCTTGCACCTTATCTGTACCCGGCGCCTTACCATTTTTCAGACTCTTTAATGCTAACTCAAACTTATCTCTAAGTATAGGATATCCCAGGTCATCATTTTCAATGTCTGATTCCTGTTCTAATGCTGTTAATTCCTCTCATGAATATAAATTCCCTATATATTCCTGCCATCTAGCTACTTTCTCTACATTTTTTATAATGACGTTTCCTTCCGCATCCCTTATATTTTTGCTATATGGTTTTATATCCCTAAAATTCATTCTGATTAATTTGTATGTTTCGTCGGTCTTTCCTATTTCCATCTTATTTTGTACCTCGTTGCACTTTCCATCAATCCACTGTTCTTTCCTGCATTTGCGAATAATTTCCCATTTCATGGCTTTGTATTTCTGTTTTCCTGTTTCGTCTAATCTATTTTTGTATTTTCGTCTTTCTTCTATTAAATTCAGGATATCCTTTGTTATCCATGGTTTCTTATTTTCTTTTTGTGTATACTCCAGAATATTTCTGGCCGCCATGTCTAAGCTGGATTTAATGTTATTTCATTCTGTTTCTACTTCCTTAGTATCAGAAATTTTTCCGATATCTTTCAGCAATTCATTTGACTTTTTTTCAAATCTTTTGTGTATATTTTTATCTTTTAGTTTCTCAAAGTCAAAGTGCCTTTTTCCGTTCCTCTTTTTCAGATTTTTAAATTTAATTGCGGCCTTCATAATTACGATGTTGTGGTCGGTGTCTATATCTGCTTCCGGGTAGCTTCTACAGTCATTTACTTGATATCTAAACCATTTACTAACAATAATGCAATCTATTTGATATCTTCTTATATCTCCTGGTACCTTCCACGTGTATCGTCTTCTAGCATGATGTTGAAATATTGTATTTGTGATGGTTAAGTTGTTCTCGTCGCAAAATTCTACCAGCCTATTTCCTCTGACATTTCTCGTGCCTAAACCAAATAAACCTACCATCGCTCCTTCCCTACCCTCACCTACCTCTACATTAAAATCCTCCGTAATTATTAAATTTTCTTGTACTTTTCGTATCATAGTATGTCTTCGATATATTTGTAGATCACCTCTACCTCTTCCTCGCTGTAGCTAGAGGTGAGCATGTATACATGTATTATTACTGTATTTACTGGTTTAGATTCAAATCTAACCATGAGTAGTCTTTCGTTCTTTTGTACGTAGTTTTCTACATGTCGTCCTATCTTTTTTCGCATTACTATCCCCACACCCGAATTTCCTTCCTCTGATCCTGTATGAATTACCCTGAAGTCTCCACTCCAAAAATCCCCCGATTATGGCCAGCGAACTTCGCTAATCCCTACTATGTCTAGCGCTAACCTATCCATTTCGAGTTTCAGGTTCTCTAGCTTACCTACTTGTGTCATACTTCTGACATTCCACGCTCCGACTCGCAGAATGTTCACGGATCTTTTTCTATTCTTTCGGATCACATCCCCAAAGTAGTCCCTTTAGAAGACCCGAATGGGGGATTATTTTACTCCGGAATTTTTTACTCCAAGGGATGCCATCATGTTTAACAATTTCTGTACGCACTGTACTTGGGAGGTAATGTGGTGGTTTTCCGTTGTCTTCCACATCGCAGTAGTGTGTTTTAGAATGTCATACCGACCCCTATGGTCTCTGCCACTCTAAGTACCGAAAAAGCTGCTGCCCTCTTTTGGGGACCTGTCCTAGTCTGGTTCCTCACTAAAGACCCCACTAATTTGGTTAAACCTATAGTTCGGCTCTTTAGCTTATTGAAACGCGCAAGTCATTCTACCTGTTCTAGTATTTTAAAACGTCGTCGAGGTGCAGGTCCGTTCAGAATGGACGATTTTGACACAAAATGCAAAAGTTGTTATAACTTTGAAACCATCAACAATTGGGTAACAACATATATAGTTATTTGAATAGGTATTAATCTCAGCTATCAAACCCTTTAATTTGGACCATTACTTTTGAAACACCTCTATACTCTTCTAATGCTTTGTGGTTATATAAATTGCCACTTGTAAATAAACCTAAAGGTTTTTGTTATTTATTATTATTTTACGAAACAACTGGTTAAAATGATAAAAAGTAGATATAAAAATTAAAGTTAATTTTCATAAAAAGGCGCAAAACAAGTTAAGTATAAAGCTATATCGCATGCTTTACAAATAATGCTAGACCTACTAACATTCGTTCTTGTATTGCAGTAGGTACGCCTTATAGTGCTTCCTTTTACAGGTAGCTGAGTTTTCACGTTTTGCTTTCTGATCGAGCTGTCTATGTCCACTATCCCGCCACTAACTTTCTTCAATTTTGATTTTGTTATAATTACACTGCCCTTCATACCAGGACTTTTATTGGAACAATAATCTCCAATCAACTGGTCGGCAAGAATGCTACAAAAGTTCAGATGTGAAAGTATTTTCGCTTTTCTCTTATTTTGCATTACGGATGTTTTGAATGTAATATAAGCATTTGTTATTGCTGCATCAATAAAATAATAAAAAAGTTTAATCTAACACCGCCGTGATTTTCAAGTTGCCATCGTCTGATCGAATCTATCAACTCCGCCCATATATTGGTTATAGTCAGCAATTGGTTGAGGGAAATTTACTGGTTCATGTTTTCTTGTTGCATCAGTCCTCAAAACTTTTGTGGAAACACTAGTATTATGGAATGAACTGATAAGTACGATACTTTTTTTACCTCCATCCACGCCATTTACAAAAAGAAAGGTCCTGACTCATAGCGTAATCAGATTCACATGATTTCAGTTTTTTGTCTTCCTTTAGTAATGCTTTAGGGTAGTGCTTGTGGATGATAATGTTGATATTACGCAGAGAAAAATTAAATCAATAATTTTCTACTTACTAGTAATTCGATCACGCTGGTGATGCCAATGGGATAGCAATGATATGATTTTCGTTAGGACTGTATTCTAAGTTGCTTCTATGCCGGTGACTGATGGACAATGACGGCACAGATGTTTATTACAGAAATTAATGTCACTTGTAAACACTAATTGTAATAAATATGAAACTGACACTCTCGCACGTGGGCGACAATGTGTACCTGTTTGTAAGGTTCAATTGATAGCAGCGACAAATACGTCTGTAGTTGTGTCTGTCTTGCAGGACAGCTGACGAACGACTCTCTACGGTTAGTTCTAACAGGAACCAAAGGAAACTAGGTTCGGATTAGTTCGTATTGGATCGAGTAGGGTTGGGTGAAGTATGAACAAGTCAGGGTTGTATCTGTGAGTGTATGAATTATTGACTAACTTATATGTATAAGATAAACAATAAAAAAGCAGCAACATACCGCCCACCAAAATAAGAGTGAAACAATTATTTTTAATTAATGAACAAAAGTGTAAATATGTACCTAACTAATTAATGTCTAGATAATAAACGATCAAACAAAAAAACTGCCTTTAATTATGAGGTTCAACCAATGGCAGAGGACAAAGTTTGATTAAACGGTCGCTTGATAAGACCCTTAGAGGTTTTGACTAATGCTACACGAGAAACCCCATCTGTACCTGGATACAGTTGTTCAATTCGACCTAACCCCAAGCCAATGGAGGTGCTTGGTCATCCCTTATGAGGACCAGCGTTTCAATGGTCGCTAACAAATCAGATGAATGCCATTTTGTTTTCTGCTGTAATACATGTAGGTATTCAAAATGCCATTTTTTCAAAATGCCTGCTGTATACGCTGAATAAGCTGCCAACGAGTAAGATAAGACAACTTTGTATCTTTGAGATCTGGATCTGATATAACGGATACAGGTTCGACATTTAGAAAATGACTGGGAGTCAAATATGAACAATCGGATGGATCACTGCTAGCCTAACAAAGTGGACTAGAGTTTAAGATTGATTCAATCTGTACGAGAATTGTGAGAAATTCTTCGTAGGACAATAGTTGATGACCCATGGATCTCTTCAAATGTGCTTTAACGGATTTGATACCCGCCTCCCATAAACCGCCAAAGTGGGGGGATGAGGCGGGATTAAACACAAACTTGATACCTTCTAATGCAGCTGATTGTTGCATCAGTTGTGACAGTTCTTTTGCCGCTCTAACAAAGTTGGTTCCACAGTCACTGTGGAGTTGTACACATTTGCCTTTGCGCGCAATAAAACGACGTAACGTTGCAATAAATGCCTCTGATGATAAACTTGAGGCCAGTTCTAAAGCAAAAAAACGAACAGATGTAGGCCTTTAAGGATCTAAAACCTCTAGCTCGGCTCATGGTGATGGAAAACGGACCGCCATAATCGACAACTGTATGAAAGAATGCCTTCCCAGGAGTAATTCTCTCACTTGGAAGATCACCCATTGGAGGAACAAAACTAACAGGTTTGTGCACGAAAACAACTAATGCAAGTTTTCAAACATTTTCGAATGTCCCGATTAGCGGGTAGGATCCAAAAATTCTGAACCAATGAAGAGTGTGTGGTTCGAACACCTGGATGTAGGTATTTCTTGTGACAATCAAGAATTATGAGTTCTGTTAACCGATGAGAACGTGGAAGCAAACTAGGGAATTTTGCATCATACAACAATGCTGAATTTCTAAGCTGACCACCCACCCTGAGTAACCCATGACTATCAAGGAAGGGACTGAGACGACGAAGTTGTTTGACATATAATTTGCCCGTGCGAATATTTTGGATATCTTGATTAAAGGCTGCTTGTTGCACTCTTTTGACCAACAACTGAAGTGCATCCTGCTGTTGCTGAATTGGTATATCTTCAACCAATTTTAAACGAGTCCTTTTAGGAGTCTTTAACTGGTGAATAAACAACAAACATATGTAATGATTCTTAGGATCTTTGGTAGATTGGACCATTTTGTGAGTAATGAATCTAAGAAATTATCTACAACCTCCAGATTTAATAAGATTGTACGTTTTTCAACTTCCATTTGCGACGATTCAATTAAACTAGGGTGTGTTTACTGGTCACTGTTCTTCAGGAAGGACCTGCCCACCATGATCTATGATTAACCAATTCTGCAGCAAGAAGTCCACGAGAGACACAATCTGCTGGATTATTTTGTGACTTAATGTGCAACCACGACGAAGGTGAAACTCGTTTTTGAATGTGCGAAATGCGATTGCTTATAAACGTTTTCCAATTGTATGATGAAGAACGAATCCACGCTAATGTAACTGTGGAATCTGACCACGCAAAAATTCTTTCAAATGACAAGCGATTTTTATAACTGTTTTTTACAAACTCTACCAAGTTCGATGGAAGAACTGCAGCGCACAATTCCAATCTTGGTAGGGATATGCGATTTGTCGCTGCAACCTCGGATTTTGCACATACCAACGAAATTTTAATATTTCCTTGTTCATCGGAGCAACGAAAATAAACCGTAGGATCATAACCTGCTTCCGATTCGTCACAAAATGCATGTATTTGTGACTTCTGTTAATTCCCCAAAATGACCCAACGAGGAATTTTTACTTCGGACAACTCGGACGATTGTTGCATGAAAAGTTTTCATTTTGAAATAATGTTGATAGGAGGATTCTCATCCCACCTAATGCTTAAAATCCATAAATGCTGAATGAGGTGCTTCACAAAGAATACTACTGGTGATAGTAACCCAAGCGGATCAAAAATACGTGCGATTTCGGAAACCATGTTTCTTTTTGTACAAGACCGGTCAACGATATTAATATAAAATTCAAATTTATCTACCGCAGGTTGCCACTGTAAACCTAAGATTTTTGTGACATGTTCGTAGCATCTTCAAATGCAAATGCTTGCTGATAGCATACATCTTTAGGTAGATCTTCTAATGCGTTCGCAACGTTGCTATTCCACTTGCGTAGAATGAAACCTCCAGATGCGCAGAATTGATTGAGTTCAACAATCAGATATTTTGTTTCATCAACGGACCGACATCCAGTTAATAAATCATCAACATATGTATCTGATAATAAAACTTCCTATGCGAGCGGAAAACGAGATTTTTCTAGCTTAGCAAGTTCTTGAATAACCCGTAATGCTAAAAATGGAGCTGAAGTAACTCCATATATTACTGTATTCAAGTGATAATCCAAGAGAATTTCTGACGAATCAAATCTCCAAACTATTCGCTGATAGTTACGATGATTTGCCGAAAGCCATATCTGCCGGTACATCTGTTTGATGTCTGCTGTCAAGACAACAGCGTGTGATCGAAATTGTAGCAATAATACCATGTCTTTTTGAAGAGGAGCACCGACCAATAAATGTTCATTTAAGGAGTTTCCACTTAGTGTTACTGCCGAAGCACCAAAAAACCACACGAAATTTTGTAGTAACACTCCCGGGTTTATTACAGTCCCGTAAACGCGATATGCGCGCCACAAAAGACAGTTGGTAACGATATTACATAATGTGAAAATTGACGCGCAAATTTCGATAATGTCACACAATATGCAAATTATTGCAACACATTTTTAAAATATACAAATTTTACAGGACCCCTAGGGGTACTTACGTGAACATGTAAAGCTTCCTTCAGAATTACTTCATGATGGCGGGGCTTCCTTCAGGATTACTTCATGATGGCCGCCCGTGGCTTCGCTAAAATTCCGGCGTCGGTTACTTCACTAATCGATCGGGCGTGGGATTTCTTGAGCTAGGTTGCATCCAAATTTGATTTGTCTTCTCTATATGTAGATACAAATAAGGTAAAGGAGACAGGGTAAGGTACGATAAATTTTGGAACACAGGAAACCTACATATCAGAAAAAAGACACGGTAAGATACGATACCACTCTCTTCGCGTTTCGGAGGCAAGTCCTTACGCGGCTCTCGGAAATTTCCCACCACTCTTTCGTCCACACGCGTCGGCGCGGATCTCGCGCAACGCACTTCTGAAGTGACGGAAATACGCGCAACAAGTCTTTTAAATTTATGGCGCGAAATCCTTACCAATTTAAAACTTAATTAAAAATGTCTAGTGCCGATTTTCGGCACGTAACAGGTTTAACAATACAAGGATAAGGTATGTAATATACTTGTGAAGCTAAAGAATCGTTAACCTTGGACGAAAGGACTGTCATGTGGCCACTGTCCAAATAGTCTTGCATGAACTGTCTGTATGACTCATACAAGCTTGGATGTTTTTCCAAGCGACGTTCCAACAAAAGAAACCTGCAAAGAGCAACTTCCCGCAAATTGCCAAAATGTGGTTCCGGACCTTTGAATGACAAGGAAACAATGAAACGGCCATTGTGATCTCTTGATTAAGTATCCATGAAATGTTTCTCACAAGCTTCTTTATCAGGAGATACCTTGCTTGATTCTGGAATATTTTCCAATTTCCAAAAACGATGAAGGTTTGTTTCTAGTGGTGCGACGACGGCACATAGTGATATGCTCGATGTAATAGGAGAAACAACTTTCCTTGTCAAGACCCACCCAAATGTATTGATTGCAACAGGTTCTGTAACAAGACCTTCTCTATATGTGGCCATGTCTTTGACCTTAAGGTCGATGAAGGTAATTTACCACAAATGTCAGGTAATACAAAAACATCGACATCATATTGAGGATGTATTTTCCCTTGGGGTATGATTTTGCATGATATAGCACCTGAAACATGCGACAAAGCAAGACCTAAGCCTTGAACTTGCATTGCCACTTTCGACTTAGTTAATGCAAGTCTTTTACCACACGATTCTATTATGAAACTTTCCATACTGCCACCATCTAGCAGTGCTCAAACTGTTTAAGTTTTGTCAAAACCATCACACACAGATATTTGTGCAGTGACCAACAATGTAATTATACTAGAACTACGAGACGAAACAAAGTGCTGGTACTTGAAGTACTAGTGCATGGATTGACCCCTGATGACTCAAGTGGTTTTTGTTCGACTGCCGGTTTTTCATAATGTAGTAAAGTGTGGGGTGGTTTGCTACAGTTACTACAAACTGACTTCGACGTACAATCAGCAGCGAAATGTGCACCACGAATGCAACTTATGCAAATGTTCTTTTGCTTTATAATGTCAAATCGCTCCTGCGGCGATTTTTCCAAAAACTTCTCCTACATTGCACATTTTCCAGTTGATGTTGTTAAGATTAATGCTGTTCAAGTAGTATGACCTTTGGAATAAAAAGAAGTATGTTTTTCTAAATTACCCCCACCTAATTGTAATAGATATAAAACTGACACTCCCGCACTTGGGTGACAATGTGTACTTGTTTGTAAGGTTCAATTGATAACAGCGATAAATACGTCTGTAGTTGTGTCTGTCGTGCATGACAACTGACGAACGACTCTCAAAGGTTAGTTCTGACAGTAACCAAAGGAAACTAGATTCGGATTAGTTTGTATTAGATCGAGTAGGGTTAGGTGAAGTATGAACAAGTCATGGTTGTATCTGTGAGTGTATAAATTATAGACTAAGTTATATGTATGATAAGATGAACAATAAAAGAGCAGTAACAAATGTATTTTTTTCAAATAGTATCGATAATAAATTGAAGCTACTGAAAAAGTTATCAAAGTATGAACAGCGCTCTTTTTGTTTGTAATTTTCATATAACCGCAAATCAGCTTGTTCTCCTAATAATTCCTTCCAGTGTAGTTTTAGTTTTACCTTCATAAACTTCTAAAGGAAGCACATATCCGGGTTCTGAACAGGAAATAGCCCAAACTTTGGGTTCAGTGGCATTTATTGTTTTAGAGACGCACGTCCTTTGAAGTTAATCATGCTTTCATCTTATTGCCAAGTTTCTGGAAGGATTAAAACTTTTTCGAAATTTTTCAATGAGAAATATAATAACAGGCTTATTTTGTATTATATTATATCAAAATCCTGACATTTCTTTTCAGGCATCTTGGTGCTATCATTAATATGTGGGTAACGTAGAATTAACAAAAAGCGTTTCAAACTTATTATATTTGATATCCTCTGGCCATGAAAATTTTCGTTGGAAAACCAATAGTCTCAAAGTAGGTAAATTATGAATACCCATCAACACCAACAATCCTTTAAAGACAATAAATAGTTCGGTTGCTTCTAGACTTAAATTTATGCCTTTCTGCTGAGCATATAAGTTAGATTGTTCTACAATATGCTGTACGACTTTGTTTCTAAGGAAATAATTAAACACATCTAATAGAACTTTGTCGTGTGCCGTAAATGCGGGTCCATAATTATATACAAAAATACAGTTTGCCTAAACATAAGAATTTGTTGCAGTATTTTTAAAGCATTTGCAGCCTTGACATTATTGTCGTCTACACTATAGTCGAAATTACGAATGAATGAATGCACGTCATAGGTTTCTGAATTAAAAAACGACATACTTTCAAATCTTATGCATTAAGTATATTCCGATAGATCCTTTAAAAGTATGTCGTTTTTTAATTCAGAAACCTATGACGTGCATTCATTCTTTCCTGATTTCGACTATATCAATATCCTCATCGCTGTTTATAAAATAAGTGTTCGTCAGAATATCCAAAGTAGACATGTGTGTATCACGTTCTGGTACAAAATCAGGATCTGCAAGTCCACATGTTTATATTACACTTTCGAGTTCATTATCTACGCATGTGATTGATAAGAATTTCCCGAATGTTGCCAGTTTAATAGTAATTTGGCAAGCGGTCTACGCAATCTAAATAATGAATAAAAAAATGAACCAAAATTGTAAGAAACTAAAGGAACGGAAAAGAAATAGGGTAGCAATCAATCAGGACAAAGATGGAATGAAATCAATACTGCAAAACTCGTCAAAGGACGGATATCTTTGACAAAGAAACAATAAAATTTTTAAACTTCAGGAACCCATGTGGTTGGATACCCATTGGGCGCGTGTCCAGGTTGCAGATAGAAGAAATCCTAGGATATATGGCCAAGGGAAAGATCTGATGAGCTTATCTCTTTCAGTGACCCAGTGGCCTGAGTGGTATAAGACCGACAACATGGTGGAGAGCAAGAGACTGTGTTGGTGCGGGATAAAACCCGTTCCCTAGCCAAGTGGAAACGATCCCGGGAACCAAACTCCTCAGCTCAAGCTGCACTCAGGGAAACGAAACCGATGGGGCAATTCTGCAACACCGACACACCGTGCCTTCCCTGCCGTCGTTGTCAAGTTTCACAGGCAAGAGGGTGTAGGGTCTTGGCTTAACCGCCTGGACCAAGAGAAGACAACCTCGTTAAAAATTCCTAAATCCCATGATGTAGGACCGAGCCCGGGGGAAGCGTGGCTGGATAGTTGACCAGTCCCAATCGGTCCAAAACTCGGGGAACAGGGCGGCACCCCGTTTTATTCATGCCTTCCGCACCAACAGGGGCACCATTTACATTCCCCATACTCGTGGGAATAATCATGAATAATATTGGTACCATAAGTAAAACTAAACGTGAAGAGTTGGAACCAGCTATGAGGAACCCCACAGGTAATCAAAATTTATCCATCGAGGTGGAACAAACCGGGGTTGCAAGTTCGCTTGCAAGACCGGTATCTGATACACCAGACATGGAGAAAACTATAAAGAAGCTTGCAGGCACTGGACTGCAAGCAAAGAAGCTTTCGGGTGCTTAGCGAGTTAAGGTTCGTGGTTTCGAGCGGTCCTTTTTAAAAAGACTTCTTTGAACTTTAACAAATTTATTTGATTTAAACAGATTTGAACAATGGAATTTTACAATCTTGAATTAAATTATTCTAAGTCGAAATCTAATTACTTAATTGTACAGTGAGTTATCTACGAACTGCAATGCAAAAGCTGAACGTTTGATGAACTGCCTGCGAGTGGAGTTCCCGGGCCTTATATAATCTCCCTACCCCCTCACAGTTCTGTGGGAACTTGCAGACCCAATGTCTGCTTACACTTGACTCTATTCATGATACATAGTTGCTATCTTAAAAGCTATTCATAATTACAATGTTGCAGGCTTACTTCTGCGTAATCTCGGTACGTGACTTCCTACGACCGTCTGTGACCTGACATCTGCAGTGTCACTTATCCTTGTGCTACTTTGTAGCGCTTCCGTTCCCATGAACGTTTATAAACTGAAATAAATTGTAACAAATTGTCTTTTATGACATTGTTGCACATTTCCTAATATTTCCTAATATTTCCTAATAACTTTCTTAGGTATTAGTTTTATATTGATATAATAAATGGGGATCACATAACTAGCGTAGAGAGCTGAGGCATGCCAAGAAAGTCGAATCTGGGACTTGGACGGAGTCAAACCCGTCCACAAAGAAGGTGTCGATGCAGAAGGAGAGCAGGGACAATAAAAGACTCCGTTCAGAGACTTTCACACCGACACCATCTAAACTACAGCAGCGAACTAAACGCCCCAAAAACCATGAGCAGATTGAGTCGAATAGTGCTGCTGCTAGGGGATTGCGAGTGGCGGTAATTAACAGACTCAGTTTTGACTGAGGAGCAGTCGATGAGCGTCCAGAACATGCCTCTGGATGCTGTATTCGACACCCCCCTCAGAAAGCTTTAACCACCTCAGTTTGAGGACGCTAGGTTTGCCGACGGTGTTTTTTTGGCTGACCTGTGCAAACCTAGAGATTAAGGGGTGGGTTAAATGCAATGTAGAGACCGAGGGAGAGCTTTGGGAGGGTGCGTGTCTAACAATAGTAGACGCGGCGGACCTCCCGAAGAGACCCAAGGTTCTAGTATGAATCTGCGATAGAGATGTTGAGGAAAACTTGCCAGGACCCGATTGCAGAAGCAGACTCCCAGTCTGCAAACGGGTGGCTGGCATATGCTTTCCCGGTAAGCTGAAAAGGAAGGAACTATCCTGACCTTTTCACTCGATCCGGGATCTTATGAGGTACTTGAGCAAGCCAAGTTCAAGGCCTATTACGGACTGAGAACGGTCTTGTTCAAGCCTATCAAGGGCAATTCACCTGATGATAAAGGTGGTCCAAGTGAACCTGCAGCACAGTAGGGCAGCATTAGCAGCCCTACGTAAGCTGATGGGGGACTGCGACATAGCCCTTTTCCAGGAACCTTGGATTTGCAAGGGAAAGGTGCTAGGACTGGGTTCGATCGGTAGGGCACTTGTATATAGTAGATCCACTGATAGATCCAGGACATGTATACTAATCAACAACAACCTTAAGTGGTTGCAGCTTACAGAATTCTGTCATCTACACCTTGGGGCGGTCAGGGTGGGACTAGGCGGAGGTGGCCCGAAGAAGATTATACTCGGATCGACCTATCTTCCGTTCGACTCCCCTAATCTTCCGCCCTCAAGGGAACTAGAGGCGCTGGTGGCTAGGTGTAGAGCGGATGGATCTCACCTCGTTATTGGTAGCTACGCAAATGCCCACCACACAGTTTGGGGCAGTACTGGGACCAACCTAAAGGTGTAGCAATAATGTAATTCATAATGGCAAATCACTTAGACATTTTGAATAAGGGTAATACTCCAACCTTCGTACATAGACATAGGATGGAAGTCATTGATATAACTATAAGTTCGCCATATATAAGCAACTTAGTAAAAAACTGGCATGTGTCTGATGAGGAGAGCTGCTCAGACCACAAATACATCAGATTTTCCTTTACCGGGCTCAACCAGGTGAAGGAATTTTATCACAACCCAAGAAAAACTGACTGGGGTAACTATAAGTTGGACCTGGATCGGTACCTTGCAAGCAAAGTTTTAACAGTGAAAAGCTGTCTGGTTACTTCAACATATAACGAAAGCCGGCCTCAGTTGAAGAAGAGAACTACCAGGAAGGTTCCGTGGTGGAACTCTAAACTCAAACAACTGAGGGGACAGGTAAGAACTCTATTAATAAAGCAAAAAATTACCGAGTATAACAAAGCTCTTAGGAAGGCCAAGAGAGAGTCATGGAGGAGGTACTGCGAAGATATCGAAGGATATCCTGAATGGGCCAGACTTCAAAGATTTCTCTCGAAGGACACCCAGAGATCAATTGGCTCACTGTCCATGGGAGACAGTATTTTTACCAGGAATGGGAAAGAGACGATGGCTCATTTGTTTCAAGCTAACTTTCCTGGTTCGACGGAACTGGAACAATCACCTTTTGAGTGGCAAGTCCAGGGGCTTGAGGCCCCCGAAAGAAGGGCATCTCAGGAGAACTAGGCAGTAGCGAGGAAGGTGATACCTTTCAAAAAATTAAATGGGCGATAAATACTTTCAAACCATATAGATCTTCCACCACTGATGGGATGTCAAAGACAACAAATAAAAACAAGAAAAAAATTGATGAAAGCATATATGTGGAGCACAGCACAGTACATCTATAAAATACGGGCAGTAGGAAAAGCAGACAGAAAACCGGTAGCAGACTTTTGGAATGTTGTGCTTCAGATGAATGTGAAAGATAGCATGGACAGACAAAGTTAATAACAAATAGTTTATGGAAATACTAGGGGAATAAATATATTTGTGAAAAACAAAAAAAAATAGGAGAAACAAAAGGGCATGATACGTTGTAAGGTATTTTTGGGGAATAGTACGGATATATTACAAGCAGAGATAGGAAAAAAGGGGTAAAGGTAGACCTAGATCGGACTATCGCATGCAGATAGCGATAGATTCAGACTGCGTAAATTTCAGGGAAATGTGTAGGTTAGTTTAGAATAGGAAACAATAAGGGTGCGCGTGTAACCAGTTCCATGACTGCATATTGTGATTGGCAGTATTCAGTATTATCAATTCCAAATATGCTCTTAGGATAACCTTGAAAAGGACAACAAAAGTTGGCTCTAATTTGTAATTAACTGCTATATTCAATGACAATATAAAAAATGCATTCTAACTACCGTGGTCGTAGTAGCGAAAATACAAATTTTGGAATGTGTCATTTTGACGCATATCAAATTCTTATTAGTATTTAACTTTTGTATGTAGTTTCATTGTTATTTAAGTTTAAATTAGGCTAAAAATTAATACTTGCGGAATCAAATAGTGCTTATCCAATTCGTAATTAACGGTATTAAATACCCTCCATTTCCATTTTTAAATTGACGTTAAAATCCCAGCTTTCCAGTTTGTTTATATAATTTCAAATCTCTATTTAGAATCTTAACTTTCAAAGTGCATATTCTATTTTTTAATTAATTAACTCAGCATATTCTTTTGCATCAGGACTATCTATGTCGAAGATTGTTCAATTCTCATAATGTTTTAAAAATTATTACTTTCCATATTTATGCACAGTTGCGTTTTAAGAATTACTTCTTTATTCAAAGTTGCATTTTAAATATTAAATACTGTATGCATGCCGCATAGTTAATAAACAACTTTTCTCAAAGTAACATGTTCGACGTCTTAAAATGAATCGCAAATTTATGAATGAATCTCTCCCTCTAATAAGGTTCCGGCTGTATATACAAAAATTATCTAACTATATCATAATTCTATATTTTACGAGATTTAATTCGAATCTTAGTCATCTACGCGATGTAATATTTTACAACAATGTCGGCATTTAGAGATCAATTAGTGTCAGGTTGCGTGATTTACGAGTATTGCTAAGCGTGCCGTTTGTCTTTGTCTAACGCACATGATGGTCGAATCTCATACTACCCTATGGCAATGCGAAAGCTATAAAACCTATTTTACGACTTTTTACTGATAACGCAAGTTCTATGAATAAACGTTTATTTACTCATTAAGTATTTAAGTAGTTCTTGGTACAGATGACACACTTTTCTCTATTTCTTCCGAAGTTTCTAGAACATGTTTTATTTAAAATTCTCAAAATAAATCTGAATATGACATCCATACATATATTTAATAAGGGTTTGTTTGTGAAAATGCAATAAGATTTGCATTGTTTATAATTGTAACAAAAGATTGGTTTTACTGCAAATAAAACGTATTTTTATGCACGGTAGGTGTATTTTTATAATAAATGAAAATGAATAGATTTAAATTTTAAAGATTGAAATACATGTTACGGGTATTTCTCAACGGTTAATCTGCACCAGGTTTAAATTTTATACACACAAGAATATGTTTTGTAATAATGCGAATGTTTTATACATGAGATAATCACATACATTACCAAAACCTTTAATTGTTTTCTTTGTCAAGATTTGTATACTAATAAAGTTAGTATTTTAATTAATGAGGGCCAATAAATTGATATTGTCGCTACGCGGATTAAATGTTTTTGTGTTTTTATATCTTAATGATTATTTGTTCACACAGCTGTATTATTGATTTAAAATTGGGGCTTTTAAATACACGGGAAGTGTGTTCTGCTTTGCATTTCAGTGACTTTGTATTTATCTCTTATAATGATTATTTACACACACCAAAATATGTTTTGTAATAACGTGGATGACTTTAATATAATAAACTGCAATACGCTTATTTTATATAGCGTAAAACAATGAATCTTCGGAAATTTTAATTCTTTCCGGATTCCTTCTATTTTACAAATCAAGTATAACTTGTTTGAAATGTGGTTGAGACTGGTTTCTCCCTTAAATATAAAGCAACTATAAAGCTATACTTACGCTATCCTTCTTACACTTAAGTCCAGCAAACTTGAATGTAAACTCATGAAAGATGAAGGTCCTTAGTACCTATGTAAATTTCCATATTGGAAATTTGTTTCAGCTTCTTTAAAGTTCTCTGATTTGATTTCAAGTCGATGAATTGATTTTTATGAAACAATTTTATATCAATGGTTACAGGGGTTTCGTATTCATTTTGTTTTAAGTTAATTTGCATACATTTAATTCTTCTGATTGAAAACATTAGTATTCAAATATGCACTCTGTAGAAACACAATAATGTATAACGTTCTCTATTTACGCAATACCTTCCTAGCAAACTAGCAGTTTCAAAATCGCTCCGAGATCATCAACAATTTAGGGTTAATTTTCAGTACCTAAAGCAGTGCCGTAAGTTTCTTATTAGTCTAGTCTTACTCTCAGTATCTCATTGGGTTTATAATTGTAGCCTAAGAAGGCTAATATTATCGTCGTCCAAACTACGCTTCGCATTAGCAGTGAACATTGCGACCGGAAACCGTGTAGCTTTACGAGCCGTACACCGTGTAATCAGAATGTAACGACTGTCCGGCGACATCTGCAAAGACCGTCTTGTGTTTATGGTTGTCCAACACCCGTATTAACACATCCAATATCCCACGGACACGACATTATACAGATATGAATGACGTGACTAGTTCGCTGTAACCGCGAACCTTTCCAGTAACTCATAAAGATTCTTATCCTCCTGTCATTTATGAATGCAGAGTTACCAAATTACCATGTTAAACTGCCCCCTAACTTAATATAATTGGTGTTTGCTGAAACAAATGTAAACACATAAAGTTTGTATTATGTGATTCTGTCTAAATTAGACATCGAGCTTTCGAATAGATTAAAGTCAAGAATTTATTTCAGTCTACGCTAAAGAGCAATGTATTTAATACTTTACGGTTAAGGTTATCTATCTGCTAAAATTAATAACCGACCTCAAAAAGTAATAACTTACACCCTCATCCCTTGTTTAAATCGGACACCTTTCCTTCTGAAAATTCATTGTTTTTCGATTACACTAGAAAAGTGCAACGAATTTCCAAAAATTTTTGAATAATACTACTATTTTGTTCTATCGTATCGATAAACGTATACGTCGGCGTTCTCAAAATGTCTTCTTTAATGTTCATTTGCAATTAGATGTAACAATCGCTTAAAATATCAATAATGCTACAGATTATTTTCCAATAATTGGTTTTCAAATTGCTACGTACCTGGACATAAGCGGAAGAAAAGTAAACACCAGGCTAACTACCAACCGCAGAGAGTCGGGGGATTCGCCTACATACCAAGAAAACAAAAAAATAAAGTACATCGCCCACGATTATCTATTAACACATAAAGATAAATAAAGGATTCTGTATAAACAAGCAAAAGGAAAATAAATTAAGCGTTACTATTTTACAGCCAAAAATTATATTCCTTACATGTGATTTTTTCAATGCTTCACCCGAAGATCCTACATTGGCCAGGAAGCGAGTTTTTTTACCTGGAAAATTTTGAATTTTGCCGAACCCTTGCTGTTCCAAGCAAGGTAGGGATCTTAACGTGCGTGACAACACTCCCACACGGGACCTCCATTTTACCGCTCATCCGAACGAGGGTGTATATTTTTGTGAAAAATGCTCGCCTAACATTTTTCAAGCGGACCGTGTCGGGATTCGAACCCAGGACCTTGGGCGTAGTAGTCACACACGCCACGAAGCCACCGCAACAATTATATTCCACGGACAATTTAGAAATTTAGCTAAAAGTGCGCATAGCGTATTTACACAAAAGAAAATTAATCAGTAGCAAATAAAAACTGTGAGAGCTTTTGTCAAGGGTTTTTAGGTTTTTAGCTAATAATTTTTGTAAAGTAACTAATTAATAAAGCGATTAAACATGTGCGTTCTTTAGTCACGCATCTTTAAGAATAGTACATCGCACCTGTAGAGCGATAATATCGAATCGCAGCAACAACCAATATTTCTACAATGTGACGTTTCTTGTCACGTAACTACACCAACTGTTGATACGGAATATGCCATTGACGTACACAAAAGAAAACAAGTTGCATACCTGTAGGTGTTCTGATACTTAGCTTGCAAGCCATTGGGTTGAGTCAGCATAGAAACGCCATGGTCGTCAGCATATATTTACTCTGCTACCATAATTGCAGCAGCAGTCTACGGACAAAAGTAGTTGTTCTACATAAAGAAAGAAGTTGTTTTACATAAAGAAAATAACCCATTTGGCCTCCAGCTAAAAAAAAGCTAAAAAGAGCATCTGATTAGAATAGGTACGCGCGGGGAAAACTCACCGAACACACACAAGAAAGACGCACACAGAAAGACGTGCATCGTTTTTTGAAATACAGTGACGTATAAAATGTAGAAAACCCTTCGACGCACAAGCTGCAGAATCAAACCCAACAATGGTTCAAACATCACCAATTCGAGCTGCCAATTCCTAGCGTAGCGAAGCGCGATAAACCCGGAAAACATGGTTTTATCGGATAGTTCAATACACTATGTAGACGAATGTTTAGATGGAAAACGCATAAGAAGCAATTATGCGCTATCAAAAGGTTTAACAAATTCAAGGTTGCCTAAACAGGATATAAACTATTTAATTTATAGAATAAATTATTGTTGTAAAAGAAAAAGGGGTTTGAGTTGAGAAGGTTATTCGGGAGCGTGTTTATTATGAATTATGTTGAAGGATTTAACAGATTTATGGTAAAACGGGCTTATGAAGTAACAAGTAAACTATATAGGGGGTTGAAGAATTTAAGGATTGGAACAGAGTTTATTCGAATCAGTAATGAATGAACAAAGAGAAAAATAGGATAATTAATTTATGTGGAAAATAAACGTAACAAAATCATTTCAGTAAATAAAGGTTGCGGCAGAGAAAACGCATGTGTTTCAAACAACAATAACACAATAGCTTTTAGATATAAACAAAATTTAATTACAGAAAAATAAAGCTAATACAATGTAGTTTGTGTAAACGATTTTTAAGTCCGAAAAGTAACGCCCTTCCTTCTGAGTGCGCTCTCGTAACCTCCTTTTAAAATCTTTCAGTACTCTTCTCAACATTTCTTCCTCCGTACTAGCGATTCCATGCGAATGGAATCTCTCAGTTCCTGGATGTTGCGGGGTTCGTTTATGTATACCTTTGATTTGCGGCCACCTCACACAAGGTGTTTGCACGCAGATAAGTCAGGTGAACGAGATGGCCAATGTATATCACCAAAACGGGGGATGACATTTTGGGAAACATGTTACTCACCACCTGCATTGAGTAGTGTATGCTAGTGTATGCTATTCACCTTCTTGTTAGAACCAAACCTGCTGCATGTTGACGTTTTCTTTGCGTAGTTCCGGAAGCAGGAATATATTTAGCATTTCCACATAGCATGCTGAGGTCACTTCTCTTCAAAAATAAGAAACAAACGATTCCAAATTTAGCAACATCGCAACATACTGTTATTTTAGAATTGTTGAGGATGTTTGATGTAACGGTTGTTGGTTCTCTAGCGCCAAGTACCTGCAGTTTTGTTTATCCACAGTCTCATCTAACATTAAAAGTGCTTCGTAAATCATCATTAATATCGTATTATCATCAAAAATGTTAAACATTGTCTCACAAACTTGTCTTCGCTGTGCAAAATCTTCTTGAAGCAGTGTTTGGACTATCATTATCTTGTAGGGTGAAACTTTAAATCCTTGTATAGAATGCGACGTACACTTTATTTGACACTCTCAAAGCCGAAGCTTGTCGTCGAGCAGACCGACTAGGACGTTTAAGAACTGCCACTCTCGCTCTCCCAACGCTTTCAGGTGTACTCGCAGTTGCTGGATTATCAGATAATCTCCTTTCATGACAGATTCCGTTACTTTAAACCCTTCGACCCATTCCAATACTGTGATACAATCAGGGATATTTCTATGGGGGTCCACATTAAACTGTGCACGGAAACAGTGCTGAGCTGTTGTCACAGACTTTGTTTCAAAATAAGTTTCAAAGACTCGATGCAACAAGCTCCACGGCACCATTGCTGCTGACACTATACTATCTAGGCTGTCTACTAACAAGAGGTGATAAATCCTATTCTTCTCCTTGACGAATACTAACCGACTAAAAACCTTGCGTTTCCTCTAGAGCACTCTTTATAGTTTTATTAAATTATCTTTAGATGTTTATTAACTGTGGGTGCAATTGAACAACAGCCTATCCATTTTTAATTTAGCAAATACTCACTAATTTTAACAAATTGTATGGATTGTTACGTTCAGTCCTTGTATCTAGATCAGTTTGCTCATACGTATTTTAAATTTCATATCTCGTATTGTTTCCGCGGTTATTTTGCATCCTTAATAACGGGTTTGTCTTCTCTTTTAATTTTTAACAATAATTTGTCTAAACATCCTGTAGAATTTTATTAAAGTTAAATGTTTTGAATCTATTCTATTTTGATAACGGGAAAACCTAGGAACTAATTATTACAAAGTATGGAAGTTTTTTTGGTTATCAAAGGTTAGAAATTCTTCTAATTCATTCTAATAAGGTGGAAATTTGTTAACCACGTGCATCTCTTAAATAAGTTATGTGCATATTGCTTAGAAATATGTTTAATTTAATAGCATGAAACGTGGGTCTGGAATTAACAGTGGTTAGAGTACTTGCACTATGATTTTGCTTTAAATGGGAAAATGTTGTTTATCAAAAGCATTTACTTCGAAAATATTATTAGAACGTTGAAACTGTTTTTAAGTTAATTAATTCCTGGAATAATTCATAGTCTGAATTTCTAATATCTCGTAATATTATAATGGTAAATATTCTGGCGGCACTATTTGCTAGATGGTGAACGAAATAAATAAGAAATTTTAATACATGATATACTTCTGACTATTTATGTAAATATTAATGCTTGAATAAAATTAAAAGCAGGACTGGAGAATCGATTTGTATGGATTTTATTTTATATGAAAAATAAACTTCAACGGCGCCGAATGGTTAAAAATTGGAAGAAAACTAATTATAATTAAAATTAAATCGAGAACAGCTGCAATTCAGATCACGGCTCGCAAAAAGGCGATAGCTAGAAGACAAAGTTATTGAAGATGCGGGAGCAGTCGGCAGTCAGATTGTTCATTAATGTAGCGCTTCACTTTTTATTATCGATAGGGTATATCCTTTTAGATACTACAGAGTAAATTATTACTTGCTATTAGGGGATATTTTATTAAGATAAGCTTCTATATGATTCGCATGTATTTTATAATTTATAATTGATAATTTTATAAATGTCTTATCCTGACAATTGATAAATTCTTAGCGAGATGTGTTTTAAAAAGTGGTTGACTGTGGAATACTTGACCTTGAGGGTACTTTTGTGTACGTATTGTTATGAACTATTAGGCAACCCGTCAAACACGCAAGTTGAATAACCGAAGTGTATTCTACAGAAGTCTAGAACCTTCAAGCAAACACCAGACTATGAATCATCTAGTTAGTTTTAGAGTATATATAAGATTGGTAATGAGTGTACATCAGTTAGTCTATATCCAAATGTCGTATATAAATCATATCGTGTATAGTTAGTTGGTCATTATGTTTTAAAGGTCTTATAGTAAATATAAATTTGTGTTATGTCAACGTGCATATTGTACCGCTAGCTTGTACATAGACAAAAGGGTAATAAATAAATTATAGTAGTGTTAGTGTTGTTAAGAAGACTTGTGGTTAAGGATTTAGTGTAAGAAGATATTAGTGATATCCAATAGCCTTAGTGTGATAGTGCTTTATTATCAATGGGACTGAAAACATCTTTAAACAAGGCATATACTGTTAATTAAGCTTTTGAATAGTGAATGATAAACACTTTTGTTATTACTTGTTCTAAATTGGTGAACGCGTAAATAGTAACCCGCTACACTGGTGTCAGGCTGTGTTGAGCGTATAGTGATTAATTAAAAAAAGCACAAGTCTAAAGACATTTGAGTAGTTTGTATATGCCTGTTACAAGAAGCCAAAGTAAAATGGACGCAGAAACTTTAATGAATTTCCTTAAGGATTTTAAATGCGGTATGGAAGAGAGGTCGGCTAAGCTAGAAGTGCTGCAAAAATGGAAAAAAAGTTGAATGGAAATACAGCCACGCTAAAACAAAGATTAATGGAAGGATCCATTGCACTGAAAGAAGATTTCACCGAACAGGTAAAAACAGTTGAGCAAAAGTTGGACAGTAAATTGGTAAAAATGGAAGAAGGTGTGATGAGGCTGCAAAACAAATAATTTCACTAACAACGCGGCCACTTGAATTAGCAAACCAAGTTGTAGATCAGAACATCTTTAAAATAAGAAGCATGGAAGGAAGCGAGTCAATACCGTCAAAATTTAAAGTAAAACCACCCACATTTGATGGTAAAACACCTTGGCCAACATATTTGGAACGATTTGAAGTTGCTGCAATAGCCAACGGTTGGTGCAACAACGAGAAGGCTATCTCCTTAATAGTGGCCCTGGGGCGAAGCTCTTAACATCTTGCAAATGATTTCCGATCATCAACAGAATGATTAAGGCTTTTTAACATCGAAGCTTGAGATGAGATATGGGGACGCTCAGCTTCAACAGGTTTATCATGCAAAAGTTAAGAACTGCTCGGAAAAGACAAATGAAAGCCTGCAAGAACTCAAAGCTGACATTGCCAGATTAGTTAAATTGGCATACCCAACGGCACCAGATAGCTTCCTCAAACAACTTACTGTTCAAACATTTTTGGATGACGTTAAAGGTGGCGAAATACAGCAAGTGCTAATATTGGCACGGCCAAAAATGTTAGATGGCGCACTGGCTCATGCGCTTGAATTTGAAGCAGCTAAGCAGACATCACACACGATGAGTCACAAAGTTCGGTCTCCCTTAGAAGAACCTGGTCAATCGCAGAACAGAATAGAAGAAATAATCAACCGTGTGTTTGAAAAACAAAAGGCTGAAGGGCCTGAAAGACAACGACCGCGGTGATGGCGTTTGTGATGCTGGAGCTGCGGTGAAGTTGGTCATATACAGAGACGCTGTACTTAACCAACGAAACAACCGGTTGAGCAGCAGGAAAACTAGAGCAGCAAGTCGATGTAAGGGGGGGCGAACGTCGAAAGCACAACGTAGTGCCCCGGAGATTATCATCCGTGCTGCATCGTCGATGGGAAGTCTGGACAGCATTTATATTGATGGTAGAATTAATGGTAGGGTTGTCCGATTACTCGTGGATACAGGAGCGACAAGGACTATTGTGAGACCAGATTTGGTTGGTCGTGAAAAAGTGCTACCTGCGTCGGCATGTCTTCGAACGGCAAGCGGTGAGAAAGTTTCAATTCAAGGAGAGACTACCGTAACGTTGGGAATTGAAACAAACTAATTAATCATCGGGTGTTGGTAGTTGAACTTACAGAAGAAGTTATCTTGGGAATGGATCTCATGAGAGAATATGAGTTTCATGTGAACATGAAAGAAAGTGTGCTTCGGATAGATGATGATGAGATTCCATTTCAATAGACGAGTAACCAGACGATGCAAGTTCGAATGATTTGTGATATGAAAATACCCGAGAAGACGGAAATGATCGTGATGGGACGCCCGGATGGTACTCTTCCGGAAAGACAAGTATGCATGATGGAAGCAACTGAATTGGGAAAGGGTCAGGAGGGATTATGCAATGCTCCTGCTACTTTTGAACATTTGATGGAGTCGATACTGCGTGGACTGTCCTGGAAAACATGTCTGGTGTACCTAGACGATGTGATAGTGTTAGTTGGATAGTTTGAAGAACATCTTAAGAACGTAGAAGAAGTATTCCAAAGATTACGCGGGGCAAACATTACCTTGAGCCCTAAGAAATGTTACCTATTTGGGAAAAATGTGAAATACCTAGGACATGTCGTTTCGGAAAACGGGAGTGTGACCATGGCACTGAGAGACGATTTCAAGTGATAGTGCCGAAAAGCAGAGTGCCAGAAGTGTTGCAGCACTTGCGCGATGGTATCTTCGGAGGGCATTTCGGCGTAAAAAGAACTCTCGAAAGAGTGATCTGCAAGGAATATATGAAAGAGCGGTGCCGGAAATGTGAGTTATCTGCCTCTGCAAATGGCCTGGCAAACGCCATAATCAAGAATTCATCAATTGGCTTTACCGTAATTTAAATATTATAAAGGACTCACGCTAGCTCAGTAATTTTGAATGGTTAACTTGTAAAACAAAACAATATTTATTGTGAATTATTGTGAAACTGAGTATGCCCTTTGTACGGCACGCGATGAATTATAGTAACTTATTACCTATATAATTGACAAGTAATCATTCGGCGCCAAATATGTGCTTCTATTTATAACGCACTAATTAAATGTCTACCTATCACCAGTATTTACAAAAAATTCGTCGGTGTGTACAAAATCACTAGCATTAATGTTTCCTATCTAAAATTACCTGAAAGTCTAGTATTTGACAGCAGAGTCATGGGATTAAATAAAATTTATTATTATTTTTATTAATTTTAGGAAACTTTTATCTTGACTTCTATATATTAAAACATATTACCTTACCTAAACAATCTTATTAAAAATGAAAAAATTATCAGCTATTAAAATACCTAATGTAACTTTAAATTTTTGGAAAAGCTATTATTTAATAAGCTTTCTGGTTTGTATTTTTCTTTATGAAAATTTATATAATGATACCTTTAAATAAAAGTCTGAAAATGCTTTCCAGAAAAATAAACATTAGTTACTTTTATCTTCATACATATAAAATTTAATACGTAACTGTATGTAAACTGTCTACTTATTTATATTCAACAGGTGAGATGATTAAACTTTATATTTAAAAAAAACTGTTTTATTTTCGTTTTTAATAATAAATAAATACGGCTAGCTCTCTCTATTAATCACTACCTGTCTTTTTGTGCCTGTTCTATTTCCATGTTAAACTAACTAATATGAATTACTTAAAATTGCCTTTAAACTTCTACAATTAAAAATAAAAGCAAACTATTCCGCGCCTTATACAATTAAGAATTTCTCTCTGAAACCAACTTTTAATTATACCTTATGTAAACTATATGATATAGCTCCTGCATTAAGTTATAGATTGCAACATTTTTATAATAAATGGAAAGAACCATGGCAAATTAAAGATCTAATCTCTTTTCTTTTTATCTTTAACGATTAATAAACAATGATACGTGTGTCCAGGCATTTAATTTGTTATATACTCATCTCCAGCATTATCTATATTTAGTTTCTGTCTTTTGAATGTATCTCCTTGCATATAAATGTATCTCACAGTTGAATCCTGAGACATTTCCATCTTTCTTATTTCTCGGATACCTTATTCATGTCAAGATCTCATAGTTCTCTCATACCTAGTAAAATCTCTATAAAATCCATTTGTCACTACTTTTAAATGATTTCATTTTTTATTTTCCTATTATTTTTATTATCACGCAAACCATCGCATTCTTTTGTTGTAAGCGATACATCTTCCGTTTGTACAATTGAGCGAATTTTTAGGGCTTGCACTAGTTAAGTCGAGTTGATACTTTACCCTTTGGATATACTTAGTGTGCTCGAAAACTAAGCCTCTGTAGTAGAAAGCCGATTTCCACAGTTGCATCTACTAAAAATTTCACAAATATTTCAATCATTTTTTATATATTTCGTTATCAACTATATGTCTGTAACGCATTTTTTCTGCTCTTTTCGCGTACGTGTTGGTAAAGGGCTGTCGCCTTTGTCGTTATCAGCATTAAATCTCTTATTGTTTTTCAGTGTAGTGAAAATCTTTTGACTTCTATCTTTGAATAACTATCTGTCGTATAATTATTTCTGTATGTTTGTGGTAACTACTGTTGTTGAAATTACTATGTGGGTACATTAAAGTGGTTGTTTTACTTTTGTATAATTTTCCAATAGTAGTGGATACACTTTGTAGGAAGAAGATTTATCTAGGTCTTATCTGGAACCTAGTTATTTTTAATTATCGACGTGTAGTGTAGAGCGTTTATTATATCGCTAACGTTGTATGTGGTTCGTCAGACCGATCTATTTTAATAGTGCCATTCTTTATTCTTTGTCCTTTCTCTGTGATGCTAATCCTAAGATTCTACTTTTTTATATCCATTTATCTCCATTTCAGCTTTGGTTTTCTTCCGTTGAACTAGTCTTGGTTTCAAGAAAACCATCCATTTCATAAGATGGTTTTTTCCCTTGCCGAGCTGCTGACTATATTTTGGTTGGTTAAGCAGTGCTTTGCTAATCACCGTTCTTTCTATCGCTTTTGCTCAATGTGAACCCTATTTTCTACCTGGTTGCTATGAAGCTCCAAACATTTTATCTCTCACTTATCTTTTCTATTCTTTCCTCTACTTTCTCACGAACCAACTAAGTCACGGAGCCGCTTGGGTGTGGGGACCACCGTCTGACTTTGAGTCGCCACAGTCTTCCGCAAGGTCTAGGCTAAAGCTGTCAAAAGCGAAATTTATCATCGATTTGACCTGCAAAATGATCTACTCTTAACCGATGCATTCCCACCTTATCCATCATGTCATTCTTATGAACGGGTGCCACTTCACGGAATTTCCTCTTTTAAGGATCTAAAGAGATCACTCTACTCCCTTGAGAGACCAATTATGTTATTCATATACATATATATATATATATATATATATATATATATATTGCTATGATAATAGGGTAGTTTAAAGGTAGATTAAGTCATAGGGGTCGTAGTATAGATATAAATAGCTTTAACTTTAAGTTAATCAAATAATTCCAGCAATTATAAGAGTAAATCAACTATTCTACAAAAAGTCAATTGCGAGGATACTGTATATAAAAGATATGTAATTAAATGCATGAGAAAGAATCTCATTTAGTAATAATCCGATATCATTAGATTAGAATAGTAATGTGTGCGTCGTATAAATATGTTTAAGTATAGTTTGGAAGTAAAGATAAGATTTTAAAATTAAGTAACCGGGAAACAGATAAATTGGCACTCCAAATGTTTAATAATTGCGTCGAAAATATCAACGTAATTATTATGCAAACGCATCATAATAATTCGTTATTAGAAAATCGTTACGTGACTAGAAAGAACACATTTGTTCAGAAAACCAACATTCTGTAACAAACGAATAAACAAAGCGGTTCAATTATATGATAAATCGTGGACTTTCAATTGACAAACATTGAATACGTGACTTGATAAAAGTCAAAAATTGGAAAACCTATTATAATACTGTAATATACTGGACGATTACGTGATTAATGGAGCATTTTGTCAAAGAATTAAACTAGGGAATTTGTAAAAATCCAAGTTCTGCCAGATAAGGCAAAGTACAAGCCTTGATTATAAACACGCCAATGAAAACTATTGATGGGAAGGGCTTATATATACAGTCGACTCTCGTTAATTCAAACCTGCGATAATTCGAACCTCTCTATAATTCAAAGTTATCGCGAGTTCCCTACAAAATCTCTTTATATTTCGAACTAGATCAATACATTTTTATGAACTTGGTAATTCGAACGTAAAAATCTGCTATATACTAACAAAACGACGCGTTAATTCGAACTCATCGGCGTCCAACACTCGACAATTCGAAGTTGCAACGAGTATCAACGAGCTTTTGTTCTTGTTCTGATTAGTTTGACTATTTGACACACACTTCTTTTGTTTAGTTATCATTCAGTTATGTACTGTTACTTTTTCGTTGGTATACAGATTAAAATTTTCTGTTAGTCATGAGCCCTAGAAAGTATAAATGTTTAACGATTGCTGAAAAGAAGAAGTTAATCGAAAAGTAGAGAAAGGTGAGAAGAAGAGTGATATTGCAAAAGAATTTAAGATTCCTCTGAGTACTCTCTCAACCATAATAAAGCACAAGGAGAAAATTAATGCTGCTCAAACTGCTGGAGTATGGAAAAGAACTACTAAAGGTGAATTTCCTCGTCTGGAAGAAAGCCTGGTCATTTGGCTAAGACAGTGTAGAGGACAAAAGTGTCTATTAGCGGAAACTTGTTGAAAGAAAAAGCAAAAGAGTTCGCGTCTATTCTAAGCATCAAAAACTTTGCGGCAAGTGAAGGGTGGCTTACAAATTTCAAAAGAGAAATGGAGTTGTGTTTAAAAAGTTTGTGGGGAAAGTGGAAGTGTTGATAATGTAGTTTGCTTAGATTGGCACGATAAATTGAAGACCTTGATTGAAAACTATGATGCCCGAAACATTTTAATACTGATGAAACTGGCCTATTTTTCAAATGTTTACCGGACAAGACGCTTACCTTTAAAGATGAAAAATGTCATGGGGAAAACATAGTAAAGAGAGGTTGACAGTTTTACTTGCAGTAAATATGGACGGATCGGAAAACTTAAACCCTTACTGATAGGAAAAGCAATGAAACCGCGATGTTTCAGAGGAGTGAAATCGTTTCCTACTGATTATCGTGCTAACAAAAAGCTTGGATGACGACAGAATTTTTAACAATTGGCTTTTAACAGTTAATGGGGACATGAAACGACAAAAGCGGAAAATTTTACTATTTTTAGACAATTGCACTGTCCACAACAGTCCTCCTACATTGTCCAACGTGAAACTCTACTTCTTTCCGCCAAATACAACTTCTAAATTGCAACCATTGGACCAAGGGATCATCCATAATTTTAAGACGTTCTATCGCAAAGAAATTGTTAAGCTCGTTTTAGAATCTCTCGACAAGCAGCTAACTGCAATCACGGTTCTGACAGCTATTTTACTGATTGACAAGGCATGGAGAGCTGTAACACCCTAACGATTCTCAACTGCTTCAAAAATCCGGTTTCTCAAAAGAAGATCAGGAAAATCTTCCAATACTTATGGATGATGAAGAACCAGCAATAGAACCATTAGTTGACATCAGCGGTGTGAGTTTTCTGACTTTGTTCAAGTGGATGAAGATGTTGCTGTCTCAGGTTCACTAACCGATGGCGAAATTTTATCTGCGACAGATACGAATGCAAAAAGTAACGATGAAAATGAGGACGATACATCAGAACCTTTGGCAGAGGTGTCAGTTAAGGAAGCAAGATCCTCATTCGATACCTTACAAACCTTCTGTCTACAAAACGAAAGTGATGAAAAACATTTCAGGCACTTTTTCTCTTAAAAAATTATTGAGCAGTCTGAGCAGCAGCAACGTGCTTTGAAGCAAACCAGTATAACAAAGTTCTTTCGAAAGACTAATTAATTCACATTATGAATACATGTATGTACACGAATGTACCTCTAAACTTTTGTCATTGTTATAGAATAGCAGTTAATAAATAATAATTGATCAACACTTAATAATTCGAAGTTTTATTTATTTTCTCTCACAAATTTCGAACCATTTGATATTTCAAACACTCGATAATTCGTAATATTTTAAAAGTCCCTCGAGTTTCGAATTAACGAGAGTCGACTGTACAATAGAAAATGAATAACATTTAGTCCATATTCAACCGAGCACCAACTATGCTCGAATGCTGTAAAAACTTACGTAATTAGCGAAATAAAAATTCAATAAATAAAATTTGAAAGTGCAAAATTTTTTGTGCGACGAAAAATAAACCGATCTACGAATAAACGTAAGTTAAATAATTAATTAAATTTATTTCTATTATTTAACAAAACAGGGCTTTCATTGGAAGCGATTTTTATTGGGGACTTCTTTTATTGGAACGTTTTATTAGAAGCAATTCTTATATTGGGTCGGCATTTTGTTGATGCCATTTTGTGGAGACAATTTTGTTGATACGACTCAATGTTCATGTCGAGATATAAGCATTAACGCAAATCTAAAATACCAGAAATTAAAAATGGATAATTTTGGCCAATATGTAAAGCGGACACAACAAGGGATGCAGACCACAGACTAGGATGGAACTCCAGAAACTATTCCAGGTTAGCAATTTTTAAACATTTTATTATTGAAAGACTGTTTCAAATTTAATATTTGCTATACATTGTATATTTATGAGAGTCATCAAAAAGGTCATTTGAAAAATATGAAAACAGGGAAAAAGCATCTTGGAACGTTTGAAGGTACTTGAGTGTAATTAAAAGATATTTTTGCTGGCTTTCAGAAAAGCATAAATTTGGTAAATGTAAATATTTTATATAAAAGGGAAAATTTTGAGCATTGTACATATTATCAATTATTATATTGTGTGTTCTAGAACTGCTTTATTTGAATTCATTTAAAGGTTAAAATAAGATTTATTCAGTGAGCTAGTCGGGGTAAAATCCTAAAGTAATCCAATATATATATATATATATATATATATATATATATATATACACACATATATATTAATGTGGTAAGGGGTCATGCAAAAGGTCATTGAGCACCATTCCGTGAACATACAACAAGTCGAACCTGAGAAAATACAGACTTTTTGTAAATACTCAGTATTTTGAAAATACTCCATATATTTTACTCCAAGTGCATAAACCCGTGATTTAGAAAGCCTATTTCGCATTAGATAACTTAATTGTATCTGCAAATATTCCGGGGTTAAAAAAATATGTTTTTGAGAACCTGCTCATCAAATTTGCAATCAGAAAAGTACTCGATCCTGAAACGTGATATAACATTATCAAAACGCGTCCTAAAAAAACTACAATTTAAACTCGTTCATTCCATTTTCATAACAAGATTAAATCGAGAAGCAACACAAAACATGCAGTCGTCCTAAATAGAAAGACATTTCATTATTTAGAGAAAAATCTAGATTGGTCATAATACCAGATAACAAATTGGACTGTTTATTCGGTAATTAGCAAATAATAAGTCAAGTAGATAACAATTGTAAAATAAGCGACGTGACAACCATTAGTCTTCAAGATAGCAGATAAGTTCATTCTACAAGGTAATAAATCAAGATAAAGATCGTAAAATGAGCGAGTGAATGCTATTAATCTTAAACATAAAGTATAATTCGTGTGAAGTGTAGTAATTAATTATTGCCGCGAGCTGTAAAATACTACTTCTCGTTACAATTACATCATCCACATGAATGGAATCGTATAATCAACAACCCTAAATTCCCTATGGTTCTAGGACGTAGTAAAAATGAATGCTACATAAACTGATTAAAGAAGACAGTGTTTTACTACTGCTCGTTAAAGACGTCAATCAGTAGATAATAATGAGTCGGGTAATGATTAGTGTTAATAACTTGTTTTAAAAGATAAAGTAATTAAGGAAGACCTTAAAAGTTATGAAATATATAACTGAACTGGTTTTTAAATCAATGAACAATTATAAATTCTAGTAAGATGTATTTTAATTTAAATGAAAGCATATGATATATGAATTTTGAAAGGCATTTAATAGTAAATTAATTTTAAAAAAATTGAACTGTATAGGTATATGGATTTGCAAAGCATATATGACGCTAATAACATTTAATGGACTTGAATGCCAGTTTACGATATGAAAAAGACAGTCAGCATAATTTAACGGTGAATCAATGTTTTTAAAATTTTTAAAAGGACTTTCCTCTTATAAGTTAATTTGGTTAGATTAGAAAAGAATTTGATGTGTAAATTGTTTTTTGTTTTGTGTAAGTGAATAATTTGATTTAAGGGATGGCGAATTTCGGTAAATTTGACCATTATAGAAAGATTTATTGAACATAACTGATCAGCTACGTTTTAAAGAAGGGTGTTAAAAATTATCTATTGTAATTTTTACAAAGTATGATAAGGAAGTATTTGTGAACGGAAATACTAATTAGAAAGAGAGTTTTTATTGGACACAATTTAAGCAAGTAATAATTTAGTAGTTTATTTTTGGTCTTAAACATAAGATATCGTGAAAATATTGAACTTTATCTTTAGATTGTAGTGTTTGTATGTAAGCAGTTTTTTGAGAATATTTTTTTAAAAAACAACTCAATGTGGATGTAGCAAATGTTATTTGAAAGATTGTTTGTAAACGAATAATTAATGTCATTATACACTTATACACTTTTATTCGGACATCTTCAGGCTACAATTCACAGTACTTTTATTGACGCCCTACCCGGGGCTCATTGTTTAACGCTACAATCCACAGCAATATATATATATATATATTGTGTGTGTGTGTGTGTGTGTGTGTGTGTGTGTGTGTGTGTGTGTGTGTGTGTGGTTGTGTACAGGAGGGGTGATGTGTGTGGCAAGAGTCCGAACCAAAAAATTTTTCTGTTATCTTTCTCTTTGGAATTTTCTGTAAAACCTTATCTTACATAATTAATAAGCTAAACCATAAATAATTAGTTACTATTTTTCTCTTGAAATAATCTTGGAGATTTTATCTTATCTGTCTGATACTTCTAACCATAAATGGTTTGTTATTTATCTTTCTCAATTAGATATTAATGAATAATTTTGCCTGGGATGGGGAAAGTAATTTGAGCATAGCGAACGAAAATCAATGTAAATTGTTGGTTATTTTACAAAATACAGAATATTTCTCTACATTATATATACACCTTGATTTAGGTATATTTCCTGAACTTATTTTCTTTTTTTGCAAAAAGGGATGCGTCCGTCTGACGAGCTGCAACAATAACGAAACCTGTCACGGGCTTTTTTTTGTAAAATAACTAACAATTTACATTGATTCTCGTTCACTTTGCTCCAATTACTTTTCCCATGCCAAGCAAAATTATTAATTATTATCTTATCTTATTTAATTAATACCTTTAAATCATAAATGGTTATGTATCAACTTTACTTTTTGAAGGTATCTTTCAGATTCTACTTCACGCAACTGTTGCAAAGCAAAAATTACTTTTTCTTTCAATATATCTTTGAGAATTCACTTTATACATTTGATATTCGGAACCTTTAGTATTTATGAACAAAGGTAGGATTTATTGTGTTAATGAGAAGAGTTAACTTACCTTTTAGTTTTGTACTTTGGTAAGGTAGGCTTAACAAATTTGGATACCGTCAATGCAGTATTACTGACTAATTTGTTGACGTAAAGTTTTTTTTGGTAAACATAGTTTGTTTTTATTTTGCTAGTAAGCCAGTATTTTAATTTGGTTTGAGTTAAAAGAATACCGTATAGGTATTTGAAAACGTGCATGTATCTGTATGTAGCGAAGAAAGTAAATCCTGTATTTAATTTTAGACAGAATTTGAATGTTAGTTTTTAGTATACAGGTCTCATATTCTCGACTAATTTGATGCGGTCGAAGTGGCGGCAAACACATTGTATAAATGCGGTTTTGAGTTCCCAGCACTGTTCTGGATGATTTTATTATGTTTATTATGTATTTCTTTGAGGAGAATGTACGTCGTCGTTTTCGACCAGTCAGAACGCATAATAGGGAAAGGTATTGGCTTGGACAAGTGAACAAACCAGCCGCTATAATAGCATTCCATTCGCACCTACCGTATCATAAAGACTAGTGAGTAGTAGTGCTTAATATGTGCGGTGGAGTTTACCCGTCGAATCCAAGTACCTTCTTAGTGTCGTATCTCTACCTTTGTCTTGTCTTTTTATTTTGTAGGTAAACAACAAACTCTGCTGCCAGTCTGGACTATATAAGCGTCAATCGCACCAAACTCTCTGTAGAACCATGAAAAGAGGAATAACCTCTTTGATATCTCAGTGCGGCAAACGCCGTAAACAAGGATTCGTCAATGGGCTTTAGCGTAATTTAATTATTTAGGACTCAAGGTACGCTTAAGCGTAGCTTAATAATTTTGCATGGTTAATTTGTAAAACAAAATAATGATAATTGAAAAATCTTGTAAAACCGGTTGCACCCTTGGAACATTACGGGATGAATTGTACCTTTTTACCCGTCTAATTGACAAATAATAAAATTTCACAATGACTTCAGTGAAATGACTTGATACATCAGTATCGTAAATGGGTATTGAATTGAAAATTCTTCAGTCACATGTTATGTCACTAAAAGGTTTGTAAAATATGCTCATTCGCCAGAGATAGTTAGCAACGGAATGCTACGTAAACCTACAAAATTCTTTTATAAATATGATTTAAGTAGGACAAGATTCCGTGCGTTTTCAACACATTAATTAGAAACATCTTAAATTAACAAATCCGAAACAAAAGCGACCCCACATAGATAGAAAGTTTTATAAACACACCTCAAAAACACAGCTGTGGTGGAATGGAAGTTAAAGTCAGTAAGCCTCTAGTTGAGTGATCGACCGAAGCGGGTAAGCAACCTATTTGAATGCATAGTTGTCCGTCAGTCAGCCCGACATTACCGCAAAACCCCTCTATGGAACAGGACAATAAATTGTCATAAAACCGTCAGATCGTCTGATTTGACAACTGGGAGGTAATTAAAGAGAATTTATAAGCGCACCGACGCTTCGCTTCTATCCAAATGCCTTAAACATCTTCGAGCGGAAATTGCACGAGACCCCAGGCAAAGAAGTAATTTGATATTACGGACATATGTATTAAATTTAATAAAGGGAGGTTACATTGTTATTAACGCTAACTAAAATTCAGGTTGAAAAGAAATATAATTAAATTGGTTTTTGTCAAGCAGAAGGAAACCAAAACCGGCATATCTAAATAGACTCCTACGGACAAATTTGTTGGATGGCATTGAGACTTAATATCGTTCTCAATAAGATATTGTATATATATCGAAAACGCAATAAAATTTGGATGCCTAAATTTTAGTAAATTTTACAATTACTACTTGCTTTAATTTTTATAACACAAGGATTGCAGACAAAGAGATATGAATTAAATGCTCTAAAGATAATGAAAACTTTACGACCTTTATTTTTATTTCTTTAAGTCCTTAACTGTAATAAAATTCAATTTTATTTAGTTTCTTTAAACGATTATTAATAGGGCAGAAATGAATACTCAAGAACTATTACACTTTTCATCTGGCTCTTCCATCCATCACTTTCGCTAAATTCTAACGTTTTACTTTTTATATTTTTCCGTGTAAATCCAAGGTTTGCGGTAATACATTCCGCAAGTGTATCTTTTCTGTACGATTTTTAAACTGTAAACAACTCTAAAACTTCTGGAATTCATCAAACCTTTCTTAGAAATCTGACATGCGAGAACTGATATAGATTAAAGATATATAAAAGTTAAAACTGAGATTACTTTCAAGAACACTCGTCTGTAACTCCACCGTTATTTGCTATTGCTTAAGAAGGTTCGACAACGTATAGCTGTCCTCCGAGTGACCTAAATTTTCCACAATGTTTTTATAATTTACAATTTTCTGTTTAATTAGAAAGTGCCCTTCCCTTCTATTCCTCCTATTATGTTTTGTTTTCCACAGATCTTTCTTCCTCTACTATTTCTAGAACCTCTTTGTTATTAACTTTGTCTGTCTATGTTGTCGCCATCATACAACTGAAGCACAACATTCCAAAAAACTTCCGCATTTTTCCTGTTTGCTTCTCCTACTGTCCCTATTTCATAGCCATACCTTGTGATTCTTGTTGGATACGGCCCAGTGCCTCTTCTATTGTTTTCTAAATATAAATCCTATTTCACCGATTTTCAGTGTGTTCGAATCCCGACACGGTCCGCTTGAAAAATGTTAGGCGAGCATTTTTCACAGAAATACACCCTCGTTCGGATGAGAGGTAAAATGGAGGTCCCGTATGTGAGTATTGTCACGCACGTTAAAGATCCCTACCTTGCTTGGCACAGCAAGGGTTCGGCAAAATTACAAATTTTCCAGGTAAAAAAACTTGCTTCCTGGCCAATGTAATACCTTCGGGTGGAGCATTGGAATATCACATGTAAGGTATATAAAGGGGGTTAAGCAATCTGCTGCTACCAAGATCCCTAACACTTGAACATTTGTTGAATTAATAGTTTTCCAATAAATCCTTTCGCACAATCAACATTAGTTGTGAATATTGCAAAACCAACACCTGTAGTTGTTTATAATAATCATGGGGTTAAATGCAATTATTTTTTCTTCATTAGGTTTTCTGTCTTGGAACTGGTTGGACACGTACCTCCACGGACTCACTGCTCTAGCCTACACATTTCCCTGAAATTTGCAGAGCTTAGATGCAGCTCGGTTCTCCTTCGAATGTTTTCTAAATGTATACCCTATTTCACCAATATTCAGTGATATGTAAAGGGGGTTAAGCAGTCTGCGGCTTCCACGATCCCCACCTAGACATTTGCTGAATTAATAGTTTTCCAGTAAATCCTTTCGCACAATTAACATTATTTAAGAATACCGCAAAACCAACACCTGCAGTTACTTATAATAATCATCTGGTCTGAGTACAATTTTTTTTTCTATTCTGAGCTAGCCTACACATTTCCCTAAAATTACCACAGCCTACATCTTTAACTATCTGTGTGCAATAGTCTAAACTGGGTCTACCTCGACCTCTCTTTCTTCCTATCTCTACTTTTAATATATTTCCCACTACTCTATTATGCCTTAGTATGTGACCTATCATCCTATCTTTCCGATTTTGTACTGGTTTTCACATATTTCTTTATTCCCCTACCATTTCTAGAACCTCTTTGTTCTTAACTTTGTCTGTCCATGATATCTTCATCATACGTCTGTAGCACCACGTTTCAAAGGCTTCTATGTTTTTCTTAGCCGCTTCCCATATTGTCCAAGTTTCACAGCCGTACAGTACTGTGCTCCAAACATATGCTTTCAGCAATACTTTCTTCGTTTCTATGTTTATAGTCTTTGCACGCAGTAGTTGCTTTTTCTTATTAATTGTAACACGACCTTGTGCCTATTTTTGTTTTATATCTTTTGCGCTTTTCCCATCTTGCTTTATTTGGCTTCCTAGATAACAGATATTCTTAACCTCTTGTAAAATTCTCATTTCCTAAGTGTATTCTAGTTTTTGATGTATTTTTTGCTTCCCTTAAATACTAGTACTTTAGGTTTACTTTTGTTAACTCTCATATCGTATCTCTCTATCAGAACTGTTCCCATTTCATTAAGAGCTGCTTCTAACTCTTCATTGCTAGATGCTAATACCGCTGTATCATCTAGAAATCTAAGCATATCAATCTTTTGTCTCAGCGTAATAATTCCAAATGTCTTCCTGCATTTGACAGTATTCATTGACTCTTTAATGTACAAGTTAAAAATGAACTGGAATAGGGCACATCTTGGCTCACCCCTTTCCTAATATTTACTTCCCTATGTTCCTGCTCTAATTCTGTTATGCATTATCGGTCTATCCCTAAAATTCATTCCAATCTGAGTATTTCGACATTCTTTTCCATTTCACATTGCCGAATGCTTTTTCCAAATCTACAAACCCTATATACGCGCTTTCTCATTTTTCTAGTGTGTTGCCCATTATCATTCTCAGCGCTAAAATAGCCTCCCGTGTTTCCCTGTTTCGCCTAAACCCAATTCGATCTATTCCTAGTATTTCTTCAGTCGGTTTTCCATCCATCTTTGTACAATTCTAGTTAATAATTTTGAAACGTGTGCTGTCAAACTTATTGCTCGAAAATTTTTACATCAATCCGTCATTTATTTTCACTTATTAATTATCATAAAAATACATTTTTGGTGCATAAATATGCTCTTATTCGCTGTAAATAGCATAGAATAGTGCCAGCTTTACGCATTTCACGTAAAACAAAACTGCGATCAATCTTAACAACGCTTGATAAGTAGCATTAAAAACATGTTTTAGTTACGTGAAAGCAATTGTTTTCTTTATTACAATTATAAAAATGCAAATCGTTTGTTTTATAAAGCAGTTAAAGCTTAAATTAGTTAGCCAAATTGACTTTTGTATAACATCAATTCAGTTTTAAATAAAGAATTCTCTCGAATATTTGATATTAAGAAAGGATGGGTCATCTCTACTTAGAACTACTTAAATAGCTAATTAATAAATAAACATTTATTCTAAAAAGCCGCAAAAATATTAAAATGTAGTAAAATGTCGCAAAATCGATCAGAATTATTGATAGCTTTCGCAATTACTGCTGGATAGCATGCGACCCCACAATAACCTTGTGTATTAGACAAAGACGAGCGGTATGCGTCACATTTATAAATAAATAACGTGATTCGAGGCTAATGAAGAATTCCCATAAATCGTGCGTCAGTACGTGTGTAATCTTTGAAATGGAATTTCGTATAATCTAGAAAACTTGTGAGAACCATGACGATTAAATAAAGATATATATGAACGGGAACTTTATTAGAGAGGATTCATTCGATTTTAGTAATTCAATAAGCTTAATTCGATTCAATTTATTAAGTCGCGAAGATATGATATTGAGAAAAGTTGTTTTACAGTAATGCAATGTGCATACAGTATATAATATTTAAAATGTAACGTTGATTATAAAGCCAAAATAACATGCAGAGTGTACATATGAAATTTATACCTTGTTAAATACTACTTTAAATTACTAATTAAATCAAAGATGCACTTTTGGTAACTGATGTTTTAAATGGAGATTTTAAATATGGAAAATCTTGTAAGCTGATTTTGAGATCAATTTAAAAATAGAATGAGAAGGTATTTAATGCTGTTAATTACGAATTGGATAAGCGCTTTGTGAATTTTGCAAGTATTGCTTTTAGAATCTTTTGTTTGTAACTGATATTTGAGTATTTGTCATTTTAATTTAAGGTGGAATAAGTGTTAATCATATAATATTTTTTTGTAAGGATATTTACCAGAAAGTTTTAAGGCCAGAGTTTGAAACTTTTCAACTTTAAAATGGAATATCTGTCAAAAATTTGTTTGGCTAAACAAACATTACAAGTGTGGCAATAAAAGCCAGGTAAACTATTCACAAGAAAAGAGACTTGAGCTCTGTAAATTTTAACCTAGATGAAGTGAGGAACATTTTGATGATTAAATAAATAAGTACTTGTTAGGAATAATTTTATGTTTGATAGAAACTATGCTACAAATGTTCTATATCCTTTTGTATGAGAGAAAATATTTGACTATATAGATGCTTTATGATATTACATTTTATAAATTCCATTACTACCGTTGAACTAGCCAGGCAAAAGAAAGTTTGAAAGGAAGGTAAGTGAGTAATTTCAAATTTTACAATTTGCTGCACCTGCATCACAGCACTCTAACTATAGGTCCAACCAAACTAGTGGGGGTCTTTAGTGAGTAACCAGATTAAGACAGGTCCCCGAAAGAGGGCAGCAACTCTTTCGGTACATAGAGTGGCAGGGACCATAGGGGTCGGTATGGCATTCTAAGACACACTACTGCGATGTGGAAGGCAACGGCAAACCACCACATTAAATCCGTAGTACAAAGCGTACTTAAATTGTTACTAAAAAAAATGACATCCTCTAGGGTAAAAAATTCCCGAGTTAAAATAGTCCCCCATTCGGATCTCTGAGAGGGGATTACTTCAGAGAATGTGATTGGAAAGTTTAGAAAAAGATTCAGGAACATTCTGCGAGTCGGAGAGTGGAACGTCAGAATTATGAAGCAAGTAAGTAAACTAGAGAACTTGAAAATTGAAATGGATAGGTTAGCATTAGAGACAGTAGGGATCAGTGAATTTCGGTGTCCAGAGCCGAGAGATTTTTGGAACAGAGACTTTAGGGTAATTCACACAGGATCATAGAAGAAGAAAATTCGGGTGTGGGGATAGTAATGAAAAAAAAAGATAGGACACTGTGGATAACTACCTACAAAAAACGAAAGAGTAGTTGGGGTTACATTAGAATCTAAACTGGTGAATACAGTAATAATACAAGTATATAAGCTCTTCTCTAGCTACAACGAGGAAGAGGTAGAAACGATCTACAAAGATATCAAAGACATAAAAATTTAATAATTACGGGAGATTTTAATGCAGTGTTAGACGAGGGTAGGGAAGGAGCGGTAGTAGATTTATTTGGTTTAGGCACGAGAAACGACAGGGGAAACAGGTTGGTAGAATTTTAACACAAAAATAATTTAACAATCAAAACACATTGTTTCAACATCATGTTAGAAGACGATACACCTGGAAGATGCCAGGAGATTTAGGAAGATGTCAAATAGATTACATTCTTGTTAAACACCGTTGTAGAAATCAAGTAAAAGACTGTAGAAGCTACGCAGAAGCAGATATAGACACTGACCACAACATCGTAATTATGAAGGACGACATTTTGCAAAGGCTCTGATTTGTGTATACTAATATAAATAGAGGCTTTAAGATAGGAATAGCAGTTCAATTTGGAAACTCAGGGAGCTGCTGTATTAGTTCTCAATGAGCGATTTAATCTGCGATGTTACCAACAATATCTAACCTGTTCAATAAACTGTTGTGGGAGTATGTAACCAACCCTATTCGTAACCAATTGACCAATATGCACGCAGCATGCAAATAAATAGAATGCACGCATAAAACACGCATCAACCAACAATGGACTCACCAAACATCCCTCGAAATACAAAACCAGACCGTCCAAATGTACAATACAAACTAACCTCGGTATAAAAGGAACTCCAAACACTAGAGCAAATCACTTCTTGTTGTTCTTCATTTAATAAAACCATCAAGCTTCTTGGAGGCGACTTAATAATAGTGCAAGACACAAGTCGTCAAGCTCCTCGTGCAGATTATCTCGTTGTGACCACCAAATCTGATGCGATGAAATAAAATGAATTCTTACAACACTACGAACAGAATCCCACCATAACTTGAACCGATCTACCTCCAGAGCCATCACTGCATCAGGACCACCTTCTTGAGCATGTGACACCAATAAGCGCGCCAGAATTGGAAACATTTCGCCATCAAATTGCTCCAATTTTCCAACCAAGGACGCCTCCTGTACGCCAGCGACAGGGAGGTGTAACGCTAGCGCGTTACCTCGGGAAGCATTAAGTAATAGAAAAGAGTTTATTAATTTGAGTTAGTTACATGAGTTTTGCTTGTAAGGTTTAGAAACTTTGATAGTTTACATTTAATAACGTTGATATTAGAACCTATGATATTAAATTAGGATGAAGCATTAAAATAAGAAGGACCCAGTTTATTAAATATAAACAGTAATAAATATAGACACTTTACAGCGCTTCGTATTAAATTTAGAAAAATTACAGATAGACATTGGCAATATATCCATCCTATTTGAACAAATTCACAAGAGTTCAAGAACTAGCAATTATGGGACATTCACCCCAATAACTTATCACTTAAGAACGAGCCATAAAATTAATACGTTGTCACGCACATAACGCAACTTTCGATATACAATGTAAAAGTGTGGGATCGAAGAACTATTTTTTCCCCGTTATATATCTGTAGTTCTTGTGAATTTAATACGAAGCGGTGTAAAGTACCGATATTTATTACTGCGTATATTTAGTTAACTGAGTGCTTTCCTATTTTAGTATAATATAATATGTAATAATAATATATAATGTGTAATAGCAACGTTATTAAATTAAATTACCAAAATTTCTAAATTTTATAGACTGCGTTCGTTCTAAAAGCTCATTTAAGTAACTAAAATTAATTAGTTATTTTTTTTATATAGCGCGCTAGCATTACAAAATGGTATCTATGATTGAAACAATTAAGCTACATGACCAACAAGAGTTAATTTTGAGAGTCACACAATTCAGATCCAATAATGTTAATCGTCTTTTATGTGAAATACATGACGCTAACTTTTGAGCCATATTACTTATGCTATGTCACTGTGGAGACTCAAATTTCATAGAAGACCCCAAAAATATGTTGTTAAGTACGACATACTTACACCCCACTATGAAAGATCAACTAATTCCATTCAACGTTTTTCAAACAAAACTGTATAAACAATAAATTCTGCTAAATCTTTTTCAATACTAAGTGATGAAACGACTGACGTTGCGTGTCAAGTCAGTTATATTGAGCTCAACAGTTTTGTGAGATTTCTTTACTTTTATTTAGTTAATGTCACTTCCTCTGAACTACAACGTTTTAGATTTCATTGAGAATACTCGGTTGGACAACGACATGATGGTACCACCATTATTTAAAGCCGCCTTAATAATCCACGAATCTCGCCCCTAAGCTTTTAAATGTTTGAAATTTCCTAAAATTATCGACAATGCGTACACATTACTTATGGGAAGATTTCCTTAGATCAGATGAAAAACCTTACGGAAATGTAAGAGATCCGTTGAGTTGAAATTCATTATGGATTAGTAAGATTTGAAGAGATTTTTAAAGCTGTTGATACATTAAAAATTAAGCTTGGAAATGGACACTGAAGGTTCCTCAAAAACGACAGCTTTCTTAAAATGCATTTAATGCAGCTATTTAGTAGTAGGTTTGTGTAGCTTTTAAATAATATTTTCCTACACATTGACACTATAGAATATTGCAAACCCCAAGTGCGATTTAATAGCCTCTTTACGCAACATATCAATTAAAGTTTAAAAATTTGAAAAACTTCAAACGAATCAATTCAAAATTTACTGTTGTTTTCAAAAACTTACTCTAACTATAAACGAAGAAACAACCGTTCCACAAAAAGAGGCGTCTATAAATCAGCACAAACTACAGTATACAGGATTCCGAAATTTATTTGAAGAATACCTTCCCTTTTGAATAACTTCAGGGAGCAATTTAGTTCTTGATTTAAAAATCAAAAAGTACATTGTCGTCACTTTGCGTTTTTATTCCACCTGTGTAGTTAAAATAAGTATTACTTCAAAATTAACTATTTTGATCTTCATGTAAAATCTTTAGGATGTGAAATTCCACTAATAAAAAACAAATGGCAACTGCTACTAGAAATAGATTATCTGATATGTGCAATTGAAGTTCATGGAGAGTGCAAAAAAGACATTTCAAAATATACACAAGTTTCTAAAAATTTTGGCCACTTTAACCTTGTTGCCGGTAAAATGTGCGTTACGTTATAAATTTAGATTTGTTTTGAAAGGGAGGAGACCCGTCGCAATTTAAGGGTGTACCGACCAACTAAAGTGATGCGAAAGTGGGTTCCTGTGGAAGAAATAATAAAAATAGTAAAAATACATTTGAAATTAGTTATATTACTTACCTTGAAAAGCTCGTTCTATTGTCATAATTAGAGGGCGCCAAACCATCTTGTCTCAGCAATACCTTTCGATATTATTCCCGGATAAGTCTCTTTTTTTTGGTTTCCAAAATCTCGTCACATCATACTTTATCTTTCTCTACAACACCTTAAAAACACTTATTAACTTTTGATCAAATTGAAAACATTCTCGCAATAAAACCTCTCCCCCACCCCCACGCCCATACGACTTTATCACTGGGGTGACTGAATTTTCTTTCAGAAATTTGTCTATTTTTACCTAAAAAAATCCTAAAAAGAAACAATTACCTCAATCAATAATATTACTACACCATTGCTCCAGTTTTCAATATTGATATACATAATGTTCTGAATTCCATAATTAACAATACACAGAAAACTTAGTTCAATACCAACTATTTTTTCATTATTCAAATACTTTAAAATCAATACACCCCTGTTTTCTAACTTTTAAATGTTCAAACTTTATTTTTCTATAATATTGTACTTAAATTTAAAACAGAACGAGTTTCTTCGTAATTCCATCGTCCACCAAAATAATGATTATCACGTTCTGTTAATTTTTCACTACATACATATAATCCGTTTGTATTTAAAATCCTCATGTACATGATTATAAATTATAAACAAAAAAGATTAGATTTTACTCACGGTTTAATTTTCAGTTGTCTTCAAGATTGAATAACGTCCAAAAACACCAGTCTTTCATTGTTTTTCTTCTAACAGCAGCTTCCTTATCACAAAACAAACACCATTCTTTTAGCTGACTCGCAGGCACGAAATTGTTATTACTGGTGTCCACACGAGTATACAAGTCCCTGCGCGGGGGCTAAAATTCCATTCCAAATTGTAAGCGAAGTTACACAATACTTTGCGCACAGTTTAAGTTTTTCCTTAGGAATGGTATACGTTAAATCTAGAAGTTGTGTTCCACTCATTAACATTTAACTTGTCTTCATTCCGACCCAAGCGCTTGTCAAAATCAGGAATCCTAACAAAATACTTTCTACACTTGACTGCAGCAAAATTTCCATCCAAAACAACACCACCACCCCCACCAAAACCACCGCTACAACCACCACCACTTCCAACACCGCCACCGCCACCGCCACCTACTGCATGCTTGTATTACTACATTTCGATCTTTCTAAATAACTATCTCAACTTAACTTCCAGTTTGAAATAATTAGTTGTTATATCTCGTTTTTCCATTTACAAACTTTGTGCTCACAATGTAACATTTTATCAATGCTGAATACAAGTTTATTGTACGAAAATTGTCTATTTATAATTTATCTTTTTATAAGCGCATACGTAGCTTCTTGTCACATTTAGATCTGTTTTACTTGCAGTTCTGAGAAAAGCCACCGTCCAGGATTATTACGTTAACACTTTAGTTAAGATAAACTATGTTGTACCTTATTATCTGAATTACCTTTATCAAAATAAAAATTTGAAATATCATGCTAAATTAACATCTATTGTTCATAAAATCTTAATATGCAGACCACGTCCTTATTTATATCATCTGATCTTATTTATATTTAAACTAATGCGAACACGTTACATCCCGTTACAACCTTCAATCTTGAAAGGACGTTTTCAACTCTTCAAATATTTAAAATTTATTGATATACCAGTCATGAAAGACTAACGAGAATGACCTTATGGTAATCCATCAAAAAGTAAAAATCACGGGAAATAAAATAACTTATTAACTTATGATTTTTAACCTAGCTTATTCAAGACAATCTTTATCCAAATCCGCTGTACCTTTTGCAGAACAGGCTTCGGACAAAGATAGATAGAAAGGAGTAAGGGATAATAAAAGATGGCCATCTCTGCACACTTCACATTTCAAGTTACTCGTGTTACGGCTAAAATAAACATTGCATTATAAATTTAGATTTGCCCTAAAGGGGTAGAAACCACGTAACAATTTAAGGGTGCTGTGGCTAACTACAGTGGTGCGATATTGAATTCCTATATAAAAGATAATAAAAAAAAATTCAAAATAGAACTAAAAATTGGCTGAAATACAAAAAATCTACATTCCAATAATCATTTGCCCTAAAAGGCTTTTTCTCTTTTCGTAGTAAAGAGTCGCCAAAGCATTTTGTCTCAGCAGTTTCTTTGGATATTTTCTCTACATGGAAGACGGTTATTCCGCATAAGTCGCCTTTGCTTTTTGGTTTTCTAAATTTATCACCTTATTCTTTACGTTTTTTTTAAATTTCTTGGAACACTTATTACATGTTTTTATAATTAAATAAAATTGAAAAATGAAATGTTTCTCCTAAATACGACTCCATCGCAGAGGTGGCTGGATATCTTTTCACAAATTAATGCGCTTATTTAGTTCCTAAATAAATGCAAATAAAATTTAACCTAGTAACCTGGGCCGCGCACGTCCCTTCCCTGATATGTTATTAGTATGTAATTTCTTAAGGGTTTCGTGTTATTCATTTATCTATCGTTAATTTCTATGCCAATGGCATAAAATAGTATTGTAATTAGATTTAAGTGGTGCGATTTCGAACATCCTGGGTTAGGTGTGACCTTGCCGTGGGTTGCAGTATTAAAGACGCTAGGGGAAAGGGTCAGTTGGTTACCGGTGCGTGAAGAAGTATAATGAATGCGACGGAGGTGTGTCTACGATCAAATAGTTTTATCCTGATGTTTCTTAAGTATTAATGTTATCAGTGAGTCGTGTTTATGTGAATTGGATTAAGGGTTTATCTACCAGGAGTATCTTCGAAACAGTTAGTGGAATTTAAATAAGGTGCATCACGATTTTAACGCACCTCTCAATTGGATTGGAATGCCGGTAGCGTAAACCCACTTCATGGTCTAGTAATTTATCGACGCAAGTATAGTTACAATGAGGGGTATGCATGCATACTGTTACATAAGAAGGCCTAAAGAACGTAATTCGTTCTTATATTTAACGCTTGTTGGCAGACCTGAACTATTAATAAACTTCGCGTTGTCTTGGGTAAAAGGATGTCTTAGGCAGAACAAAGCTGCGGTTTAGTGCAAGGTCACCATTCCTGGAAATTGGAAACACGTGCGTTAATTCATGGGTTCCGCGAAATTATAATTCTCGCATGTTTGTTTATTTGGGTTCTAAGGACACTAGTATTAAAAGGGGGTTATATCATGATGAAATTTGCCGTTTTTGTTACGGTATGCTTAATATTAATCAATTTCTTGGTAAATGGTTACGTATAGTTTTGTATTCAGAGTAGCTCAACGTTACAGTTTCACACTATTGACCCAAACTTATCCTAAAATATTGGGCGCGTACTTGTGGGCACGTTCAAACCTCTATTTACATTGAATAATTGCAATATGAATACAAATATACTTTCCAAAAAACTTAATTTTCTAACATCACTCTATCCAAGTATTACTTAAAAGGAAACCTAAAAAAAAAGCTTAAATCAAATCTATTAATACTCTCGCTGCCATGTGTATCATTTATGATACACCAAGGAATGAACTCTGGAGGCCAGGTGTATAGAAAATGATACACAGAGCTTACATAGTTTTCAAATCGCTGTGTATCTAAACAGATACACTTCAACATAGTTTCTTATGCGAATTGGATTGCTCTGGCCTGGCACTACGTATCACCATATTGAATTTTTGGACTATGCATATGTATGTACGAGTTTTTATTTAAATCAATTATGATACATTTGGCCTAGCCTATAAGCACCCAACACCAGACCGCGTGTATTCATATTGATACACACGAAAAAAATGAATTATTTCAAAAAATAAAATGGTGTTTCAAAAATGAATGAAGTTATATGTGTCTAGGTATTATTTTAATACTAAAAACAGCTTTGTTCTGGTAACATACCACCTCAAAAAATACACTTGGCAGTGAGAGTGTTAATAATACTCTCACTCCAGTTCTAAATTCAATCTGGGAATACACCTAATAAAAAACAGAAAACGGTTAAATACCTACGTTTCCTCTTATCGTGTCAATGTTCTTACTATTTTCTCGTATTACTATATTTGACGTTTTCTAGTTACCTGTTTGCGAATAATTAATGCTATCTTTTCTGTCGGGGGTCTAACTCCTGTTATTTCTTCCACTATATAATCCTATCAATGGTTAGTATTCGGTAATACAATGTATTAATTTTAATATATGCTTACGTACGAAGTTGTTATCCTGTTAATTACATAACAGTCACGTACTTTTGCAAATGGCCTTAAACGTCAAGCCAAGTTTCCAATATAATCTTCCTTAATAGCAATTTTTTTCACGTATTCATTTATTTCATTAATGTAAACTCTGTAATTTTGTTTATTGCATAACGCCCTGCATTTTATACCTATTTAACATTCTTGTATTAAATATTTATTGCATTGTATGTTCTATGAAATCTTTTATTTAAACGGTTTTTAAAATAAGTATACAATATAGTTAAAAGAAATAATGTTATATCTTATTAGTTGATGATTTTTATAGAAACAAGGTTTGAAATATTGTGCTTAATTAAGATTAATTATTCGCGACATCTATTGTACAAGACGCGTTTATATATTTAAGTCTGTCTATTCAAATATAGTAATTTTTTTTCTTATTTAGCGTAATTCGACGCGCTTCACTGGTAAAAAGGGTTTACTTCGTTGCCAGGAACACTATCATATTCCCAATAGCGCTAAAAAGGTCAATCATTGACCTATGACGACCAGGCGACCGTTAACTGCCTATCGCACACTTTCTAACAGAAAGTCACGTAAATGTTCAGAAAAATGTGCTCAATGTAAACATATAGTAGTGATGAATTAGTATATAAAAATTAAATACTAAAAGGAATATATATATATATATATATATATATATATATATATATATACGTTAAAATGACACGTGACAAAAGAATAATTCTAAATGCATAAACCTGTTTTGAAGTTTGTAATAAATATAAAGATGTCGTTCTTATTTATGTCCTACACAACCCCCCACCCCGATATTTCTTATTAATCTTGATAGAAACCATTCTTTTGTTGCAGTTGAAATTATAATATGTAAAATATACTCCATAGTTTTATAACAAAATATGAAATTCTTATCGAAAACTACAAATTTCAGCACAATACAAATGCTATAATTTGCCTTTAACATTGATTACTAAAATATTTGTAGCTCTGATGATTCTAGATTTGTTAGTTATTTCCTTTTATCTTTGTACAAATTATACAGAAAGTTTAGGATCTACTTTTATCGTCCTTTTTGTAAGTTCTAGCTATTTGAAAAATTTAATACTGTCTTCAACTCAGCATACTAAAGTTTAACAGTCACTTTCATTATTATAAAAAAAAGCTACGAAATTGCTATAAAGTCGTTATTTACTTCCTTAGGTAGTTTTCAGCCAACCGTAGACTATAACAGTTTGCCAGATTTTTCACACACCGTCGGTGATTTTTGTTATAGTCGTATCTTTTACTTTGCCCTGTTCTACTGGGACTAATTTTCAGCCAACCAATTAATGAAGTGAATTTTGAACAAACGCAATATCCATAAATTAATATACTTTCAGCGTTATTGGAAAGGTTCTTTCTTAACATTATGCATCCTCGCGCTCTTATAACTTTCACATAACCCTTTAGGGAATAATTCACCTTTAATATAAGGCATTATAACGTTCGTTGGTGGAAAATAAGAAGCATTTGAGTGGACGACTTTGGGTATGTATGTTAAAAATCTCGGCAATATTATTTCTGAGAACGAGCGTCCTGGGCCATCCTAATCCATAAACATTGAAACATGGTAGAGCCGATGTAAACCCCGACCCCATACCATCAAAAAGCAAATACATATAACTGGATAAACCAATAGGTTATAACTGAAGCCCTTTACTATCTCTCAAGTTACAAACCGCCCTAAATCTATAGCGGGATCTGCAAACGGAGAACACATGAGCACGTCTGTAGTTAAGATCACAGATCCCGAAGCCATCCGAGTATGCAATAAACTTCCAGCTTAAGTGAACCGCACACTGCAAGGTAAATGTTGGAGTTGGGGAAAGGGTTGCCACATTTTGATTATTTATGACGTCATAGTGAGCAGAGGTCGTCGTTATTCCAGCCAAGTTTTAGTTCGTGCTAATAATTGTCCTGTGTAGAAAGCTAAGTCTCGTTATAACTCATCCCGCTTGGATACTTTAGCGATTGTATTAGGGATATCTTCAGTAAACTCGCCTAAGAATCCACTAATGTTTCCTTGATTTATGTTTCTTGATTGTCGAGTATTTGCATATCTGCCACTGATTACTTTACTATTCCAAATGTGAATTGCTAGATTTCTAGAACTTGACTGTTGGTTGTAGGTTGAAACCTGCCAAGCTAACATTATTTTTAAAACACCGGTAAGTCGTATTTTACTTACTACCAGAGAAAAACTACGAACTAATGAAGGAAAGTTTAACGAATATGTAATTTTTCCATATAATCTTGTTACGGTAATCCGTGCGGACAGGAAAGAAAGTAGTAAAATAAGGAACGAAAATTAACCAGCACCGTGTACCGCAACAAAACAAAGGGAATCCAAAGAATATCGTACTAGCAAAAGCGTCGAAGAGTGGGGTGGGTCATACAGAAAGAAAAAGAAAACCTTAAGAAAGAAAAATTATTTACAAACCCTTAAGAAATCAATATGTTATAAAAGGAAAACCAACTCCCATAGAAAACAACATTTATCCAGCATATCCCAGAGGATTTACATAGTGCAAAATCTTCGCAAAATATAATTACCTTCCTAAATTTCCTGACAATTAACTTAAATGGTAACTTCTCACATGTACGTTAAACAAAAAGAAAAAATGTTAAACAAAATCTGCTTTCAGTCCTGCTGTATCTATAATTATTAAATCTTTGATTTCAAATAGCTTAGGTATTAGTAGAAAAAAGTTACCTATATATTTTCTAACAGTTTTTTGACGCCTATATAAGCATATAATTGTAATTATTTTATTCACTGCAATGTTTATTCAACAAAAATAATTAATTTCACAATATTAATAAATATTCCGATTTGTACCGTATTGCCCAATCGTGAGTTGTATATTACTTAAAAAAATAATATAGACTTAGTTCATTAAACGATGGTTATTTGAACTGTACTTCTGAAGTCAGACGAAATTTATGCATCGTGTCCATTCTGTCGATAGCAGAATCAGTTGCGCTCGGCCTTAGCTACGATAAGAAGCACGATGAAGATCATAAAGGTCCGAGCCAGCATGTTACGCATCGCCATAAACGTGGCAGCGCCTTTAAGTGCTAATGCATTTGATTTTGTTTTGTTTCTGATAACGGTAAGCAAGCCAAATTAATAGTTAAGGTAAACTAAATGATTTTATTGTAGTGCTCACTTATCACATCATCATATCCTCTCTTCATCACGTTCTTAATTTTTTTACTTTATCACGATATAATCTCGCTTTAATATAAATTAAAGGAGACACAGAAAGGATGCCCTTTTTAATAACTCGTTTTCTTGCTTTATTGGAATAATTCATTCTATGGATTTATTTTATGTTGATCGATTTATTTGGATGAATTACTCTACAAGTTCACAAAAATGGTTCCCTATAATAATCCAGTTTAATGCTCTGTTAAGCTTTAATTCGTTATCAGCTCAAATTTACGCTTTCGCAAGATGTGGATGTTGAACGTCTTGTGACGTCAGTTGTTTGTTCAAGAACCGCAAGCTAAAACATGTGGTAGCAGCAAGGTATCTTTTTTATAATGACGTTGTGACGTACAACTGGTATAAAGGTAAGCGTTAGCCCAAGGACATGACCTGTCAACAGCTGTTTCTAAATAACCTGACAACGGAACTAATACTTATATTTAAAATGGTAGCGAGTTATGTATCGCCCCAATTGATATATGTATAAAGAAATAGAATAATTAGAAAATTATTTGAAAGTGTTAAGAATACACCAAGCGAAGTGCAACATTGTAACACAAGGACAATTTGTAAAGTTTATTAACAGTTCATGAGAACAAATGCGCTACTTTGTATCGCAGACGATAGTGACACTGCAGATGTCAGGTCGCAGACGGCCAGGTTCCGTCATTACTTAGAAATTAAGATTACAACATTGTAATTATGAATAATATTAAGAATAAGCAGACGTGAGATCTGCAAGTTCCTACAGCCATGTGAGGGGATAGGAACATTATAAAAAGCACGGGAGCTCAAGGATCCGGCAGTCAGTCAAAGTATTCAACTGTAACATTGCAGTTGCTTAGGCTACTCACGATAGTACATTTATTAGTTATTTTCGGACTTGAATAATTTTAATTCAACTTGTCAAAATTCCATAATTAATGTCTATTTAGGAATAAAATTTGTTAAGAAGTTTTGGAACTGGTTTTTAAAAAGGCAGCTCCCAAGGCTCGAACCTTAACTGGCGCAGTCAGTAAGATGTCAAAAGGTCACTAGGGAACCCAAATTCGAAGAACTGGTGGTCTGGAATTTTAATTTCAAATTTGACAGAACCAAACAGAAGTTGAAGGCGAAACAAGAATCGTTCAAACCCAACAAACAAAAAGAAAACTTGGAGGAGATACAAGAATAGATCAAATCCAAAAACCGACGTGGAAGAAGTACAAAAATCGACAGACTCCATGAAACCAACAAAACAATTAGTGTAAGTTCATTTCCTTAAACCAATTGAATTTATTTTACAAACATTTAATATTTGCCAGTATAAGAGAATTTTTTTATGTATGTAGAAATATTGACATTCATTGCCACTATTTTATGCTATTTAATGAAAATAATTTACCTAGCTATTTGCAAGGAATTACTTTCCAGCTTATTTTTAAAAATTGAATTTTGAGAGATTTTTTTAAAACTAGAGAACCAAAAAGATGCATTGCATGAGCACTTGAGACAATTATTACGAAATTAACTGGCGCAAAAATTATAGAAACAAAACAAAAACGAATTTTTAATTAACAATGCAAAATTAACTGGCGCACAAAATAATTTTAAAATACCAAAAGCAGAACGAAATTAAATTACAATTTCATACCGAAAATTTTTGTAAATAACGCAACTAAATACCGAAACGAATTACTCAGACGCAAACTCATCGCATTCTATAAATTATAGAAACACCTCACAATTATTAATAGAATTAACATAAGCCAAATCCAAACGCGAGTATCATTAACAAATAAATCAAGGCTACCTCGGTACGAATATATATCTAATTATAACTACTGAACAATACCATTCAAGAACGTACATCAGAAACTCTACAAAAGCTATCAAAAGACGCATCGCGAAACTCTACAAATAAGGAATCACGCTATTGAAAACGCGCATCGCAACTGTATAAAAGATATAAATTACTTTCATTCTAAACGCGACATTGCACGATTAAATACTTCAAAACGAGATAATTAATTATACAAAAGACACAAAATTCATTCTCATATCAACTGAAAATAACAACTTTCAAAAAAATATAAACATTATTGGACGTGACATTTTATAATTAACGAAATAAAAGACGCAATTTATTTGAATAAAAGCTTTCAGGAAGATCAAATAAAGTATAATTGCATATTTAATTATACTAAAACATTCACAGAGATTGAATTACACCTACAAAAACTTTGTAATTAAAATACAAAGGCAATATAATAACAAAACGGTAAATTGAGATCTTGCAAACTTTGTATTTAACACCTAAGTTGACGAGACAGGAAGCATAGTAGACACAGTTATCAATTATCATACTCACGGATAAGAGATAATTACAACAGACAGTTAAATTAGCAGAAATAAATTAAAAATAAGTTTTAACTGGCGCAAGGCAAACAAAGTGAAATAAATTACCTCGAAATTACTCAGTCACATCGAAACTTTCAGAGATCAAACCTACAATAAAATTAGTAAAGTAAAAATAAACGTATTCAAGGCGACAGCAAGCAAGCAGACGTTACCAAGCATAAACCCCATAAAATAACTACAGCACAGTACAATTAAATACAATACAAGCAACTCAATTCTTTAAATAATCTAAAACGACTCAAGCTAAAAATAGCAAGTAACTCGAAACAATCTAAACTGAAAATTAATAAACCCAAGCAAAGAATAACATTACAAACCGCGAACTAAATCTCAATTTTTACAAAATTTGAAATTAATTAAAATCATAACTAAATATCAATTACTAGAACAACCCTCAGCCATAATGAGTTCAGATATGAAAATATGAGGGAACCCCCTTAATTTTTAATGTACGTCAGAAGGAGTTATGTATCCCTCAATTGATAAATGTATAAAGAAATAGAATAATTAGGAAATTATTAGAAAGTGTTAAGAATACACCAAGTGAAGTTCAGCATTGTAACACAAGGATAATTTGTAAAGCTTATTAACAGTTTGTGAGAACGGATGCGATACTTTGTGTCCGAGACGATAGTGACACTGCAGATGTCAGGTCACAGACGGTCAGGTTCCGTCATTACTTAGAAATTAAGATTACAACATTGTAATTATGAGTAATATTAAGAATAAGCAGACGTGAGATCTGCAAGTTCCCACAGCCATGTGAGGGGATAGGAACATTATAAAAAGCACGGGAGCTTAAGGATCCGGCAGTCAGTCAAAGTGTTCAACTTTACCATTGCAGTTGCTTAGGCTACTCACGATAGTACATTTATTAGTTATTTTCGGACTTAGAATAATTTTAATTCAACTTGTCAAAATTCCATAATTAATGTCTATTTAGGAATAAAATTTGTTAAGAAGTTTTGGAACTGGTTTTTAAAAAGGCAGCTCCCAAGGCTCGAACCTTAACTGGCGCAGTCAGTAGGATGTCAAAAGGTCACTAGGGAACCCAAATTCGAAAAACTGGTGGTCTGGAATTTCAATTACAAATTTGACAGAACCAAACAGAAGTTGGAGGCGAAACAAGAATCGTTCAAACCCAACAAACAAAAAGAAAACTTGGAGGAGATACAAGCATAGATCAAATCCAAAAACCGACGTGGAAGAAGTACAAAAATCGACAGACTCCATGAAACCAACAAAACAATTAGTGTAAGTTCATTTCCTTAAACTAATTGAATTTATTTTACAAACATTTGATATTTGCTAGTATAAGAGAATTTTTTTTTGATATATGTATGTAGAAATATTGACATTCATTGCCACTATTTTATGCTATTTAATGAATAATTTACCTAGCTATTGCAAGGAATTATTTTCGAGCTTATTTTTGAAAAATTGAATTTTGAGAGATTTTTTTTAAAACTAGAGAACCAAAAAGACGCATTTCATGAGCACTTGAGACAATTATTACAAAATTGACTGGCTCAAAAATTATAGAAACAAAACAAAAACGAATTTTTAATTAACAATGCAAAATTAACTGGCGCACAAAATAATTTTAAAATACCAAAAACAGAACGAAATTAAATTACAATTTAATACCGAAAATATTTGTAAATAACGCAACTAAATACCGAAACAAATTACTCAGACGCAAACTCATGGCATTCTATAAATTATAGAAACACCTCACAATTATTAATAGAATTAACATAAGCCAAATCCAAACGCGAGTATCATTAACAAATAAATCAAGGCTACCTCGGTACGAATATATATCTAATTATAACTACTGAACAATACCATTCAAGAACGTACATCAGAAACTCTACAAAAGCTATCAAAAGACGCATCGCGAAACTCTACAAATAAGGAATCACGCTATTGAAAACGCGCATCGCAACTGTATAAAAGATATAAATTACGTTCATTCTAAACGCGACATTGCACGATTAAATACTTCAAAACGAGATAATTAATTATACAAAAGACACAAAATTCATTCTCATATCAACTGAAAATAACAACTTTCAAAAAAATATAAACATTATTGGACGTGACATTTTATAATTAACGAAATAAAAGACGCAATTTATTTGAATAAAAGCTTTCAGGAAGATCAAATAAAGTATAATTGCATATTTAATTATACTAAAACATTCACAGAGATTGAATTACACCTACAAAAACTTTGTAATTAAAATACAAAGGCAATATAGTAACAAAACGGTAAATTGAGATCTTACAAACTTTGTATTTAACACCTAAGTTGACGAGACAGGAAGCATCGTAGACACAGTTATCAATTATCATACCCACGGATAAGAGATAATTACAACAGACAGTTAAATTAGCAGAAATAAATTAAAAATAAGTTTTAACTGGCGCAAGGCAAACAAAGTGAAATAAATTACCTCGAAATTACTCAGTCACATCGAAACTTTCAGAGATCAAACCTACAATAAAATTAGCAAAGTAAAAATAAACGTATTCAAGGCGACAGCAAGCAAGCAGACGTTACCAAGCATAAACCCCATAAAATAACTACAGCACAGTACAATTAAATACAATACAAGCAACTCAATTCTTTAAATAATCTAAAACGACTCAAGCTAAAAATAGCAAGTAACTCGAAACAATCTAAACTGAAAATTAATAAACCCAAGCAAAGAATAACATTACAAACCGCGAACTAAATCCCAATTTTTACAAAATTTGAAATTAATTAAAATCATAACTAAATATCAATTACTAGAACAACCCTCAGCCATAATGAGTTCAGATATGAAAATATGAAGGAAACCTCTTAATTTTTAATGTATGTTAGAAGAGTTATGTATCCCTCAATTGATAAATGTATAAAGAAATAGAATAATTAGGAAATTATTAGAAAGTGTTAAGAATACGCCAAGTGAAGTGCAGCATTGTAACACAAGGATAATTTGTAAAGTTTATTAACAGTTTGTGAGAACGGATGAGATACTTTGTGTCCGAGACGATAGTGACACTGCAGATGTCAGGTCACAGACGGTCAGGTACCGTGATTACTTAGAAATTAAGATTACAATATTGTATTTATGAATATTATTAAGAATAAGCAGACATGAGATCTGTAAGTTCCCACAGCCATGTGAGGGGGTAGCAACATTATAAAAAGCCCGGAAGCTCAAGGACCCGGCAGTCAGTCAAAGTATTCAACTTTAACATTGCAGTTGCTTAGGCTACTCACAACAGTACATTTATTAGTGTAATTTCGACTTAGAGTAATTTTAAATCAACTTGTCAAAATTCCATAAGTATATTCTGTATTAATAAATAAATTTGTTAAGGAGTTTTGAAACTGGTTTTTAAAAAGGCAGCTCCCAAGGCCCGAACCTTAACTAGCGTTGGACTAAAATTAGATTACGAGGAAATTGAGAGAATTTCTGTTTGGATTTCGTTATAACAATTAAATTATTGCTTACATTAGAACTTACTACAAAATTATTTAAAATTATTAATTTACTTATTTAATCTAGAAAAGGCATATTAATTCAAGTTCGGTAATATAGAAATTAATCACAACAATTAATTTTATTTAGCATTGAGTTTGTGATAAATATCTGTAAACCAAGGTAAGCAGATCTGTGTATTTTGGATATAAAAACTTTACGGTTATGTTTAATTCTTTGTTGAGATAATCAAAATTATTATATTTACATATCAAAGTCTAAAAGATTAGACCACGTCCTTGTTGTACATTTTCGTTTATGAGCTTTACAACAGAAAAATTGTACATTTAATTAAAGAACCATCACTTGATTTTATGGAACAACTGTTTTATTTTGAACAAGTGCATCCATAGGTAGAGAAAAATGAGTTAAAAGAGAATATATCCCTTTTTATGAAGAATAAGGTTATTGGCTGTGACTCAATAAAGAAGTACTATACAGCGCTTTCAAGAAGCTTGATATCTAAATTTCCTTTTGCTATTTATGTTTAAATTATAGGTATTAATAACGACTATTTTTCTCTTTACTGTATAAGGTAGCAAGAGTGTATCTTTTGCATCCTTCGTTATTCTAATAACAATGTTTTCTTTCAGATCCTGCGTTTTCGCAACTAAAGCGATTATCCCCCTGAAAATTTCCAAGTTCTCCCTTACGGTAACCCATGCTTTATCAATACTAGGATTTGGTAGCGCCCCTTTTGCACCCCCTATTTTTATTTGAGAGTCAGTACACAAAACAATATTTTTGTTGCGAAACCCACGACCACTCCTCATAAGCTCTACCCGAGGAATAGACCCCTAGCTTAGTCGGAATCTGTCGATTTCCCTTCATTATAAGGGGATTGAAAACCGAGGTACAAAAAAGTACCTAAGGTGTTTCAATTTATCGCAATACAGGTATTCTCTGCCGATAGAAGGCATTTCATCAGCAGTATCAGGTGATATTTCTAAAAAAAATCATCTAAAAAACTTTTTATAAGCAGTATGGGTTAATCTTAATTGCTATAAACAAAACCAAGAATAACGGCCTGGAACGAAGTGGAATCCATTTCCAATAACAAAAAAAAATTAAAAAGGAAAAACCAATCCAACCCAAATTTATTTCTGGTAAAGTCATCGACCACTGTAGACAGTTCAACAACTGGGAATGGCGTCTTATAAATGTTTATTCATTAGGCTATAGCTATCAATACCCCAAATTCCAACACAAACGTAAAGGATAGTAAAAGTGATTTTAACGTTTTAGTGTTTATTGCTGCTCCATTTTCAAAGTTCAATATTAAGGACGTGATTCACTTTCAGCATAGACGCGACAAGTTTTTTTAACTATATTTAAAAAGAATATCCTGCAAATGTAATTTTGCTTTCAGTTTGAGGATTTAGTACACGTACAGAATTTACACCAAAATTATCACTAAAACATTACATATACTTTTATTTAAAAAGAAGTAACATCTTTCTAATTCTACACACCCAGAACAGGCTTCTTAAAAACGAAGAATCGACACAAAACTAAATATCTTGCAATCGTATTCAAACACATTATTTGTATCGCCTTACGTTATCGTTTTGACCACACTAACCCTCGCGAACAAATGGTACAGTAATCATATTTATTTCCATCGGAGCTTCGCTTATAAACATCTATGCGTATATAATCAACCACCTGAAAGTATCGTCTTTTCGTTTCAAAACATTTTCTGATGATAAAACAACCACATGGAAGATATTTTCCAAACATCACCTGCTGATCAGCAAACCGTGCTCAACAAAATAGAGGATTTCAAGTTTATGTCTGCTGTTAAGGTGTATCTGCAACCAATATTGCAGAATCATAAAAATGGGTGTAGAATTGGTGGCCTATGTTTTGTATAAATATCATAAGCTGTAAATACTCCATGTATGTTTGTTGTGGTTTGTTTTGTATTCTTTTTAATTCTTTTTGGGTATTAAATCAACTCAGAGTTTTTAAAATTGTCTTTATTTACGTTTCGATCCATGGATCATAAGCTGTATCATATATCCATTTAATAACTTAATGTTAATTAGAGACCAGAGATAACCTAGGAGAAGCACGTACCTAACACCTTTGAAAACAAATATTTTGATAACCAAAACAACACTTTCCCATTTATTAAAGCAAACACATATTACCAGCGTTTTAACCTTTGATAACCACAACCACGTTTTATGCTATCAAAATTAAAATATTTCTAAGCAAGTGTATTGGTAACTAAATATGTTCATAACTTACTTAATAGATACATCTTGTTAAAACAAATTTCCCCCATATTAGAATGTTTCTGAAGCAAATGTTTAGACCAGCTTTTGCTATATAAATTTTCATACTTTGTAATAATAAAACCCTAGGTTTTGCACGTTATCAAAATATAATAGATTCAAAATATTTCACTTTGTCATTGAATAGTTAGTAGAAATTGTACAGGATGTGGAATAAACAATCATTTAAAATTGACAAAGGCTGTCGGACTCGCTAATAACATACAAAATAACCGAGGAAACCATAAGAAATATGAAAGTTTACATTAAACATCAGCCATACTATTTAGGCACAGGGATGGAGCGTAACAATCTTCGATCATTTTTATCCAGTAAGGTTTTCGATACTAATATTTTTGTACATAGTTTCATTTGTTTTCACGGCCATTGAGTAAACATTACCAACACGTGATTTAATTGTTATAGGTTTACATAACAACACAAACTCAAGTAGAGGTACACTTTAGAAGATAATCGAGCATTACGGATACCACTCTGCACGCACCCGCAATCACGCGTATGCAAACTAAACAACGCGTATATCAGTTGTGTTTGTTGGCAATCTGTAAAAACAAAACCGGTCATTGGTTATTTCCTCTTTACAAATTACCAATAAACACAACTGGTGTATAATTGATTTTAGGTTTGAAACCAATCGTAGAACCCTCAACGTTGCTTTGATGAACCTGCATATCTTTATAATCAAAATTTTGTAAGTTATATTAATTTCTTGTATACATATTGTTCAGTTAATAAAAATAATTAGGAGAAATGTTTTACTATAATTGTAGACGTTTTACAAGTTACGACTTTTATTGAAGTGCCATTTCAGTGTAGAGAAGAGTCTGCTAGCAACATATAGTAATATTATCGAAATAAAGTTCAATCAAAAAATTTTATATATTTGTAGTTTCACTAATAAATACTGGTATTGGCAACTAAGAACACTGTCCTTGATACGAATATCCCAATTTTAAGCACAGCTGAGCTACTGAAGGAAATACAAAATAAATTAGACTACAATCGTCAATATTATTGTTGCGAGCTACTATTAGGCAACCCATCAAACACCCAAAAACGCCGCAAGCACTGTATATTCTCCATGGACCGGGAAGCTTCTAGTAATTACTGGAGGATGAGTTATCTCTTTAATTCAGGGTTTATATAAGACCGCTTATGAATGTAAGAAGTTAGTATATACCAGAATGTCGAATATAAATTATATCGTGTAAAGTAAAAATAATTGAGCTTTTGGAAGTCCAAGAGTATATATACATAAATGTTATATGATGTATCTAATGTACATACAGCTTGTAGTATACATAAATAGATAGAAGTGTAATAAATAATAGTTGTGTTAGTGTTATTAATGGACCTATGGTAAAGGAGTTAGTTTAAGAAGATATTAGTGCTTGTAAATTCATTAGTGTGATAGTGCTTCATTGTTAATTGGACTGAAAACATCTATAAATAAGGCATATACTGTTAATTAGACTTGTGAACAGTGAGTAATAAAGACTATTGTTATTACTTGTTTTAAATTAGAGAAACGCGGTAGTAGTAGCCCACTTCATTATGTTTATTGGAAAATCTATTAGAGGTAGTATCAGTCAGGTAGCAAGCAATCAATATTCTGAACCTAACGATAAATGCATACGTAATTTATCATGATGTATCTAAACGATCCCAATATCTTTTATATTTGTATGCCATCAATCTTAAGGGTAGACATGTCACAAGCTTTACCATAGGAGGGGTTTGAATGGGTTGAAAAAAATGTTGATGAATCCATTGATGTTATCTCAATATCTGACAATAATTCTGAAGGTTACATATTGCAAGTTGATTTAAAGTACCCACAGCATTTACATGATTTATGCCACAATATGCTATTTTGTGCAGAGCATGAGATTCCTTCAGGATCAACAGTGCCGAAATTAACTACCGCTTTATACAATAAAACTGAGTATACTCTAAATTACTAAAATTTGAAGCAGACGTTGAATGCTGGACTTAAGCCTACTAAAATTCACAAAATTTTAAAATTCAGAATGCTTAATTAAAACCATTTGTAGACTTTTACACCGAGTTCCATAGAAAGGTAAACAATGAGTTTAAAAATAATCTTGAGAAGCTTATGAACAACGCAGTCTTTGGGAAACAATGAAAAATATTCGAAAACACTGTGTTGTAAAGTTTGTTAAACATTGGTACGTCGCTATGAAAAGAAAAATTTGATAGCTAGTCCTAGGTTTCATGCTTAGACAATTTTTGATGATGAGTTGATGACTATTGAGCTAAATAAAATCGATTTAATCTTTAATAAACCATTATGTGTTAGCATGTCCAAATTGGATATATCTAAAATTTGCATGTATGATTTTAACTACAATTTTATGCTCTCCTTAACCATAGGAGTAGAAAATTATAAGCTTGTGTATAATGATACAGATTCATTTATCTATCAGTTGAATTGTGGCGATGTTTATAGCAATCTCATTAAGTCAAACTTTTTAAAGTTTGATACTTCGGAATATGATATAAATAACCCCTATGGTATACCTCAAGTTATTACAGTATTCCGTGTAAAGTAAGCAAAGAGAATCGCCCGCACCGAATTCTGCAACAAAACATAAAATTTTGCGTCCAAGGTGTTTATATAGTTGGAGATAATCCACCAAATGGTATCGTGTTTTCCCCTCAAAATATTTCCCCTCGACCAAACAACCACCTGAAAAGTTTTCTCAAAACACCACCTGCAAATAAGCGAGAGTAAGAAAGCGAATAGCCTTGATACAACATAAAGAATTCCACGAACCGTGTCTGCTTGAAAACCGTGCCTGACAGTATCAAAACAACATATGTTCAACCTGTTGGGCATATCTACTACCCACATTGCAGAATTATATAGTTAAGTACATAATGGGTGACCTACATCCTATATAAAACCATAGAAATTTACTATTTGGATTAATAATATCTTGAAAAGATAAGCAGGTGAATAATTTTTATTGTTCACAATCTGTGCCGTAAACATACCTTTGATAACAGAGTACCACCTTTTAACGTGATAATAGTATATTTGAACTAACTGCTTTGATAACCAACATTTTCCCACCTCAAGGCAAACACATCCTGCAATCAATTTGAACCTTTGTTTATCCCAAACTCACGTTTTATGCTAACACTTTAATGTATTTTTAATTCATGTATTCATAATTTATTTAAGAGATGCAGATGCTTAAACAGACTTCCCGCTTATTCTGAAGCAAATGTTTGACAAACAAGACTTTCTAAACTTATTTCAATAAACCCATAAGGCAAAAATTTTTAGCCTTTGATAACCAAAGTAAATTTCCCTACTTTGTAATAATAAAACCATAGGTTTAGCACGTTATCAAAATAGAATAGATGTAACATATTTAACTTTGTAACTAAATACTTAATAAAATTTTACAGGATGTTTAGACAAATGATCGATTAAAGATTGAAAGGCAAACAAATCAGCTACTAGCATGCAAACTAACTGTGGAAACAATGCTGAATATGCAATTTTGAATTAACTATGCTTCAAATTATTGAATTACAAAGACGGAATGTAAAAAAGGTTAACAACAAAGCATTGGGGTTTATGAAGGATGAAATAAATGGTGCAATAATTATATATTTTGCAGGATTGCGATCAAAAATGTATAGTTACAAGTTAGACTGCACCCCAAACAAGAAGGAAATATTACGCAAAAGGTTGGTAATGAAAATAATAATAAAATTGAAAATAGAATACGTAATCATGGTGTTATAAAAAATCCAAGTATAATGTAGTGAAAAATCAAATTACTTTTGAAGACTATGTTTTATGTTTAAGAGATTTTAAAGAAAAGATATTTTAACAAGCTGCGTTTCGTTCTTACGCTCATGAGGTATCTACAATAATTCAGGAAAGAATTGCATTAAGTCCGTATAATGAAAAACGTTACCTCATACCACAATCATATGATATATATATAATCGTGGGGACATTATAGTAATTTGATTAAATAAACATCTTTTTTAATGTTAAAACCAGGCATTAATTGAGAAAGAACTTCTTAAATAGATTTTTGTTTTACAAATAACCCTTCCCCATTATAATTAGCAGTTAATACAATTAATAGTTAATACAAAATACAGTTAATACAAAATCAAAACGTTAAACGAAAAAAATTTGAAATGTTAAGTTTACAGACAATTAGCATAAAAACAATATTGAACCAAATTGGGTTAGCTAACCAGAGCCATATTGGTATGTTTAGATCAGGACTTTCAAAAGCAGCACACAAAGAAATAAAAAAGATAATTATTGGAATGTTTAATAGTGCAGATATTTATGAAATTGATTTCAAATTTCTTATGTCTCTGCTGCTACAAATTGATTTTAATATGTATGTAAAGATATATTTAGAAAAGTTGGTTAAACAACACAGCGAACCAACTAAAGTGAAGCTGTTGTATATAAAAGATCAGTCCAACTACCTTTTCCTATTTGAGAAAGTTAGATGAAAGCATCTTTTGGATACTGTTTTAACAACTGCTGAAGAGGACATACTTCACGAATGAGATTTTACAAGGCCTTTGTCCAAAGACCAATATATGTGCTGTATGTATGTTTCACCAAATCGCATACACCAATTCTTGGGAAAAAAGAAATACCAACACATTTTCTTCTAATAGTTATTTGTTTTGCACGGCACGTATAAAAAGTGCTAAAGATGTATTTAAACATACACAAATGTGGCGATTGGCAATGATTATATAATGCAGGACCTCATATGGAACACAAATCATTGGTGTCACAAGTGTGAAGGAATTTCAAGTAATCAATTATTCAAAATATTATATACATGTGGAATATATTACACAAGTTTTGTATAATGGAAAGCGGTTATTGTTGCATATGTAATAATAAAAAAATGTTTTTTCTTACTTTAGTATTACTGAACAAAGTAAAGTACACGATTTTGAATCATACAAATCATATAAAATTACATCATTATAATAAAATATAAATTGCTTTAGAGCAATACACAAATTGCATAAATTACATAAATTAATAAAAGCATCTAAAACTTGAAGCATACAAATATTTCATTATTAAAATATGTTTTAAGTAAATCCAAAACATTTCTAAGGCTAAATTGTTTGTATAGTGTATTCTTTAACATCCTGATTACTCGTTCAGCTATGGCAGCTTTTTATGCTGTATGAAAAGTAATGGTTAATCTTATGCTTTTTCATTAATTTTTTATATTAGTTTGCAAATTGTCAAGCATACATCTTTCATTTAAAATGAATGGCATTACCCTGCACACAATGATGGAAACTATTAACATTTTTTTCTCTTGGTGGATGCTGAGTCGGAGCCGTTGTCATCATAATACAAAGGACCGGATCTTGCAACGCAGCTGCTGTCAATTCTAACGTTGGAGGCGGCAAAGCTGTTGTTGTTGTGGATGTTGATATTGTTGTTGGTGTTGATGCTGTTGTTGTTGATGTAGGTGAGGTTGATGTTAATGCTGTTGATGTTGGTGAGATCGATGCTGATGTTTTTTGTGTATTTCACTTTTTCTGTTGTATTTACCAGCTGTTTATGTAAATTACTGATGCTGGTGTCTTCATACTGTTTATTCGTGGCATTATAAACAGCATGCAGTTACATAACATTGCAAAGTTTTTTATATCGCATATTGTTATTTTTATTATCAAGTGTCGTAAGGCCTATAAGAGCAATGAACTAAACCGGTTGGCAAACACTAGAGGGCAATAATACTCTCACTTTCACACACAAATTTATTTCTATTGTTGGCAAGTTGGTGTCCAATATACAACATAAATTGATTGGAGAAAAATGGGTAAGGCTTTAGGACTTTAGTAAGGTTCAAGTCCTTTTAACACGCCAAGCCCAACTAGCACATTTGGCGATAATTTTGTTTGAGGATCATAGTTCTATCTAACAGCGCTAGTAATTTCTAAAATCTTTCTGTACTCTTTTTGATCATCCTTGATATACTTTAAGGTTTTTTTAAGCGTCAAAAGTTCATACAATCTAGGGTGCCTTTACATGTTTTACTATTTATAATTAAATTAGCTGATGTGGGTGCTATGCTAACTAAAGCATTTCCCATATGCCATTGATCTGTGCTAACATTATATCAAAGGGCCTATGGCCATTCTGGATTTCGTATCATCAGTTCTAGATATTTTCTAGGTAAGGGATGTTCATATTGATCTAGAATTTCAATAGCAATCACTGAGTCGTCTAATATGAAACAATGTCTATGTCATGTTTAGGCAAATTTTCATCATTATAAAGACTAGTTTTAGCAACAACATGCTAGGTTGGTTCAATAAACGATATTCGGTGTTTGGATTTATGCATTTTTACATCATGTGTTGAATGTTCAATAGAACCATCCACATCTACCAGCTTTGATTCCAATGTATGTTTAACAGATTCATAATTTTTATTTTGACGATCTTTTGTAATGGTCCAATTATTGGTTTGTATGCTGTTTCAACCATTCGCTGAGTATCAAATTCGTCCTTCTTAAGAGTTTTAAGTTTACGCGTAACTGCGCGTCTAGTTTTAGTTAATTTTTCTTTAATCGTTCTATTGGTGGCATCCATCTCGATGGCTTACAGATTAGAAACAGCAGCAGATGCAGTTAAATGTGGTTATATAGTGGTTATATTGTTATATAACAATCAAACCTCTTTCAGTATCTACCATAACTAAAGCCCTTTACAATACATACAAAATCAAATCTTTCTAACCAGCATCGTGAGCACATTAATTTAAAATGATCAAAAGTCATATCGGTACCAACATGCTTATCATATATGTGTCTTAAATTTAAGTGATCTTGTTTAAGTAGGACAGCTATGTTAACATTATCACGTACTAATTGTTTTGATATTTTAGAATACATTTGGCACAAATAGAATGAATCTACACCTGAATGTTAGCTTCTGCTGAAATATTCGTGAATTATGTCCTGATTTAAGAATGAGGTATCATCAAATATCATTATCGTATTTTTACCGATTACTTCTGACGGTGTGACATATTCTTTGTCACTATTAGCGTTGTATTTAATGCTTTTTATAGATTTAAGAATTTGCTCTAAATATTTATATTTCTGTTGTTCCAACGATTTAGAGTACACACAGACATTTTCAAACCTTAATCTGTGTGGTGCCTCCAATAAACATACATTGCATTGGTCTTTCCACATCCTGATGATGAGCATATTATTGGTCTAATTGATATTGGAAATAAAGGACCATGCTTTTCCACCACTTCAGATTTTAAAAAATTATGACCATCTACACTTAATTGTTGAAGTTGTTATGTAAACTTCATTCTAACTCGACTGCTTTAGTGACACTAATCAGTTAATGGCTGAACGTCGTAAAGCAAGAGGGGTTTTAAATACCTTGATAAACAAGTTAGCTGTCGAGTTTCATATACCAGGTTACCATTTTTGTGGGCTAGACACTAAATTAAGGGAACTATTAGAACTAGGTGATTCTGGTATTAACGATCTAGATAGATTGTGCCATGATCACAATATTGCTTATGCTCAAAAACATTGACAACTTAGGTACATGGCACAGAACCGATAAAGTTCCATCAGCAGGCACTTGAAATTGAGTGAAATCGAAAAACGCCCGGTTTGGTGAAATAGCAGCCGCTTGGGCTGTAACCAACGCAATGAAAATTAAAACCAAACTGTGAATAAGGATTGCAACAAGAAGGTTAAAGAGGAAATATAGTCTAAATCATGAAAGAATGACTTGAAGGCATAAGTTGCTGAACTAAAAAACGACATACTTTCAAATCTTATGCATTAAGCATATTCCAATAGATCTTTTAAAAGTATGTCGTTTTTTAATTCAGAAACCTATGACGTGAATTCATTCTTTCATGATTTAGACTATATTTGTTGCAAAAGAAAAAGCTGTTGTTCATTTAGAGGCGGTGTATTGGCACCAATTAGAACTGCTGTAAAGCATATCATTGAAAATTCAAATGTGAAGAAATTTATTAATATGAGTTTGCTGGTGGAAAAAGATGAGTGCAAGTGCCTCGAATTATTTTCATGTCTAAAACAGGGGATTTTCTTCCATTTTTAGCACTGCTATTTATGGACCTTCCACCTGCAGGAGCACTAGCTAGCAGTGCTGCTTGAATCGCTGAAGCCATCAGCAATGCTTCGGCAGCCACAAAACAATTGGAGGAATACCGATTCATAATGCTACCATAGATAACTTTAGGTAAAAAAGGCGATGAACTGTATCTTTCAGCACGCATAACACTTGGGATGTAAATTTGTCAAATATTCAGCATGCAATAAATTCAACAAAACATGAACTTATTGTTTTGCACCAAATTTTCTCATTTTTGGACATCATGTCCATATCTTTAGTAAATCTTATACTTCATCACATAAACCTTCAAAAGATGTTAATATAATGCCCGGCGATAGAATGCCATGACCTTACATGTAATTTTTTTCCAATGCTCCACCTGAAGGTACTACATTGGCCAGGAAGCGAGTTTGTTTTTACCTGGAAAATTTGAAATTTTGCCGAATCCTTGTTGTTCCAAGCAAGGTAGGGATCTTTAACATGTGTGACAACACTCACACTGGACATCCATTTTACCTCTCATCCGAACGAGGGTGTATTTTTGTGAAAAATGCTCGCCTAATATTTTTCAAGTGGACCGTGTCGGGATTCAAATCCGGGACCTTGGGCGTAGAATGTCGTGACCGCCAGGGTCTCTTTGACCTTTTTGAAATTATTTGTGATAGACTTCATGTAGCACATAAAAAGGTGTCAAATAGATATAATCTGCGGACATGAATTTTCATTTAACATTGGTGATACAGTTTGGAGAATAAACAAGTTTTTTCTAGTGCTGGTGATGCTTTCACTGCCAAACTGCTCCAAAATTTGTCTTATGTACCGTAAATAAAAGATTATCAAATTTAATTTATAACCTCACTAGTCCTGATGCCATTTCCAATGAACCTGCACCTTGACGAAGTTCTAAATTACTAGAACAGGTGAAATGGCTTGCGTGTTCTAATGAGCTAAAGAGCCAAACTACAGGTCCAACCAAAGTAGTAGGGTCGTTAGTGAGGAACCAGACTAAGACAGGTCCCCGAAAGAGGGCAGCGGCTCTTTCGGTAGTTAGATTGGCAGAGACCATAGGGGTCGGTATGGCAGTCTAAGACACACTACCGCGATGTGGAAGGCAACGGGAAACCACCACATTAACCTCCCAAGTACACAGCATACCTAAATTATAATAAAATGATGGCATTCTCTGGGGTAAAAGATTCCGGAGTTAAAATAGTCCCTCATTCGGATCTCCTGGAAGGGGACTACTTCGGAGTTGAAAATAAGAGTCGGGAACATTCTGCGAGTCGGAGCGTGGAATGTTAGAAGTATGTTTATTTATTTCATACCAACAGCATCAGCCAATTACAGGTATAAATATTCAATAAAACACATTTATCATACAAGTTCTAGCAACTAATAACAGAATTAATTTTATTAACACCACTCAACGGTTTTTAAGTGTTCTTCAATTGATTTCAAGTCTCTGGAGTATATATCTATGTCAATTTTGTTTATTGTAGCACAGGTTCTTAATAATGGACTATTGCGATATGTATTTGTTGTTGGAACATTTACTGCATAAAACATAGATGAGCATCTTGTATTTATTGATGGACAATGTAAAGATAACATTGCAAGAAACTTATTATTGTCTATCATGCCTAATAAAAGTTTAATAATGTAGATAGCATCTAAGTATTTCCTTCTGTTTCTTAAGCTTTTAAATTCAAGTATAGTTTCTAATAGTTACTGATCGTATCCTCTTGGTGGGTATAGTCCGTGCTTTTTATAGTGCAAATACTTCAAAAATTTTCTTTGTATTTTCTCAATAGCAACGATGCCTACTGCATACTGTGGATTACAAATTACCGATGCATACTAAAGTTTAGGAACAACAAGTGAATTATATAATGATGTAATTGCTAAAGAGTCTTTGAAATATTTTGTATTTCTTGCAACAAATCCTAGTATCTTATAGGCTTCGCTTGTTATAGCTGAAATATGTTGATTAAATAGTAATTTACTATCATATATAATTCCAAGATCTTTATGACTAGCCTTTCTACTCAATACTGCATCTTCTATTTTATAGTCATATGTTGTAATATATTTACCTGTTGTAAATGACACCACCACACACTTGTTTATATTAAATGTAAAGTTGTGTAGGTCACACCAGCGTACCACATTATTTAAGTCATTTTGCAATGACACACAATCCTGCATGCTATGAATGGCCTTAAAAAATTTTAAAATCATCAGCATACATTAATCCTTCAGAACTTATAAGGTTACTTATTATGGGATTTATTACAATTAGAAAAAGTAATGGGCCAAGATTGGACCCTTTGCGGAACTCCAGATGTTGCAATGTAGGTATCTGATTTGCATCCCTTAATTTCAGCATATTGTAACGGGCTACTACTACCGCGTTTCTTTAATTTAAAACAAGTAATAATAATGGTCTTTATTACTCACTGTTCACAAGTCTAATTAACAGTATATGCCTTATTTATAGATGTTTTCAGTTCACTTAACAATGAAGCACTATTACACTAATGAATTTACAAGCACTAATATCTTCTTAAACTAACTTCTTTACCATAGGTCCATTAACAACAATAACACAACTATTTATTTATACACTTCTATTTATTTATGTATATTACAAGCTGCATGTACATTAGACACAGCATATCACGTTTATATATACTTCTAAAGCTCAAAACTACTATTACTTTACACGATATAATTTATATTAGACATTCAAGAATAGACTAACTCTTACATTCATAAGCGGCCTTATATATACCCTGCATTAAGATATGACTCATTATCTAGAACTTTGTAGAAGGATTCTCGAATGCTGAAGAATACGCTGTGCCCCGGGCGTTTGTATGTTTGACGGGTTGCCTAATAGTGGATCGCAACACTGCCCCCTCTTTAAAACCGTTACGTCTCGTAACTGTAAATCCATCTTGACGCCAATTCGATGACTGGTGACGGTATCGGCAGTTATCTCCTCTGGTGCATCCACCGCGTCGTTGGAAGTAACAGTCAACACTCTTTTCTTGGTCTTGGTAGGCAACCGGTTGATAACAACAAACAAGAACCTGGACGTTGGTTTCCTGGAAAACTACTTCTAGCATATTTCGGACTATCCTCCAATCTAAGCGATCCAGTCCACAACCTAGCTTGGGAACCGCTAGTTTCGTTACTCCATTTTCCATCATCTGAGCTTTAAGATTCAGCAAAGCCTCCCATAGATGTCCATAACTAGGTCTCTGCCATGAAGAATTTTTGGTGACCAGATAGTAAACATAACGATTCATATCTTGAAGAACCAAAGCTTTTCCTACAGTTGGCTGCTGTTGTACTAATTCATCTACACATCCAAACTTTTTCTTAAAACAACAGCTATTCCCCTTGACATTGCCAAATCTTGAGCTACGCAATGTGCAAGGGAATACTCTTCTGGTGCTCTAAACAGATCTTGATGTTTTTCAACAACAACGCCAAATCTCGCTTTAGCGGAACCACCATACGCCGCCATAAAGCTCTCAAAATCTACATTTGGCTCATGATTAATAACTTGCCGAACACCATTATCATTATTCGAGTCTTCCTGGTTGTTGCCAGCGTAGGATGTTAAACGGTCAAAGTGTACCACTTTCGGTTTACCACGAGGATCTTCTGATCCGGTACACTACATCATTAATCCTTTTAACACTTCGTACGGCCCTTCCCATTGTCTTTGTAGTTTTGGCGACAATCCACGTTTTCTTTGTGGATTGTACAACCACACTAAATCTCCAGGTTGATAACCACCTTCTTGTGCTCTCGTGTCATATTGTGATTTCATTCGATCGCTTGCTTCCTGTATATTCTTTCGGACGTTTTCGTGAATACTATTTGATCTTTCACGAAGCTTACTAACGTAATCTTCACCTGCGATCTCTTCTCCAGGTTTAAATCCAAACTGAAGATCACATGGTAGCCGCACCACGTCCTAGCATTACGCAAGCGGGCGAGTGTCCTGTGCTGTCATGTACCGAAGATCGGTAGGCCAGTAGGAACAAATGTAAATATTGGTCCCAGTCTCGTTGATGTTCAGAGACAACTTTGGTCAGGTACTTCCTAACGTCCTGTTCATTCTTTCAACCATTCCATCCGATTGGGGATGAAGTGGCGTGGTTCTAGTCTTCCTGATTCCAAGGTGCTTGCAGACGTTTTGAAACAACGCCGATTCGAAGTTTCGACCTTGATCGGAGTGTAATTCCAACGGAACTCCAAAACGACAAAACAACTCCTGACTAGTACATCTGCCACCGTCTCGGCTTCTTGGTTAGGTATAGCATATGCCTCCGGCCATTTGGTAAAATAATCCATCGCAACCAAGATGTATTTATTTCCTCTGATTCAGGAAACGGACCAGCTATATCAATGGCTACCCTCTCAAAAGGATTCCCCACGTTATACTGTCTCATTGGGGCTTTCCGTTTTGTGACCGGGCCATTTGCAGAGGCACACAATTCACATTTCCGGCACCACTCCTTCACATCTTCTTTGCAGTTCACCCAATAGAATCTTTCTCTCACTCTTTCGAGAGTTCTTTTCACGCCAAAGTGCCCTCCGGAAATACCATCGTGCAAGTGCTGCAACACTTCCGGCACTCTGCTTCTCGGCACTATCACTTGAAGTCTCTCAGTGCCATCTTCAAATTCCAGGCGTCGTTTCAAGATTCTATTTTCCATCATCAAGGAGTCCCACTGTGCCCAGTATGCCTTCAGGCTCCTACTTGAAATACTAATTTCTTCCCAAGCTGGTCGTTGTCCTCTATTTTCCACTCAATAATACGTCCCAATTCGGCGTCATTCTCCTGGTCTTCTCGTATTCTTTCGAGTTGCCAAGTATCATCGGTCACCGTCATTCTATGGATGACACTTATTTTCTCTTCCATCTTGGAGCAATGATTGCAGTCCATCGGACAAGGTCTCCTTGATAGAGCGTCTGCATTCCGATGGCTAGTTCCTACACGATGTTCTGTATCAAAGTCATATTCCTGCAGCCGCTCTATCCACCTTGCCACTTGCCCTTCAGGATTTCGAAACTGTAGTAACCATTTCAGTGCAGCATGGTCTGTTCTCAACAGGAATTTACGGCCGTATAAGTACTTATAAAAGTGCTCTACGGATTTGACGACGGCCAACAGCTCCTTCTTGTCACACAATAGTTCCTTTCTGGCCGCGACAAGACCTTGCTGAAATACCCAATAACTTTTTCTTGTCCGTCCTGCACTTGAGAAAGAACGCCTCCTATAGCTGTGTTACTGGCATCGGTATCCAACACAAATTTCCCCTCCATCCGTGGATAACTCAAAATTGGTGCTGTAACTAGTAGCCGTTTCAGTTGTTCAAATGCTCTGTGGCAGTCGTCATTCCAATCATATTCTTGTCCATCTTCGGTTAATTTTGTTAACGGTTTGGCAATGTTCGCAAACCCAAGTATAAAACGTCGGTAATATGTGCACAATCCTAGAAAACTGCGTAGTTGGTGTATATCTGTTGGTGTAGGCCACTTTTGTACCGTTTTTATTTTGTCAGGGTCAGCTCTTATTCCGGTCTCTGAAACAACATGTCCTAGGTATTTCACCTCTTTTCCAAATAGGTGACACTTCTTGGGGCTCAATGTAAGGTTTGCCCCGCGTAATCTTTGGAATATCTCCTCTAGGTTCTTAAGGTGTTCTTCAAAAGACCGGCCTAGAACTATCACGTCGTCCAGGTACACCAGACAAGTCTTCCAAGACAGTCCACGCAGTATCGACTCCATCAATCGTTCAAAAGTAGCAGGGCATTGCATAGTCCAAATGGCATGACCTTGAACTGCCATAATCCAGTTCCAATTGTAAAGGCAGTCTTTTCTTTATCGTTTGGCTCCAAGCCTACCTGCCAGTATCCGCTTTTCAAGTCCAAGGTCGAAAACCATTTAGATCCGGATAGAGTATCCAAGGTGTCATCAATTCTGGGCAAAGGATAGCTGTCTTTCTTTGTCACATTGTTAAGCCGCCGGTAGTCTACACAAAACCTTGTCGACCCGTCCTTTTTCTTGACAAGCACTACCGGGGATGCCCATGGACTATTCGAGGGTTCAATCACTCCCTGTTCTTCCATATCGGTGATAATTTGCTCAGCTTCCTTACGTTTTGCCAAAGGAAGCCGCCTGGGTGTTGTCTTATCGGTTGCGCATCTCCAGTATTGATCTTGTGTTGCACAACATTCGTCCTTCCTTTCTCACTATCATCCAGTGCAAACACACCTCGATATCGTCCGACCAGTTCTTTTACCTTGCCCAGTTGGTCGCCATTTAATCCTTGACACGAGGGTATCAACATATCCAGCAATTTCTGTGAGCAACCGTTGGTTGGTTTATTTTTCGTGTCGTCCACACAACGTTTAATATGACATACTGGAATGCAACTTCCACAATCATGCCTTTCTTCAGGGTCACTGTATGGGGATTAATGTTCAGCACCCTTACTGGTACCATATTTCGAGACTTTACCAGCGTTCTTCCAATCAGAAGTCCCTCCTGACCCATTCCTGATTCAGTTGCTTCCATCATGCATACTTGTCCTTCGCGGAGCGTACCATCCGGGCGTCCCATCACTATCATTTCCGCCTTCTCGGGTATTTTCATATCGCAAATCATTCGAACTTGCATCGTCTGGTCACTCCTACCTTGAAATGGAATCTCATCATCATCTATCCGAAGCACATTTTCTTTCATGTTTACATGAAACCCATATTCTCTCATGAGATCCATTCCGAAGATCACTTCTTCTGTAATTTCAGCTACCAACACTCGATGATTAATTAATTTGTCCCCAATTGTCAACATAACGGCAGTCTCTCCGTGAGTACAAATTTTCTCACCACTTGCCGTTCGAAGACACACCGATACAGGTAGCACTTTTCCACGACCAACCAAATCTGGTCTAACGATAGTCCTTGTCGCTCCTGTATCCACGAGTAATCGGACAATCTTACCATTAATTCTACCATCGATATAAATGCTGTCCAGACTTCCCATTGACGATGCAGCACGGATGATAATCTCCGAGCACTACGCTGTGCTGTCGACGTTCGCCCCCTTATATTGACCTGCTTTAACTCAACCGGTTGTTTCTTTGGTTGAGTACAGCGTCTCTGCATATGACCAACTTCACCGCAGCTCCAGCATCGCAGACGCGATCTCCGCGGTCGTTGTCTTTCAAGCTTTTCCACACGGTTGGTTATTTCATCTATGCTGTTCTGCGCTTGATCAGGTTCCTCTAAGGCAGACCGAACTTTGTGACTCATTCTGTGTGATGTCTGCTTAGCTGCTTCAAATTCAAGCGCATGAGCCAGTGCGTCATCTAACATTTTTGGCCGTGCTAATCTTAGCGCTTGCTGTATTTCGCCATCTTTAACGCCATCCACAAATGTTTGTACAGCCAGTTGTTCGAGAAAACTATCTGGTGCCGTTGGATATGCCAATCTAACTAATCTGGCGATGTCAGCTTCGAATTCTTGCAGGCTTTCACTTGTCTTTTGCGAGCGGTTCTTAACTTGTGCGTGGTAAACCTGTTGAAGGTGAGCATCTCCATATCTCATCTCAAGCTTCGATGTTAAGAGGCCGTAATCATTCTGCTGATGATCGGGAATCGTTTGTAAGATGTTAAGAGCTTCCCCCCGTAGGGCCACTATTAGAGAAATAGCCTTCTCTTTGTTGCACCAACCGTTGGCTATTGCCGCAGCCTCAAATTGTTTCAAATATGTGGGCCAAGGTGTTTTGCCATCGAATGTGGGTGGTTTCACTTTAAATTTAGACGTTATGGACTCGCTTCTTTCCGTGGTTCTTATTTCTGGAATGTTCTCATTTACAACTTGACTCGCTGTTTCAAGTGGCCGTGTTGTTAGTGAGATCACCTGTTCTTGCAGCCTCATCATATCTTCTTCCATTTTTACCAATTTACTGTCCAACTTTTGCTCAACTGTTTTTACCCGTTCAGTGAAATCTTCTTTTAATGCAATGGAGCTTTCCATTAATCTTTGTTCTAGCGTAGCTGTATTTTCATTCAACTTTGCTTCCATTTTCGCAGCATTTTCACTAAGTGTCAAGTCTAGTTTAGCCGACCTTTCCTCCATACCGGATTTAAAATCCTTGAGGAAGTTCATTAAAGTTTCTGCCTCCATTTTACTTTGATTTCTTGTAGCTGGCATGTACAAACTACTTAAATGTCTTTAGACTTGTGTTTTAAATTAATCACTATATACCCCACAAATGCCTGACACCAGTGTAACGGGCTACTACTACCGCGTTTCTTTAATTTAAAACAAGTAATAATAATGGTCTTTATTACTCACTGTTCACAAGTCTAATTAACAGTATATGCCTTATTTATAGATGTTTTCAGTTCACTTAACAATGAAGCACTATTACACTAATGAATTTACAAGCACTAATATCTTCTTAAACTAACTTCTTTACCATAGGTCCATTAACAACAATAACACAACTATTTATTTATACACTTCTATTTATTTATGTATATTACAATCTGCATGTACATTAGACACAGCATATCACGTTTATATATACTTCTAAAGCTCAAAACTACTATTACTTTACACGATATAATTTATATTAGACATTCAAGAATAGACTAACTCTTACATTCATAAGCGGCCTTATATATACCCTGCATTAAGATATGACTCATTATCTAGAACTTTGTAGAAGGATTCTCGAATGCTGAAGAATACGCTGTGCCCCGGGCGTTTGTATGTTTGACGGGTTGCCTAATAGTGGATCGCAACAATATAATTTTCTTTCCTTTAGATATGATATTAATAATAATATCAATGACTCATCCACCTCTGATTTATGTAAAGCTTGGATTATTTCAGTGTGATAGACAGTATCAAAAGCTCTTTCCAAGTCTGTATAAATAACATCAACCTGTTTACCACATCTAAAAGAATTATGCACAAATTGGGTAAAATTAATAAGATTGGTTGTAGTAGACCTTTGTGGATAAAAGCCATGTTGTTGATCACTAATAAAAGTTTTTATTTGAGAAAAAAAGTCTTGCTTGAATAATTATTTCAAAAACTTTTGAAAAAGCGGAACTGATACAAATGGATCTGTAATTTTTTACATCTGTTTTGTTTCCTGCTTTATGTATAGGAATAACTTTACTAACTTTCCATGTTGTGGGAAATATACTATTTTTTAAGCAATAATTAAAAATATATTTCAGTGGTTCAAGAAAAGCATTTGCACATCCCTTTACAATATACGTCGGAACCCTATCCGGTCCAACTGCCCTTGTATTACTTAGCCTTTTAATAGATTCATTAATTTCATATGTAGTAATTTGTTTAAAGCAGAAATTACTTTTTGTCATCTGCTTAATATTGACATCAATATTCGTCTGAGGCTTATATATAGCCTTAAAATAATCTGAAAATGCATTAACCACATTCTGCAATCCTTCTGATGACTCTCCATTAACATTTAGTACTACCTCAGGTATACCTGGTGTTCGTTTTAGGCCTTTAATGAAATCCCAAAAAACAGATGGGTTTGATTTTACTTCTTTTTGTAAGTTTTCTATGTAAGTTGTGTAAGCTTTTTGATTTTTATTTTTAAAGAACATCGTAAAGCATCCCATTTTAATTTCCAAGCTTCATCATTTAACCTTTTGTGATACTTTCGGTACCTACTTTTTTCTCTAATATTCTTTATGATTTCATTATTGTACCATACTGGGTACTTTACTTTGGAGTGTCTTGCTATGGGGACACATTTTCGAAAAACATCATAAACTTTAATATAAAACTTGTTTAGTGCATCATCTATAGAATAGTCCTGTTCTAGTACTGTGTAAATCTCTTGCCAATTTATTTCCATCATGTTGAAGTATAATTTTTCAAAGTTTGCCTTCTTAAAATTAAAATTTTCATTATGTGGCGATCTTATTTCCTTTATTATTTCATAACATGTAAAACTGATTCTTAGGGATGGATGATACTTATCTTCAGTAACAAGACTGTTATCTTCGCGTTCTACAGAAACTGAATTGATATTACTAATCACTAAGTCTAATAGGACATTGTTAGAATTTAATATACAATTATGTTGTTTATAATCGTTATATGCTATAAAGTCATTGAGTTCTTTAGCCTCATCTGAAATTACTATGCAATTAAATGACTGATAGTCATAATACTTAGGGATATTAAAGTCTCCCAATATGATACATTGTTTCCCATATAGAGCATTTTCAATTGTTTCAAAGATTTTCTCAAGAAGCTGTAGTTTATTTCCTGGTGGAATATATACCACGACTGTGTGCACACTGCTGATGCCAAAATTGACTTTTACACATACTCCTTCTATGTTGTTATCAAAAATAGAAACTTGACTAGCTATGTACTGTTTACCAATAGCTAGGAAAACCCCTCCTCCTTGAGATTTACCAGATACCAATTTATCTCGGTCATGTCTGTATACGTTATAATTTTGACAAAATTCAGATGTAAGAATAGACGAATTTAACCAGGTTTCTGACACTGCTACACAATCATAGTTACATGCTAATAGGGCTAATTTTAGATCAATAAGCTTAGTTTTTATCCCTCTCATATTTTGGTAGTATATATTCCATTTAAATTGGGATTTTGGATTTACACTGGCTCTGTTTGGAGAACATGGTTTTGAAAATCCTGTTCAGACTGAGTAATAAGAGTCTTATGTGCAATATTTGTTTTATTAAAAAATTTTCTAATTGCAATTCCATTTGGCCAGAATTCAGGATTCATAAGAGTTGAAAATTGCTCTGAATCTACTGTGATCTTAAATGAACTATAGTATTCAGGATATCGAGACGTTAAAGGTTGTATTCTCAAATATGATTTATCATTGTCAGAGTCAGATAAATTTAGTTTTGCTTCTACATATTGCGTTATTTTATTTATATCAACTGCTGGGTTGACTCTCGTTAAGTGCAAATCAGTATTTCTACGCCTCCACGGAACTGCAACAAAGCCATCTATACATCCTTTCTCTGCATCAGTTGGATTCCTACAAGCTGTTCCTATTATCATTTTTTCATTTTTTCTTTGCTCACCATTCACAATTTGAGATGTACTAGATTTTGAAACGGTACTTATGTAATCACTACTATGTTTATTTATTATCGATGTATCCTTAGTTACACTTGCATACTTGCATAGTGTTTACTAAGTTATCAGTTTGTGGAGAGATTCCATCACAGGTTTTATTGTTGTCGTTTACAAAAATTGGTTTGCTTAGTGTTTTATCTTTTATCATGGCAGTATTACTTCTAGCATGTGGCATTTTAGATATTTGGACATTTTTTGTAAGTAGTGTAATTAAATCTTTGTTACTATCAGTAAGATTCCTAACCTGAGTTTTCAAATCTTGTATTGCCTTGAGCAATATCTGTGTTTCTTGTTGAATTAAAGTTTTAACCATTTGTTCTAGATTACTATTTTCAGCAGAAAGTACTGCAATTTTGTTTTCACTACATACATTTACATCCACATTTTGGACATCACTAACTTTATCAGAACTTTTATTACCATTTAATTTTTCAAGTTTATAGCTAGCATCACACAAAAACTTTTTTTCACCATTTTTAGAATTTAGATATGCACCACTTCTTTCACTACATGAACTATGATATTTTGCTTTACATTTACCACATTCAATGAATTTATTTACATTTTTATTACAATAGTTACACAATTTTAGATCATCACTTTGAACATGCTGTTGCTTGGCAGCCATTTTGTTTTGTTTGTATGAAGCAAGTAGGTAAGCTAGAGAACCTAAAAATCGAAATGAATAGGTTATCACTAGACATAGTAGGGATTATGAAGTTCGGTGGCCAGAGGCGGGGGATTTTTGGAGTGGAGACTTCAGGGTAATTCATACAGGAGCAGAGGAAGGAAATTTGGGTGTGGGGATAGTTATGCGGAAAAAGATAGGATACTGTGTAGAAAATTACTTACAAAAGAACGAAAGAGTACTCATGGTTAGATTAGAATCTAAACCGGTAAACACAGTAATAATACAAGTATACATGCCCACCTCTAGCTACAGTGACGAAGAGGTAGAAGCCATCTACAAAGATATCGAAGACATATTAAGATACGTAAAAGGACATGAAAATTTAATAATTATGGGGGATTTTAATGCCGTGGTAGGTGAGGGTAGGGAAGGAGTGGTAGTAGGTTTATTTGGTTTAGGCACGAGAAACGACAGGGGAAATAGGCTGGTAGAATTTTGTGACAAGAACAATTTAATCATCACAAATACATTATTTCAACATCATGCTAGAAGACGATATATGTGGAAGATGCCAGGAAATATAGGAAGATATCAAATAGATTACATTCTTGTTAGACAACGGTTTAGGAATCAAGTAAAAGACTGTAGAAGCTACCCAGAAGCAGATATAGATACTGACCACAACATCGTAATTATGAAGGCCGCACTTAAACTTAAGAATGTGAAAAAAAAGAAACGGAAAAAGGCATTTGGACTTAGAGAAACTAAAAGATAAAGATATTCAAGAAAGATTCGAAAAAAAGTCAAATGAATTGCTCAAAGATATCAGGATAATATCTGATACTAAGGAAGTAGAAACAGAATGGAATAACATTAAATCCAGCCTAGACATGGCGGCCAGAGATATCCTGGGGTATACACAAAAAGAAAATAAGAAACCATGGATAACAAGGGATATCCTGAATTTAATAGAAGAAAGACGAAAATACAAAAATAAATCAGACAAAACAGGAAAACAGAGATACAAATCCATAAAATGGGAAATTATTCGAAAATGCAGGAAAGCTAAAGAACAATGGATTGATGAAAAGTGCAAAGAGGTACAAACGAAGATGGAAATAGGAAAGACAGACGAAGCATACAAATTAATTAGAATGAATTTTAGGGATATAAAACCGTATAGTAAAAATATAAGGGACGCACATGGAAACGTCATCATAGAAAACGTAGAGAAAGTGGGTAGATGGCAAGAATATATAGGGAATTTATATGCAGGAGAGGAACTAACTGCATTAGAACAGGAATCAGACATTGAAAATGATGACTTGGGATATCCTATACTTAGAGATGAGTTTGAATTAGCATTAAAGAGTCTGAAAAATGGTAAGGCGCCGGGTACAGATAAGGTGCAAGCAGAAATTCTAAAAGCCGCTGGACAAGCAATAACAGAACGTCTCTTCCAACTTGTAAGCTATATGTATGAGACAGGCGAGATACCCAAAGATTTCAAACGTAGCATCATAGTAACTATACCAAAAAAGAAAGGCGTGGATAGATGTGAAAATTTTCGAACAATAAGTTTGACAGCACACGTGTCAAAAATATTAACTAGAATTGTGCAAAGACGAATGGAAAAACGGGCGGAAGAAATACTAGGAGAAGACCAATTTCGGTATAGGCGAAACAGGGGAACACGGGAGGCTATTTTAGCTCTGAGAGTGATAATAGAGAAAACAATAGAAAAAGGGGAAAGCGTGTATATAGGGTTTGTAGATCTGGAAAAAGCATTTGACAATGTAAAATGGAAAAAAATGTTTGAAATACTCAAAAAGATTGGAATGAGTTATAGGGATAGACGAATAGTACATAGTTTATACAAAGAGCAAACAGCAGTAATAGAAATAGAGCAGGAACGCAGAGAAGTAAACATTAGGAAAGGGGTGAGACAGGGATGTGCCCTATCTCCATTGATTTTTAACTTGTACATAGAAGAGGCAATGAATACTGTCAAATGCAGGAAGACATTTGGAATTACTATGCAGGGACAAAAATTGATATGCTTAGATTTGCAGATGATATAGCGGTATTAGCGTCTAGCAAGGAAGAGTTAGAAGCTGCTCTTAATGAAATGGAAACGGTTCTAACAGAGAGATATGGTATGAAAATTAACAAAACTAAAACTAAAGTTCTAGTATGCAAAGGTGGGGAAAATAAATCAAAAACAAGAATACAAGTATGTAACACGAACTTACAAGAGGTTAAGGATTTCTGCTACCTAGGAAGCCAAATAACGCAAAATGGGAAAAGCACAAAAGATATAAAACAAAGATTAGCACAAGGCCGTGCTACATTTAACAAGAAAAAGCAACTACTGTGCTCAAAGACCACAAACATAGAAACAAGGAAAAGATTGCTTAAAACATATGTGTGGAGCACAGCACTGTACGGCTGTGAAGCCTGGACAGTAGGAGAAGTGGACAAGAAAAAGGTAAAAGCCTTTGAAATGTAGTGCTACAGACGTACGATGAAGATATCATGGACAGACAAAGTTAAGAACGAAGAGGTACTAAAAATGGTAGGGGAAGAAAGAAATATGTGGAAAACGGTAAAAAAGAGGAGAGATAGGATGATAGGCCACATACTACGGCATGAGGGAATAATGCAGAATATATTAGAAGCAGAGATAGGAAAAAAGAGAAGAGGCATACCTAGGTTAGACTACTGCACACAGATAGTAAAAGATGTAGGCTGTAGGGGTTTCAGGGAGATGTGTAGGCTAGCCCGGAATAGAAATCAATGGAGGTACGCATCCAACCAATACCAAGATGGATAAACTAATGACGAAAAAATAACTGTGCTTAAACATGATGATTATTATAAGTAACTACAAAAATTGGTTGGGCAATATTCTCGAATAATGTTAAGTGTGTGAAAGAATTTACTGGTGAACCATTACTTCGGAAAATGTCTAAGTGTTGGGGGATCTTGGTAGCCTCAGGTTGCTTAACCCCCTTCACTGAATCTCGGTGAAATAGGGCATAAAATTAGAAAACAATAGAAGGGGAACGAGCTGTATACACATGCTGTGTGAGAATTTCAGGGAACTATGTAGGCTAGCTCAGAATATAATAAAGTGCAGGTACGTGTGCATCCAATTTTGAGACGGAAAACCTAATGCCGAAAAAATAAGCACAGATAAATCTGATGATTAGTATAAACAACTAGTTGTTGGTTGCGAAATATCTGCAACTAATGATAACTGTGCGAAAAGATATATTGGAAAATATATTAAATCGGTAAATGGTTAAGTGTTGGGGGAACTTGGCAGCCACAGGCTGCTTACCTCCCTTCACAACCACTGAAGGTCTGAGAAATAGGGTATATAATTGTAAAACAATAGAAGTTGACCGAGCTGCATCTAACAAGAAAGAACAGCGCCTATGAGGAAAGACAACAAACAGAACAAGAAGAAAATTGTTGAAAGCACATGTGTGGAGCACAGCACAGTATGCCTATGAAATACGGGCAGTCTGAAATGCAGACAGAAAAACGGTTGCAGCCTTTTGAAATGCTGTGCTTCAGATGTATGAGGACGATAGCATGGACAGACAAAGATAATAACAAATAGGTTATAGAAATAGTAGGGGAACAAGGATATCTGGGGAAAAAGATAAGAGAAACAGAAGGGCAGAATACGTTCTAAGGCATTTTTGGGGAATAGTATGGGATATATTACAAGCAGAGATATAAGAAAAAGGAGGTAGATGTAGACCGAGATCAGATAGTGATAGATGCAGACTGTGCAAATTTCAGGGAAATGTGTAGGTTAGTTCAGAATAGGAAACAATGATGGTACGCGTTTAACCAGTTCCAGGACTGAAGACCTAATGATGATAGTCCTGATGAATCAAAAACTAATAATAGGCACATTAAGGATTTAAAGCCTTATACAGACATAAGTATAAATATCCTCACTTGTCTTAAAATAGCTTCCTTCACTTAGCTAACTATAATACTTTAGTTTTCTCATTTTCCCTTCATCTGCTTGCAAGCACATCAAATCGAAACCCTTCCTACCTGCATAACTGTTTACAGTTAAGTCGCCCTAAATAAATAATTTTTTTATTTAGTTTTGCACGTTATATTCGCACCCTCCCTTCCATGGGTTACTAGTTTTATATTTCATTTCCAAAATACAATTTTTTTGTTCCTTCTTCGTGTTTTATTTAGCTCTACTGAGTGGTTTAGGCTTTACCGATTATGACTAGGTATTTTTTGTGATTGTGATTTCTTCCTATTTGATTAGTTATCCCACCACTCGGTGTGTTTTTTTCTACACAATTTTATTTTAACTTTTATGATACCTAAAATTTTGTTAAAAAATTTTTTTATTGCATAAAAAAAATTTTGTTAAAAAATATATTAATATATTAATATATTTTTTCTCTTTTGTTCCAGGACAATGTAATGTTACATTTTTCCTGCGGCAATGTGAAGTTACAGCTTCATAAATCTTTTGGATTCATTCTCTAAATTTCTCTTTTTATGGGAGTTTTCACAATTTATCTTCATAGCACTAAATAAAATTCTTTGTTTGGATGCTAGTACAGTTGCCTATATGCGGTTAGTTTCTTTGTTACAATTTACACTTCATTTCAATAAAGTATCATGCTCGTATTTCCTATACATTTATTCTCTATATTTTGGTCCAGTTCATAAAATTGGTCGTGTTATTGTTTGTTAGGTGCCGAAAATCGGCCGTAAACATTCCCGTAAAGTTTTAATTTGTAAGGATTTCGCGCCAATAATTTTAAAAGACTTGTGCACGTATTTCCGTCACTTCAGAAGTGCGTTTGCGCAAACGATTACGCAGACGCGGAGTGGGGAGAAAGTGGGGGGATTTTCCGACACGTCGGGACTGGTGACCGAGACGTGGACGAGTGTAGTTATCTTTGTGCCGCTGTCTTCTCTTTCAGGTTATGTAGGTTCCCTTTGCCTCTATTGTCTATCGCTACCTTTACCTTATTCCTTCGTCCTGCCTGCAAACAGGAAAAAGAAGACAAATCAAATTTGGATTTAATCGGGCCAGACGAATCACCTACGCCCCAAAAGATCAATGATGCTCAGCTGCCGCCATTATGGCGTAATGCTGTAAGGAGTTCTACAGTTAAGTAAGTACTTTTCTCGTTTTTTTTACGTGATGTAGTAAATTGTAACATTTATATGACGTAATACCTTATTTGCGCATCATTTTTGCAATTATTTATCATTGCTACCTGTGATGGTGTAATAGCCGAATATCATAATAATTTATAGTTATTTCTTCGAATTAAGTTTTATGCATTTAAAAGGTGAGTGACTTGTTATAGGAAGTGAAAAGTGCGGATTTGTACAGGAAGACAATCGATAGGAAGTACACGTGCAACGAACTCTAGGCTAGGTGTAATTTGAATTAGTAAATAAGCATAATTGCATAATCATTGTTAGCAGTTAAGAACTAATATAGAATAAGAGCATTATAAGTCTAACCCTCCGATGTAACAGTTGTACTGCACCTTAAAGTGACAAGTAAATTAAACATGTGAAATGGTCTTCGACTTTGTTTTAATCACCTCGACTGAAGCCCCCAAGAGAACACTACATGGCGATCCTGCCAGCCCTGCTAATCCTGGCAGCCCTGCCAATTCTGCGAGTCCTGCTAGTTCTACAGATTAAATTATAATAACCGAAATTTGAAATGGGCACCAGCAATTCCAAAGAAGAAGTAGTTATTGCACAAACTGGAATGAATAATGATTCGATAAATGGATATACAAATTCTGAGGTAATAGGTATTACGTCAGGTACAATTTTAGCGTTGTTGGGTATTTTATTACTTTTTAAAATGTTCAAGAAAATGTTGGACAAGAAGATTAGGAGAGAGGTCAGTAGAAGCCAGCAGATTGTATAGTAAGAATTATTTTATTTTAAGCTATAAAAATTAAGTACGAGTTAAAATTAATGACGGAACACTTGAAGCAAATTTTAGAGGAATTTAAGATTTTTATTAAAAATTTAAATAAAGATGGTCAAGAAAGACGAAACGATTTAGATGTTACTAATAGGAAATTTGATTATTTGAATAGGTTATGCGAGGAGTACAGGTTAGAGAAAGAAAAGATCAAAATCGCAAAATTTGATAGTTCTGAAATTATTGATAAAGTTAAGCAGCACATAACCATAATAGATAAGTGTATAAGAGATATTACTGAAGTTTTAAAAAGTAGGAAGTTAAGTATTTTAAGTAGGAAAAATCAAGACAGCATGGGTGAAAAATTTGAATTAAAAGTAGCAGCCTCTATGATTCCAGCCATGGACGGTTCAGAAAATACCACCAAGCAAATGGTCGACGCAATTGAACTATATGATAGCTTGTTAGATGATGAAGGTAAGAGATTGTTAGTAAATTTTGTCATAAAAATTAAGTTAAGTCAAAATGCTAAAATGCGATTAGACAGTAAGTATGAGAATGTAGAAGCGCTTGTGAACGATATCAAACATCACCTTTTAACTAAAAAATCAGCATCAGGATTGTCCGCCGAATTACATAACTCCAGACAAAATAATAAATCAATTGAAAATTTTGGTAAAACTATCGAGGAATTAATGGTCAATTTAACAATAGCTCAAGCAGAGGGTAACAAACAATCATTAAAAATTTTGACAGCCGCTAACGAAAAAATTGCATTAAACGTATTTACAAACGGAATAAGTGACGAAAATTTAAAAACAATTATAAAAGCTCGAAATTACGATAAATTAAAAGACGCCATAATAGCCGCAAAAGAAGAGGAAATTGCAAATAAACCTCAGCAAATTACACAACCAGAAAAGGTCGTCAATTTACTAGACGCGTAACATATCATAACAATAATACAAATAGAAGTCAACGTACCTCACACACCAGGTATCAAGGTCGAGGAAATAATCCATGCACGTTCATGAACACTAGAGATCGAGGAAATGCATACGTAAGTAAAACTGTAAGAGGTCATCAGTTTCATAATAGGGGAAACCATCGCAATTTTTACATCAACTCGTCAGAGAAAAACTGCACAGAAAATACATTAGACCAAACTAGGGAACCGAAAACATTTTTTCGAGACCCCCCGGAATAATTTAAGGAATGTTCACAACATTTTAAATATTAATAGTGTAAATTTCATAGAAGTAGAATACAATAACAATACAATTAAATTAATTTTAGATACAGGAGCATCAGTAAGTGTTATTTTCATTTCTAGTTTAACAACTAAGATAAATATTGATACAAATAAGCAAATTTTTATTCAAGGAGTATCGGGTAAAACAAAAGCAATTGGAACAGTAAATCTACCAATTAAAATAGGGAATATCTCAATTAATGATACTTTTGTTGTAATGAACGATTTCGAATCAGACGTAAATGGAGTAATAGGATCAGATTTTTTAATAAGTACAGATCAAATATCGATTATAAAAATTATAAATGTACTTTCGTAAGTAATAATGTATCAACGTCAATTCCATTATTAGCAAACGAAGATTTATATACAATAATCCCACCACGAAGCGAGGTTATCAAACATTTCAAAGTAAATTGCAAAGAGGAATGCGTAATAAGATCACAAGAATTATGCGAAGGTGTATTTCTAGCAAACGTAGATGTAAAGCCAGTTAAAGATTTTATACCAGTAAAGTTATTGAATACGAACGACACTGAAATTAAGTTACGAAATTTTAAACCTACCATCGAACGACTTTCAGATTACAAGATAGTTAAATTTGAAGAGTCAAAATTCTCAGTTGAACGTATTGATAAATTATTAAAAGACATTAACGTCGAAGGTTTGAATAGCGAAGAACAAACCATCATTCATAAGATTTCTGCTAAGTTTGCAGACGTATTTTATGTCGACAATGACCTACTAACCGTGTCAAACATAAGTGAGCAGCATATTCAGTTACAAACAGATGGTAGATCAACGTACGTTAAACCATATAGGTTACCATATTCACAGAAAAATGATATAGGAAAGCAAGTAGATAAAATGTTACATGACGGGATAATAGAACCCGCACAGAGTGCTTGGTCGTCACCACTACTAATAGTACCGAAAAACCGGATAGCTTAGGAAACAAAAAATGGCGCGTAGTTATTGATTATATACAATTAAACACTAAATTGCAAGATGACAAATTTCCGCTACCAAGTATCGAATCAATTTTAGATTCGTTAGGAGGTGCGATATATTTTTCACGTTTAGATTTATATCAAAGTTATTATCAGATAGGATTACAAGAACAGTCCAGACCGTGTACGGCATTTAGTACAGACAAAGGACAATTTCAAATGACTAGGTTACCGATGGGGTTAAAAGTAAGCCCGAGTATTTTTGCACGAGCGATGACAGTAGCCTTATCAGGATTAAATTACGAGAATTGTTTTACATATTTGGATGATTTAATTGTATTCGGAGATAGTTTAGAAAAGCACAATACAAATTTAGTAAAAGTACTCAATAGGTTAAGAAAAGTCAATTTAAAATTAAATCCAAAAAAGTGTGAATTTTTAAAGAAGGAAATTTTATATTTAGGGCACGTTATAACGGCACAAGGTGTACAACCAGATCCAGAAAAATTGCAGTCATGCAAAATTATCCAACACCACTTAACGCAAACGACGTTAAAAGGTTTGTAGCATTTGCCAATTACTATAGAAAATTTATTCCAAAATTCGCTGAAATAACAGCACCGTTAAACAAATTGTCTAGGAAAGGTGTCACTTTCCAATGGACCAATGAAAGTCAGGCGGCATTCGAACTGTTAAAAACAACTTTAACAAACCCACCAATATTACAATACCCAGATTTTTCAGATAATAGTACATTCATCTTACGCACGGACGCATCAGGTTACGCGTTAGGAGCAGTTTTGTCGAATAGCGACGACAAGCCAGTAGCTTACGCAAGTAGAGCACTTAACAAAGCCGAAATAAACTATTGTACAATAGAAAAAGAGTTATTAGCTATAGTATGGGCAGTGAAAAAATTTAGACCATACTTATTTGGCAAAAAATTTCAAATTTTAACGGATCATAGACCGTTAGTATACTTATTTGGTATGAGTAATCCATCTAGTCGATTAACAAAATTTAGGTTAACATTAGAAGAATATGATTTTACAATAACGTATATTAGGGGTACAGAAAACGTGACAGCGGACGCTTTATCTAGAATTATTATAGATTCAGATTATTTAAAGAATATGGAACGAGCGGTTCACGAAAAAGTATATGTAACAACAAGAGCCCAAAGTAGAAAATTAGGCGACTCTCAAGTCGAATCAAAAGCATCAAAGGATGATGGGACTGATCACCCCAACATTGTTGAACTTTTGAAGCATCCGAAGGATGCAACAGAATTACGATTTGTATCAGAGAAGGAGTTAAACAGAATCATTAAATCCAATAAAGGAAATAATTTTGTTTACATGCATGAATCAATTTATGATAGGAGTAAAAATATAATTTATTTGAAGCAAGGATCTCGATCAGCGTCAGCCTTCAAGCGTCGTTGAGAGACCTGCAATTTCTTCGAGAGAATTTACAATTCCGGAATTTATTATTATAAAAACGAAGAATCGAAGTCATTTTAAATAACTGTAAAGCCGGCCGCAATTTACTTAAAAAAATGACATACGAATTAGTGTGATTAGGAAGTCACTAATATTCAAAACTCAGAAACGCAAAGATTAATCATTAATGATTTTCATTTATTGCCTACGGAGGTCACGCGGCATCAATAGAACATACAATAACATAAAGCGATACTATTTTTGGTCAAGTATGCGAAAGGATGTAGAAACATTTATTAAAAAATGTGACGAATGTCAAAGACATAAACATTCAAATATTAGCAAACAGCCGATGATAATTACAACCACAGCTTTCTGAAGCTTTCGAAAAAGTTTTTTTAGACTTAGTTGGACCATTGCAACCAGATGCAAATGGAAACAGGTACATTTTGACACTACAGTGTGATTTAAGTAAATTTGTAGAAGCATATCCATTACCAAATAAAGAGACTGAAAGTGTAACTAGAACGTTTGTCGAGAATTTTATTTTACGCCACGGCATCCCACGCGAAATTTTAACGGATAAAGGTTCAGAGTTCATGTCAGAGATTTTAAGGAAACTTGCAAATTATTAAACATAAAGCAGTTAAATTCTACAGCTTATCATCACGAAACTATCGGTGCGCTCGAAAACTCACATAAAAATTTAGCAGCATATTTAAGGATCCAATGTCCGCAGTATTCAAATAATTGGAGCAGTTGGATACCTTATTGGTGTTTTGCATACAATAATTCAGTGCATACTGAAACTAAATATACCCCGCACGAATTAGTGTTTGGGAAAATTAATCAAATACCGTCAAACGTGGTAAACTCAATAGACCCACTATATAATTTTGATAATTATCCAGCAGAACTTAAGTATAGATTGCAAGTCGCTGGAAATGAAGCGAGATATAATTTATTACAATCCAAAAGTAAAAGAAAGCATAAGTTTGATATCAAAACTAAGCATGTTAATTATAAATTAGGAGATAAGTTGTTGGTTAAGAATACATCTCTTAATAAAAGAGATCCAATATTTGTAGGCCCATATGAAGTAGTTTTAGATAAGAATCCTAATGTTATAGTTAAGATAGATAATAAGTTAGTAGAAATCCATAAGAACAGAACAAAAAAATCTAAGTTCTCATGTGCAGAACTTCTAACCAAACTTACAGATATGTTGTTATCAAAAATATAAATATTACATATACATTAAAAACAAGATGTCGAATAACTCGAAAACCTTTCGACTTAGAGCATTGGTGCTTTGAGAAAATATGTTCAGGAGGTATGGAGCTATGAGAGCTATGAGAAAATATGTTCAAGAGGTCGATATTAACCTAAAACTTTATTTATTTTTTGCTGGAGTGAAGTTTATCAGAGTCAAAATTTCGACTTTAAAGTCGAATAACTCGAAAACTAAATGAGATATCGAAAAATGGATAGCATATTCTTAATCAGCGTAAAAAACTGAACAAGATCCATATATCAAATGTTTGTAAAACGAAAAAAACGTGCAACGGACGACGGCGGCGACGACGGCGACGTAGCGATCTTATTAACCTAACTTACTTTGTAAGTTTGGTTGAAAATTATATATAATAATGTAACACAATTACAAAGAGCAGTATGAAACATGTACTACCAATTTATAAAATTTTTTATTTGGAAAACAAAAATTTTTTTAGTGCACCCCGTGGAGGTGTGATGGTGTAATAGCCGAATATCATAATAATTTATAGTTATTTCTTCGAATTAAGTTTTATGCATTTAAAAGGTGAGTGACTTGTTATAGGAAGTGAAAAGTGCGGATTTGTACAGGAAGACAATCGATAGGAAGTACACGTGCAACGAACTCTAGGCTAGGTGTAATTTGAATTAGTAAATAAGCATAATTGCATAATCATTGTTAGCAGTTAAGAACTAATATAGAATAAGAGCATTATAAGTCTAACCCTCCGATGTAACAGTTGTACTGCACCTTAAAGTGACAAGTAAATTAAACATGTGAAATGGTCTTCGACTTTGTTTTAATCACCTCGACTGAAGCCCCCAAGAGAACACTACATACCAACTGACTGTAGTGGCTCTAGTACCTCACCGGCAGGGGTATAATATGTTTTGGAAAATATTTTCCTTTAATTCTTTAGCAGTTAAATCTCACCCATATACAACTGGTGTAAATGTTAACTTCTGTACTAAATGTTAATATTGAGAGTGTTTCTCTCTCTCATCATTGAAAATTCTTTCACTTGCCTGGTGTTTGTGAGCACTTCTCGTTTAACACCTACATGATAATATCGTACATGTCTTCTCTTTTGTGTTTCTTAAGAATATTTCTTTAGGAGCAATGGTAAAGAGTTTAAACTTACATCAATACCTAAGGGCCCATCATTAAGGCTGATGATGGTAAAATATATTTAGATATAATTTAATAGTTTTTTTGTTAGTAGGTGTAGATTTTTCTCACACAAATTAATTTTAGGGTGCTATCTAGTCCTATCTAATCCTATTTCTACTCTATACGTTCAGGTAACTACGTTTTATTTGTGGAATTTGTGGAATAAAAATTGCTGGAATGCATACCTAACCTTTTTCATGTACGCCAGATGTAACTTTTAAAGGACTTAAGTTTTTACTGTGGTGAACTTAGTCAGCATCACTTCATTGGTTCAAGTACTCTTCCAAATTAGTTATGCTTACTGTTACATTAAGTAATGCAGTATTTGTCATTACGTACATTTCTTAATTATCTGGAAAATAATTTGGCAAATGGTTTGTAAAACCAAAAGTTTCATGAAATGGTTGGTTATGTAGTTGCTATTAAAAATGTTTGGTGTATATATAATATTTTACAACAAATGTTTTATCGGTTCATGATTATTCTAAAATTACTATGGCTGTTTAACAATACCACAATATAATTTCCAAATAACGTTTTCTGTTAAACTTGTATTTTACTATGAAATGTAGATTCACTTTTACGAATAAAAGAACATATGGCCTTAAGCCTACAAGCTGTTCATCTAAAAATAGTATGATAAAAAAAAGTTTTATAATTTTATACTACATTTGACTTACATCCAGTCTTATTAAATTAATGTTTCTGTTTTGTTAATAAATTTTTACTATTTCAATTTATCATACTAAAATATTGGAGCATTTCTATACCATAAATCTGCATTTCAATTTTTTTAACATAATAATTTCTTTACAAGATTATAGCCTTTCAACTTCTCTTTATCTTTCCTCTGAGATTTCAAGTCTTTTGGAGCCTCCACAACCAAAACCGGTCGAGCCTAGCTGTGCCAGGGTAATTTATGTATACCTTCAAGTGCACCTATTCTTTTCATTACACTCGAAAAAGAGTAGAGTGTAAGGATTTGCTTTATATTTAAAAATCCTAACAACGAAAAACTTGTAAATTTGCCAAGAAGAGCGCTATTTGGTAGAAATATGCGGAATGCTTACCTTTCTTAAGAGGAGTATTTATGCGCAATACACTACCGCCAAAACCTCATGTTAATGAATGTGCTATTGTAAACCTAGATGATAATGTGGAAAAGGAACACACTGGGTTGCATACAAGAAGCATGGGAAGGGTCTTATTTAGGTTGGAAACTAAACGCCACTGCTTGAAATAGTGAGATACTCATGAGGTTGTAATGTTTCTTATAATTACAATCGGGAGCAAAATTTAAACACCTTAATATGTCATTATTTATGTTAAAATTTCTTATACAAAAAATAATTTTATAATATGTAGGTGTTTCGATTTTTAATTCGATTGTAGTCATGTCACTGACGTTGTAACAGTTTTAAAAATACAATGCATGCTAATTATATAGTTTCCTTGTCAAGGTTAAGAATGCCCTACAATACGGCGGTAGTGAAACAAGTTTTAAATAATTGAAGCGGGCTTAATCACCATTTTCATGTGAGACGCAGTAGTAATATTCTTTAAAGAAAATTAAAGCTTTTACACTTACCGTTTTGCTGACGGCTAACTTGGATATCAAACCAGCGGAGAGTTGAGATGGGTTGGGCTGCAATTTTCTTAGTTAAACTGAAAACAATTTAATGTTGAACGCCACTGTATCTAACAACTATTAATCAAAAAAATTAATTTAGGGTTGATACAGAAAACACTTTTGTAGTTGATGATTCTAAATCTTTTTACTTAGATTCTTGTACAATTGTTCAGACCATTTTTAACATAACAAAAAAATTACCAGCATGATAATACTTCTATTCCATAAGGAATAATTTGAATCAAATAACGATTGTTAACAAATAAAGTGTATCACAGATTTTATAGTCTCTGTTTGGTGGGCTTTTACAGTTGGAACTCTATATACAATATTCATGCAGATAATAATAAGTATTATTATTTGGATACTAATGATGATGATAATAATGTCAACAAAATTAAAATAAAAATGATTACAACCCCACCCGCAGCGTATGAAATTTCTGAACTTGTATCATATACCAATAATGTAATAAACAACTCCTCTGGTGCATTGGAGTTTATTCTAAAGGCTAATGATAACACGTTGCCATGTGAAATGAAATCTATACACAGTGGTTTTTACACACGATGATGCTATTGGCCAAATGCTGGGGTTCAAAGCGGTTATATATGTATGAGACGAAGAAGCATTATTACTCTCAAACACCTGTACGAATATTTAATGCAACCAATATACATGTAAAGTATACTCTTACTGATTGAGCATATAGGAATAGCGAGCAGTCGCACACAATCCTTGAATTTGACGTGCACATAGAGCCTGGGTATAAACTAATTAAAGAACTTGTATCCGTCACATACTTGCCCGTGATCATTAATCAAATAGATAACATCATGCTACGGTTGGTCGATCAACAGGATAAACTAGTGGACTTTGGTGCTGAGAAAGTATCTATTAAATTGGAACTTAAAAAGTATGCAGACGAACAAACACCTAGTGCATTAATAGACAGAACATTAAATTTTTTAAATATCTTGGCTATAAAATGCTTAGTAAACATGAAAGGTGCAATAAGAGGTTTATTTAGCATTGTAAAATCTGTAGATACGATTACGGAATATGATCGCCGAACATATCACCCATACACAACCAAATGCCTACAGAAACTTGGATGAAATTAATTTTGTTATCCAAAAAACAGATCTTATGACAGCAACCTGTGACAGAATTTTTTACTTTCAGGGCACTCTCAGTCCAACTGAATCACAAAATAAAGATTATGCCTTTACGAATAATGCAATGTTGTTTCTTTTTGAAGAAATTAGTTTACACTGGGTGTTCAGGTTATTGAAACTTGGATTATCTGGAATAAACAGCACAATCAAGGACTGTTGTTCGTATAATGCGAGGAAAGTCGTTGCATGATATATGCTGGGTGGAATGCTGAAAACAAGCTTTTTGCCCCTGCTTAATGAGACCAACGATCCTTTTTGCTCTTCAATATCGTTAAAACACATGCTTCGATTTGCTAAAGAACACAAAACACTGCTGCTTAACATTCAACAAGAATTAATGTTGGTACATTCAAAGGGCAATTCTGTGCCAAAAATTACTCTCACAATGGTGGCATGGAAAGTACCTCATGTAATGCTCAAAGATTTCCTCAAAATTGTCTATTTACAAAGAAATTAACAATAATTTGTAAATAGAAGTAACTTTTCATGCCCGTGACTTGTATATTTTTCCAAGCCTACCGCCTACTACATCTCTGGCATGGCCCGTTAAGAGCAGTATGGGTTTTCAGCACCCTCAATAGTTATTTGTCACTTTTGAAACCAAGAAATGCAACTGTAAAGATGCGGATGCGTCTACATTTAATCATGTGATACAAATATAAAGGCCAATATCAACAATAAGAGATACCCATATGAGCGTCAAAACCATTCTTTTGCAAATAGCAACTATATGGATGTGTATAATGAATATTTGAATCATCAATCTCAATATTATGAGCCGCTGGAAAGCTCGATTGCAGGGAGTTTAAACAACAACCAATTTTTGTTATCAACTGTGTCCGACAAAAGATTTAAAAGCATATTACGAACTGTCCGTTGATGGTAAACCAAATATAGAAACTTTAAAGATAATTCCATAGCCTTAATAGCGCCAATGTACAAATAAAGACATTTTTGGAACATATACTAATGTGCATCAAAATAAATTTTAATTACACAGTGTTAACTATAGATTTTTGCATCTTGACTCAGACCGCTCGTGCATTTAAAGTTTGGGCAAGACCCACAAATCCTGTATTTGCATACAATTCATATAGTTATGATATATTAATATCAGTTCAGCAGCACAGTCATTACTTGAGAGCTTCAACTAACTCCAATGAGCAATGTAGTGATGACTTTGATGAACCTAGTGGTGGGTTAGCACATGTGTTCTATCTAGCCAGTGACAATGTTGTATACGAAATAAACATGAATTATGAAGAGTCATGGTATGTGGAAAACCCAAATCTGCCACTTTACTATTATATAAGTTATTATGAAGAGTGGCTTCACGAAATTGGTTACATTAAGAATAATGCATTCAAACAATGCAAATGCTGTTAGGTATGCATATCTAAAAAATAATCACTTTGATTTACATGAGGATGATATTGCAGGCATAACGTCCATATTCCCACCACCATCACCAATTACAGACAATGCACCAACTATCGTTTAATCAACTACTGTTACTCTTAAGCCTGCCTCGCCCAATAAGTCGCCACCAGACTTATGTAGCATAGATATTGAATATTTTCAAATTCTAAATAAAAGCATATATATGCTTTACAAAAAATGGATTTCAATATCAGCTCTAAAGAGACCCTAATGGATTGATTACTTTTCCTTTCATGTAGGTTTAAATACCATATATCAGAAACAAATAGGGATGTGGTTTTCTTTAGCAACAATCAAATATATCTGTTGCATTATTCTAGCATACAGTTAGTCAATGGATGGCCTCGAGCATATACCCACTTTTCTATTCCGAATCATGCCCTAGTGAATGCTTTTGTAAATACCTCTACTGACATACATTTATATTTTATGGCAAAAGTCAACTCATGGAATGGAGTGTGTTAACCGACCCAATGCACATTTCTTGCAATCAGATGCATTTCCAGATATTCCTTCGCATATTACAATGATTTTTCAGTATATATCGATGTTTATTTATATTTTACCAATAAGAACAAATGCCACGAATATAATGAATTTCAAGGCAAAGTAATCCAATCGGATCATTTTGACCTATCCATATTCAACATTCATCGTGCAAACAAAGGAATAATGCAACAACCTTATGATGTATTGGTAAAATTGTTAAGTTGGACAAACTAGGCAATTCATATTTGCAAACTAGCAGCTTATATAATAATTATAATGAAAATTTAACATAATGTTAAAAATGTGTAAATATATTAAAATAAATTCAATTCAGGTTTATTTTGTTATCACATAAAAATGTATTTGGAAATGCAACCACACTTTCATATAAAAATTTAAACCCTACAGAATGTTGCAGAAAGTAGCTGGATCTAGATAATTTTGCAAGTGACTGCATATTTTCAGCAACCAATTCGCCTATAGATAAAATGCATTTATCATTGACTGCATCACATTGATTGGCCAAAAAGGATTCTGTATTGTCTATAAATTGATTGTAGATGTAGTCAATTGAAGAATCGTTAATAATAAATAAACAATCATTTACTATAAATGCCATTAAAAATAATTTATCAACTGTTTTCTTGGAAAAAAATATGTGGAATCATCACCACCATTCTGACATTCCAACACCTGAGGTGTCGTTACTTGATAACCTGTCACCATTTTTTACGGTAACCAATAGCTAACTCTCAATTCATGTTTTTATACTTTTTGTGGAGAAAAATCGTATGGAGGAGGAAATGCTTGGTTCTTAAACTTGAAATTTCATTCCACTCCTCAATATTAAAACCTAGAATATTTTCTGGAACAATAGCACTAGATATTTGCACTACCGCATTTAGTTCATACCGTGTTGAAATTCCAACTAGTAATAACCCCGAATCTAAAAATGTTGACCATGGATCCTAATTTTCTGCCTGCTGTCAATCTTATCATGTGTGATTTCCGAATGTGGTTCAAGGATATGCATGTTTTGTTCAGAGATAAGTAATATCTATCTCTGTATGGTTGTACCTCCTAACAATAAAATTATTTTGTTTATCACCTATCATTCATGTTTCCTAAATAATGACATCATATTAAGATTATGCATCTATATAAACAACATTGAGTAAATCATAATTAATATATTAATAATGAAGCAAATTGTACAAATTAATCCTTGTAATACAATTGGGGTGCCGTGGTATGCAACACCTGCCATTAATCAGTGTATGTTGTGGAGAGTAAAACACATTTTTCTTTTAAAAAATATTTGCTTCTTAAACTAAGTTTACGTTCATTACTGAAATTTGTTACTAGTTTTTAATAATCGTACTATCGTGTTTACAGTAAAAATTTAAGTTCATGTTCTTATTGTTACAGTGGCATGCACTATACAGCAACCCTCCCTCCACCTTCTACAAATCAACATGTATTTAATTAAGCCGAGTTTTTATGTAAAATCTTATGTAACAAGTTTTACGTTATAATATTTAATTCATTTTAAAAAGAATATAAAATAAAAAATACAATTGGAGTTTTATTATTATATAAAACATTTAGGAAAAACCATCACCACTGCACTTCTATTCTAAACAATTCAATTGAACAATGCCTTAGCACCCCCATTATTTAACAGAGAAATATTAGATGCTAGGACATACCCAGAAAAAAGTAATAGTTCATCCAGTGTTCATTTTAACTTTAAAAATACTTATTTTTAATTCTTTTACCCTAGCCTCACAACTACATCTCTATTCTCTACAGTTCAATTGCCCAATGCCAATGGGGTGGTGCCCCTTTTAGCATCCGCCGATGTCCCACTCTCTCCATCACAATTCACAGTATGCCACCGATGACCTTCGAATCCCTCCCTAACCAATACCCGCACACACAAAATGGCACTTGGAACAGGACTCTCGAGGTGATGCCCTAGTGCTGCAACTCAAGTTAAAAGTTATATATGATCATTGCATCACTTCTTATTCTAGAACCCGCCTTACTATACTACTGTTATTTTAAGAACAATTCAGTAAATGGCGATAGTTTGTTTGACACTTGTTATTATGGCGACTCGTTGTTTCCATAGATACAGTAAAATTCAATTATGCACATTTACTTTTTGCCTTATGATAACCATGTTTTAAGTGGTTTTGGAAGCAGCATAGACTAAATGCCCTATTTTTTAATAAATTCGGATTGTCAGTATTACTACCCAATGTTTAATAAAAAATTTCCTACAAATTTAAACTCTTACTGACTTAACTATTAAAGAATAAGCATTTAGAAGTATATCTTAAAACTTTTATGTCTTGCAAACAATCGACTATTAGAAAATAAAATATTATTAGATGCAATTTTGATCAAAGTGTCACATCCTTTTTTTGACAGTCGAACAAGCGCTGCTCATTTTGGTTCATAGGTTTTAAAGATCGGATGTAGTGTAGACCGGCTTAAGGCTACTGCGGCACTATATTTCAAGAAATAAGTTAGGAATTATTTCGATTCATTGCTGCCACGAAAATAATTATTTACAACTGATTTCACAGTTTATCTGATTGATAATTTGAACATTATTGAAAATGTTGTTTGAAGAACATCTTACAAGTGAAATTGAAAAATTGGGAGTGGAGGTTGAATCACAACTAATTTCTGCAAAGTCCAAAGATGTCAGTTAAAAAAAAGTATCCTGAGCATTAATGAACCAACCATGTTAGCTCACAAAAATGTCCAAAATATATAAAGCTTCTTCACTTTGGTATTCACATTCAAAGTTTCAAACCATCTTAGTGTAATTTTTACTAAACAAAAAGCCATGAAGGTTTTTCATTCAAACAACAGATGATATTTTTGTATTTTCGAAAGTTGTCACTGTTTGCAGTACAAAATGTGTGGAGGTAGAAAATGTGTGATTTGCACATTAGTAACATCTCAAAAAGGCTTCCCTGCTAATAAATTGCATTTATCTTAGTAGTGAATATGTTCGAATATTCAACAAGTAACTTTCACTGTGTACAAAGAATGTGAATACAGACAAAGTATTTTGAAATATCGCAATGGAAATGCACTAAACAAGTTGTAGGGATTAATACTTTTGAAAAATGCCATTTTTTTGTAGCACAATTTTTAAACTACCACCTGCAGATAAATATACTGGTTACGTTTTCGGATGGATGTCTATGGACAAAGTTAGTCAGAAATCTAATTATATTTGAGTCTACAACGAACAAATCTTTGCTGATGTTGTTAACAAAAACTACTGCTGGATCATCATCTTCAATTAATATTTGTTATGAATAAAAATGATATTGCTTTATTTATTTTGTATCGCCCAGAATGGGCAAGACCCCAGTAATAATTTTAAAGGTGCACGGGGGTGGGTTCCTATGAAACGCATGATAAAAAAAATAATAAAGATTTAGAAAGGTAAAAGTCCAAAATATAAAGCTGCTTTAAAAAATATTACTTACCTTGAAAGACTTTACTAATTAAAGGGCACCAAACCGCCATATCCAAGCAATATTGTGCTACCCAGAAGATGGTTATTCCAAATAGCTCTCCTTGCTTCCGATTCTAAACTCACCCTCAGCTATTACCCTTTGTACCCTACTTATAAACACTTCCTAATTTTCTATTCTCGAAATAATGACCTTTCCCAAATATAACTTCATCATTAGGGATAATAATAATAACAATAATAATAATAATGGTCTTTATTGCAAATTTAACAATTTACAAAAATAATTTTTCATTTTCCGTAGCATTTAAGAGAAAGGAAAAAGAAAGTTGCAAAAGGCGAAGCTCAGATGCTTTCACATAGGTGAGAGCGTTGTTCTTCCACTTAACCCAGCATTCAATGTTTAAATACACATAATTTGACATCAAGTATCTTAGCTGAGAGCAAAATAAAAATAAGACATTTTATGAAATTAACTATCATGTTCTAACATTATATACAGGTTCCTGACATAATGACTCTGATTTGCAAAATAGTTATTTATTATGCAAGGGAAAAAGGTACTAAATTTTAGCTCAAAGTGTGTTTGTCTACCGATGTGAAGCGGGGGAGACAAAACACAGAGAGTTAAAATCTTATGTTTTTACCCGTGTATAATACACTATTTTTTTCCGTGACGGGCAAAACGATGATTTAATATTGAGTATTCAAAATTGGGTTAGAACGCCACTCTTAATTTCGATGTTATTCATTTTAAAGAGTCAAGGTTTTGTTTTGCGATAAACCAGGCGGTATTATCTAGCACTGGTTTTGTACACTCGTTTCGAAGCATTCGGCCCGTGCAGTCATGTATTAAAACAATATACATTTTTTGGTGTGTGTGTTACTGGGCTACTACATAATTCCGTCGGCGAAGATATTGTTCTGGTTTGAATGCTGCCAATCACTTCCGTAGAAGCCAACAGTATGAACATTAAGGTAAGTGCATAATCGTTGTTAGATTTACGATAAGAGTATTTTATCGCAACACTACCCCCAAGTAACAGTCCACTTACTCTAAGGAAATAATCTGGGGTTTCACGCTTTGTGTAAATTTTCCCATTATTTCTCCAACATTGAGAAAAATATCACAATATATTAAAGTCAAAAAAATCAATCGATGTCAAATTTGAAATTTCAAACAAGTAGGCTGTTGTACTTATAGAGACAGTTAGACTTGCGTTGCTAAGGAAACCTTTAAAGTAATCAAATATCTGTCAATTTAATTCTGCGAGTGGTTTCAAAAACTGCTTACTTAAGTTGTTTATATCGGTTGTTTTGAACGCAACGAAGTTATGGTACAATGTTATATTACACCCGAATGTTACAAGTGTTCTTACTTATTTGCACATACCCGGAAAAAAGTACGCATTTTTTCCCGGGAAAAAAAGTAAATTCATAAAAGTGACATTTTGTTACCTGTCAAGAAACATTAAATGTCAAATTTTTTCCTGTCACAGAAAAAAGAATATTTCTATAGTGACACTTAAAAGTAGATGTACTTAAAGTTAGATTGTTCGAAATAATGGAATATACAAGAATGATCTTAGGAAAATACATGATAAGTGAGCCGGCATAGACAATAATCCCTTATGTCTCATATTTCTATTATGCACATCTGTTCGATAACGAATTTTATTAAACAGATATGACAATTGTTTAGTAGTTATAAGTGCATGTACTAGACAAGCAAAGTGCAATAAGCGTCTGTTTTTCATGCTAAGCCAGTTTGCTTCAGTCAGATTGTGTGAGACACGATCAAATTTTTTTAGCCCTAATATGTATCTGAGACACGCATTTTGTACGTGTTGTATTCGTTTTTCATTGACGTTATCTATACAAGGTCTGTATATGGCATCAACATAGTTAAAATGGGACAAAACCAGGGTACCAGATAAGCGCAGTTTGTCATTCAATGATAGAATATGTCTATTTATATACAACAGTTTTAGATTTATGTATGCAACTTGTATACATTTAGTAATATGGTCTTTGAATCTTAAGTTTTAGTCAATTATCAGTCCTAAGTTTTTACAGGAATTCTGGATGCGGAAAGGTGTACTATTAATTTTAATGTCTATAAATGGCAAAATTAGTCTAAATGCTCTCTTTTCAAAGTACATGATATTAAATTTACAGGGGTTTATACATAGTGAATGATTCTTGGAAAATTCAACGAGATTTTGTAAGTCACAGTTGATCTTATTGACAGCATTATGAAATTCAGAAGGTATAAAAGAAGGATATTGTTTATTGTTGAAATTTAGTGCTAGAAATGCTAACATTTATGCACGTGTCATTTACATATTAGTGGAAATTTAACGTACATATACTTATATACTTATACTATTCCTATAAAGATCTAAAGTTTCAGCGTACAGACCCATTTAAATTAATAAATATCGCTCTAAGTTAAAGCATCACTGAAGTTACATTTAAAATATTCTTCAAGTGAATAGAATGAGTGTTTGATTAAGAAATGTTTTATGTTGATTTTGTAATTACTTTGTGTTAGTAATTTGGCAGTAGGTGGTAGGCAATTATAAAGTTTTATGGTGTGGTAGTTAACAGAGTACCTTGAGGCCTCAAGTCTTGTAAAAAGAGTGCAGAGTGTTTTGTTTTAGAATCTTGTATTTATGAACATATACTAGGCATTCTAATATGTATATGGATGGCAGAGTTAAAATTCCCTCTTGTTTAGAATGTGGTTTACAATCTTTTTTTTTGTTTGAGATTAGATATAATTCTAGTTACCCTACGTTGAAGTGAGAATAACCTTTTTACATGTGGCGAGTGACCCCATGCTAAAATTGTATATGCAATGTGACTTTGGAATAGTGCATAATATGCTATTATAATAATATTGTTAGAGACATTGTTTTTTAAATTGTGAATGCAATATATTGCTCTGTTTAACTTACTGGCAATTTCATTGACATGTTTGTCCCACTTCAAGTTGGGAGCAAAATGAACCCCCAGAAAGTTGATGGATTCTGGATTTATGTAGGAATCATTTTTGGTTTTTTTTAAGGTAAATATCATGTCTTGACATTTTTCATGGTTTATACTTAGCTTATTAGACAAAAACTATGAGATGACTGAAAAATATGTAATGGCTCTGAGATTAATTAGATGTATTAATGATGACGATGAGTATATCAAAGTTGTGTCATCTGCGAACAGGATTGGTTTACTTATAGCTAAACTCTAGGACAAGTGATTCACATATATTAAAAACAGTATCGGGCCTAGTATAGATCCTTGTGGTACCCCGTACTTTATTTTACTTAATCCCGAGCTGTTATCCTTATGTGTCACAAATTGCTGTCTATTACTTAAAAATGATTCGATTAATAAACAACTTCCCTGACTGAACTTATAGAGTCGTAATTTATGCGACAATAAGTCATGCTCTACGCAATCGAAGGCTTTACTTAAGACAAGAAAAGAAGGCCTAACAGAATTCTCCCTTCTCGAAGACATTAGTGATTTCCTTGATTTCTTCCTCTGTAGCAAGTGAAAAATGAAAATTGTTTGAAACATCGGCTTTTAAATTTGTACTGTAAAAATGTATTAATTTTTGTTTTGGATCTGATTTATTCTTAGTTACTTCATTTAAGAAGTAATCATTAATTTTTTGCGCACACTGAAGATGTTCAGGGAGTGACGCATTTTGAATTTTGCTATCAATGTTAAGCGTTTTAATGGCTTTCCACAAGTTTTTTGTACTAGTTTTTCCAACTAACAAGTGAAAATATGCTTTCTTTTGTTTCGTACAGCCAGTGTTGTATAGTTTCGCAATGTTTTATAATCGTTTCAGCGTATGATATCCTTCATTTTCCTAAACTTTTCCAGTACCTTGTCTCTTACCGACATTAGTTTAAGAATGTATTGTTAGTCATGGGGCTTTTGGTTTCGTTAAACGAACGGTCCTAATACGTGTACACAAACCATATACTAAATTTAAATTATGGACTAAAAGTGTGATTTTAGAATCAACATCTGGCAGTCTGTATATCTGTTGCCATTGCAGTTCCTCCAAATGAACTTGAAGTTGTTCGTAGTTAAGCTTATTAAAATCCTGGAATGTTTTAGAAATACCACATGATGCAGTAGGTTGAAGGTTAGCAGAACAGAATATATGAGAACGATCAGAAATATCATACACATTTTTAATGTCATGCACAAAGTATTCATCATTAGAGGTAATCATTAAATCAATTAAGGTAGCCGATCTGTCGGTTTCTCTAGTAGGTACATTTATTAGTTGTTTGAATCCAAATGACTCCAGTATATCTAAGAATTTATTCGTTAATTTACCACACGTATTTAATAAATAAATATTGAAGTCACCAATGCACAAAAATTCATCATAGAGAGGGACAATTGACGAAAATGAAACTTCCAATGCATTAAAAAATTCGTTAAATTCTTTCCATAAAAACCTGTAGATAACACCAAAGACTATTCTACTATTATTTATTTTGAACAATGCCTACAGTTGCTCAAAGTAGACATTATTATTAATGTTCACAATAGAAAAAGATATATTATTTTAAAGTAAATTGCCAGCCCACCACCATGTAATTGCCTATCATTCCTTATAAATTGATAGCCATTTATATTATAAATGTCGGTATTTACATGAAGTTTGAGCCAAGTTTCAGGAAGTGTCATTATATCATATTCATTCTGTAGAACTATATACTTAAAATTATTAAAACCTGTATTAATAGATATGATATTTAAATGTGCTATTATAAAGTTCATTCCGATAACCTATACAAACACTTATTAATGTAATAGTGAATTTGTTGGATGTGATGGAACAGAGCGTTCAACACGTTATGAAAGCAAGCAAAATATATTTATATAAAGCGATTTAATAAGAAACAGAACTCAGGTTAACACAGGAATAATTCAACATAACATACAACTTAAATATTATACATGTATACAATAGTTGTTAATGTCAAACATTATACATCGCGTCAGAGCGCGTGCACGTCTGTTGTATATCACGGTCACGACATAACTCTACTACACCTGTCTACCGGCGAGTCGCAATACGAGCACAGCACTTCAGTGACGTATCCTGCGCGTGGGATATCACTACCACTAGCGTTATTACTAACACTCCCCCTTGATACACACGCGGCTAACTGTGTAGAGTTGAACAAACCCATCATTTTCACACAATTTTCGAACTTTTACGAGACAAAGCTTTCGTAAGTACATCCGCAGGCATATCTTCCGAAGGTAAATGTTGTAGAACAAACTGCTTGTCGTTCAGGGCTTCACGTATGAAATGATTCTTCACATCGATGTGTTTACTTCGTGCGTGAAACACTGGATTATCAGCTAACTTCAATGCACTCATGTTGTCATTATAAACAACTACCTGAGCTAATTTTTCGAAACCAAATTCTATCAGGGCGTTTCGAAGATAAATAGCCTCTTTGGCAATTTCAGTCAATCCCATGTATTCGGCCTCTGTAGACGAAAGAGCCACAGTACGCTGCTTTCTAGATTCCCATGAGATTGGACAACTAGACAACATAAATGAGAATCCTGTAAAAGATCTTCTGTCGATGGTACATCCAGCCCAATCGGCATCTACGTACCCCTTTAGAGCATTTTTGGTGGGAGAATACACCAACCCTAAATTAATACTTCCTTTAAGGTATCTAAGAACACGCTTCGCTGCTCCCCAATGACAATTCCTATAACAGTTATTAAACTGGCTAAGATAGCTAACAGCGTAACTTATGTCAGGTCGCGTTGCGACTGATAGATAAGTCAATGCTCCGATCAGTTCTCTGTACGGTAATTTTTCTTCTTCATTCGACGCGGATTCAGTTGGTTTAGACAACTTAGTGCCCGGATCGATAGGAGTACTGATTGGTTTAGCTTCAGACATTCCAAATCTGTCTAATATTTCCTTTATGTAACCTTTTTGATGTAGCATAATTTTATCATCTTTTCGAGAAAATTCAATCCCTAAACAGTATCCAACGCTACCGAGATCCTTAACTTCAAACTTTTTGAACAATTTAGATTTTAAACTGTCAATTGTTTTGAGATTCCTGGAAGCAATCAATATATCGTCAACGTAGATTATTATCAGAGTTAATTCATCACCTTGACCCATTCGATATAAACAAGGATCAGAATTTGTTGGTTTAGCACCACATTCTTGTAATGTTTTGTTTAACTTGGCGTACCAACTTCGTCCAGCTTGCTTTAAACCATATAAGGCCTTATTCAGCAAACAAACTTTGTTGCCACTCTGTATATCTTTCAGCATATCACCTGATACCTTTCCGATATATGATTCATCGTTGAGAGCAATAATCTCCAAGATCTTTGCTAACTGTTTTGGAGGTTCCATGTATATAGTCTCCTGCAATTCTCTATTTAAATAAGCACATGTCACATCTAATTGATGCATATGCATTCCAAAATGCGCTGCTATCGCAGAAACTAATTTTACTGAACTTAAGCGAGCTACAGGAGCAAAAGTTTGATTGAAGTGTACGCCAGGCTGCTGACCGTATCCCTGCGCAACTAATCTTGCTTCTCTTCGATCAAGACTCCCGTCACTTTCAGTTTATTTCGTAAAACCATTCTGCTTCCGATAATTTCTTTATCATGTGGCCTGTCAACTAAAGACCAAGTTTTATTCTTTAATATAGAAACCATTTCCTCAACCATAGCTTTATACCATTCGTCAGCTTCAGTCGAATTTAAAGCTTGTTTCATAGGAACTTCTGACATAAATAAATATTCCTCTGTTTCAGAGTTTATGTTTGCTTCTGGTACCATATTAAATAATTTCGGGACGACCCGGGTGCCCGGTTCGGACAATTCTAGGTCTTCGGTCCTTTAACTAAACTGATCTCTTCAGACACATCATTTTCTAAATTATCGACTTCGGCGGATTCTGTCCAAATAAGAGTATTAGGGGGTTCATACTCGATTTCAGATCCTAATTTATTCTCTCTAGTTTCAGAAAAAACGTCAGACGGTTCTTGTAAATTTTGCTTATTATTTGATTCAACAAACTTTACATCACGAGTTATTTCGGTTTTTCGCTCTTCGGGTAACCAAACCCTGAATGCCTTTGATTCCTCCGAGTAACCCAAGAATATTCCCTCTTTAGCTCTTTCATCAAATTTTCCTTTGCTCGGATTTCTGTTCAAACAGAAAACTTTGCAACCGAATTGCCTAAAATTACTCACATCTGGTGGACTTCCCGTCCAAATTTCATGTGGAGATTTCCCATTTAGACTTTTCGTAGGCACACGATTACGAATGTAATTTGCGGTATTAACGGCTTCGGCCCAAAATGAGTCTGACAAACCGGATTCCATGAGTAGACAGCGAGCAGAATCGAGTAAAGTACGATTTTTCCTCTCGGCTACTCCGTTCTGTTCCGGATTGTACGGTGCCGTTAAACGCCTAGTAATTCCGCGTTCCTTTAATAAAGTATCAAAGTTCAAATTTGTATATTCCGTGCCATTATCTGATTGAAAGCATTTGACGCGTTTACCTTTCTGATTTTCAACTAAGTTTAAATATTCCACCGTAATTTTGTAACTTCCGATTTATGACTAATAAATCGTACCGCACCAACGCGAGTGATCGTCTATGAATTCAACAAAATATTTTGCCTTTCCATTCGATAGAACACGCATAGGACCACAAACGTCCATGTGAATAATGTCTAATAAATTCGATTCCCTGTTCGATTTATTTGGGAACGGCATTCTCGACATTTTACATTTTGCACATATATCACAATTAAGGTCAATATTTTTCAGATCAAGTTTAAGATCAATACCCGTTATAACACCTTTACGTACTACACCTGTCTACCGGCGAGTCGCAATACGAGCACAGCACTTCAGTGACGTATCCTGCGCGTGGGATATCACTACCACTAGCGTTATTACTAACAGAATTTATGTGTGCTCTAGCATTAAAACAATTTACTATAGGAGTTATATTAACTAATAAGCACATATAAAAACATGCAAGAGATCAAAAAAGAAAAAGAATAAGATACAAGTGTTTAATATGTGCTATTTTCCGGATTGTAATAACAAACACATATACCTGCATATAGTGAACATCACGAGATTACCTGTTCATTTTTGATAATAGTTTCTAATTCTTGCATACTTGAGATTGGATGAGTTTTATCATTAACCTTAATTCTTATTTGTCCGTTCAACAGTATACCCTCTCACAATGGTCATCTTATCTATCTTACAAGTAACTGTAAATAGAATTCCATCTAACATTAGGCTCTATCAATCGTAAACTCTAAAGTATGCCATACAGCAATAATTTTAAAAGAAAACAAAACATAATCTAACATTCTCTGGCCAGGTATTATTAACAGAACTCATAAAGAAACCTTAAACTGAAAATTATACTACCATTTCACTGCACTATATTCCTAAATTGCCTTATACAGCGTTAAGTAAATTCCAATTACTTGACAATACGAACAAGTAACTTAGAAATACGTACCACAATCCCAACTTTTGTTTTCACCATTCTGAGGTCCATTAAACATATGAAATTTATACACAAAATTTACTAACAATAAATCTTACAATTAAAGCTAGCATTTTGCTTAATACTCATGTTTAGCATTACAAAGGTTCAAACTTCTCTAATAATCTTATCCTTAAATATAACTAACTAATTTCATCGCTCTACAAACCAATTATAATTATATTTACAAGTTCGTATTTACATAAATTTCAAGCGTCAAACAAAATACAATAAAAAAAGCTCAGTACTCACAATTTGTATTTCAATGGTATACAGATTAACTCCACTGATTGACTAATTATTTCCTTGGCACGTTGGGACACCTCATCCCTGTGACTTATCTAACATAAGTTGATGAGAATCCCTTTCTCTACCTTCATTTTTGGCATCGTTCAACTCAACATTACCATTAATAACGCAGGTTCTGCCGAAATCTAATTCCTACTCAAATAACCAAAGCTATTCAACAGGAGAAAAACTGCGGCTCTTACGAACAAAAAAATCTATAGTAAAACACACAAAGTGTATCCAAAGGAACTGGGATCAACCTTTATTGAACATTGTTTCAAGAAATTTGCTTGAATCAGTTACTACCCAATCCGATTAAGTCCGTATTCAAGTAGTTTCCTCCAAATATGCCAGAGCATGGTTGAATATCCTGCCAACGTCATCTTTGGGTACACCTCTAGACAACAGAATTGCAATTGGTTTAAGGTTATGGGCACAATTATGTATTCCACACAACTGCATTTGCGGAGCATCTGTGAATGAGTCAGGTGGTTTGAGTTGCCATTTCAGTGCTGGACGGTAATCCAGACACAGTGCAGTCAATGACCTAATTCGCCGTGCTTTGGTTTCTGTTAAAGTTCCGGCAATCTTATAGCCCAGTCACTTACAAAGAAATGATGGCAAGCGCCCAGACAGAATTACACTCATTCCGTGGAAATATTGTAAAGCAGCGGTTTGGGATTTTACTTGCTGTGATACTCTTGCCCCTTCACAAATTGCAGGCGTGGCAGCTGAAAAAAATGAAACTATAAAAATCAAAAAATAGTCAAACTTAGCAGACCATACCTATTTTACCCAATTGCAATAGAAACCTTTGGAGTAATTGGAGTCCTAGGAAAAAAATTATAAAAGATATCGACAAACTTGTAATCAAAAATACATAAGAACATAGAGCAATAGGCTTCATACTTTAAAAAATAAGCTTAGCCACTCAAGACGGAAACGCTGCCTCAGTAATAGGTACAATACCTCCATCAAAATTCCTTGAAGAACTATCTTTCATATCTCGACACTGTCACCAAAACTTTGGAAAAAGAAAATTTAATCAAATAGTCCCCATAAATAATAATGCACTTCCACTCTATACAACTATTTCACCATCTGGTGTGCAATCATTACAATCCACTAACTATTCTATGGAAAAACAATTGAAAGATATTTCACCAAAATTTAATCCATTTTATAATTGCAGCAAGAAAAATTTAATACCAAACATCACCTTATATTCGGATCCCATAGAAGAAATAAAAAAAAGTTAGCCAAGAGCGAGTCGAGCTTGCACTATTAGGATTCCATACCTATACTACAGTGAGAAATCAATAAACCAAATTAAGCTGTTTGTATTTTTATGTATATTTAAATCATCCGAAATTTGATTGTGATAACTGAAAAATGAATATATTGTCCAACATTGTACTGGTACATTAGTAAATACGTTGTCTATTACTGTATTTAAAAAAAAATTTCCCAGCAACTATTACACTGTTAAAAAAACCTGCAGTTTTCCGATAATCTATGACTCAATAGCTACATTCCCTATTAAAATCAAAATTTTAGCTTTGGAAATGTAGGAGAACAGGGGGGGGGCGCGGTCATTTTTGGCACATTTTGAGCTATATCATGAAGACTACTGGACCGAAAATTATAAAAAATATATTTTTAGAAGCCTTTTAGAATCCTCTTTCAAATGATACCTCACACGGTATATTTATTAAAACTTTTTTTCTTTTGACCAAATTAACTCCCGCCATTTTAATCTAAAACTATTTTCTTTCTATTTTCTGACTGTCGATATATGTGCGCGCTATAAAGACCTAGCATTGTGCTAAATTTCAAATTCCTACGTTACATAGTTTTCGAGAAAAACCTCTGTGACAGACGAACGGATGGACACGAGAGTGATCTTATAAAGGTTCCGTTATACCTCATAAGGTACGGAACCCTAAAAAGGATCAAAAAATACTGATAACAATTGTTTCCCAAACAACGATATTAATGACAAAGTCTTTAAAATTAAGAAGATTAAGTAAAACACAAATTCCGAAATAGACATTAAACCATGTTCTCCACAGTTAAATGAAAACAATATTTCATGTATTTCACTTCCATATAATCTTAATGATAATACTCAACAAACAGACTCCATTACTAATGACTCTAAGGTTCATTTGTCAATTAATTACGATAATGATACAATCTTTGATAGTAAAGTAAATATGTATAATTTACGGAAACGAAATATTAAGAAAGCAGAAGTATTCAATGAGAAGCTAACAGATTCGAAACTAAATGACCATGAAAAACCAAAAAAGTATTTATTTTCAACATTTAATCAAGATAACCTAAATCCAAATCCAGTAAATATGTTTTCGTGTACACACATTAATCTAGCATTAGAGTTATCACAAATAAAAAAAAACCTTACAAAAATTGACAACACTGACAAATGTATGGAATGCGAGAATTCACATTTTAATGATCCCGAAACGCCCGGTAATCACAAACTAAACGCTTCCTCATGGTTGTGCCTTAAATGCGGACACCAAGCTTGTGGTCATTCTAAGAATGAGTATGTTTTACACCATTCATCCATTTCTTGATATGATTGTCACCAGTTATATGTTAACACTACTTGGTCAGTATGGTGCTTCGAATGTGATCTCGAAATAAATGTCACCAGCAAGAAAAAGTTACTAGAAACTTGAGTATTTAAAAAAAATTACCAATTCCTATAAAATAAGGAAGGATACGCATGAGGTCAAAGATACCAAGACAATAGAGACAATTCACATTGATTACATACATAAAACAATTACGAAAAAATAATCTCACAAGGACACGCGGTTTAACAAACTTAGGAAACACTTGTTTTTTTAATTCAATTATACAAGTTCTCGGACAAACACTGTACCTATCACAACTACTTCACAAAAATTCAGAATCCCAACAATACTTTCATCTACCTGGTGGCACGAAGAATGGCGACCATTAACACGTAATTTAACACAAACATTACAAAATGGTAGACCAGAAGCATATAACCTTAATAAGCTATTTTCAAGTTTTACACAAAAAAGCCACAGTTTACAAAAGGCCAGTAACATGACCCACACGAATTTTTAAGACAGCTTTTAGAAACAGCGCACAAAGATGTTAAAAGGTATCAAACAGCAACCACACAAAATTAGGACTCAAGTCACAAAACAGATACAGCTGATATAAAGACAATAATGAAATTCTACGAACAACAGGTTTCCGGGTTACTATTACCCATCGAACAAGTTTTTCGAGGTATCTCGGTTAGTACATTGCAGTGTCAGGATTGCAAGCATACTTCAAGTCAAGACAAATTCTTCCAATATATTCTATATATTCTACCAATATACGAAAAACATATTCCACAAGTCACATCTTATCAAACAGAAGAACTAGATGAAAATAAATCACCCAAACATGAAGTAAGGAAAAAAACACGATTAAAAAGCTAACACAACATAATCATATAATAATACTGGAACCTCTACAATCAACGAAACTGAACAAATTAAAGAAAAAGTCCAAAATATAAATCAAACTCAGACAATAGTCCACCATCCAACGAAGCCAAAATTGAAAAGAATAGTTCACCTCGCTCACACAACAGTTCCAATGACGATACGGAAACGGGCATATTCAATGGAAGCTTAGAGATGCACCAAAATGAAGACTACCAAACAAGTGTTATACGAGAAAACACAAAGCAAAGATACGAATTTGAACAAAGTGAAAGTTCTGTGCAATTCTTTTTAAACTATTTCTTGGTATGTGAGTTACTTACTGGAAATAATAAAGTAAAATGTGATATGTGCCCAAACAGAAATCACAAACCTAGTAAAAGAACTGTTTATACCAATACCACTAAACAACATCTTATCTGAAATCCACCTGCTATACTAATTTTACACTTAAAACGATTCAAGGTCTTGAGATTCCAAACAGCAAAGCTAAATAACTATGTTTCTTTTCCAACGCTCCTAGACTTAATGCCATTTTGCTCAAACCTCATCGTTTATTTTAAATCAAACTAAAGTTTTATATACACTATATGGTGTTGTAAAACATATAGATTCAATTCACAGTAGACATTATGTCTCATACATAAAAGTAAGAACTCCGTTAGAAAACGATAGTTGCCGTTGGAAATTTTTAATCAAAAACTACTTGCCCCGCCATGTAAGGGTGCCGAAGCCAACATTGAAACACCTCCGGAAAAATGGTAATATGTGAATGATCTCTACATATCAGAAGTGCCTGAAAAAAGGTCAATGCACAAGCATTTCTATTATTCTACGAACGAATCTTATAATATTAACTGCTTATAGCTACATTATGTAATATTACGAGATATGTTTTGTTTATTGTAATATTTGAGTTTGTTTTTGTTATATATGTTTATTAAAAGACCACATTATAAAAAAATTCTAATAATTAAAAAAAAAAGTTGAGTGAAATTTCTTTTCACCCTTTCATTTCACAACCGAATTGCGATTTAAATACACACAACACACATACGTGTTTGAACTTCCTGGTCAATTCATACACGAAGTTCAATAAAATTCACGACAAGCCTGAGGACCTTGGCTTCTAAACACACATGTCCGTTACCCTTAAATCATATTTGTATTCTTGTCCCCATCGGACACCTCGCTAAGGACCAACAACCTGCCATTGTTATTGACGCATAATTTTGTACTTGGCCAGCTAGCTTCCAAACAAACTTTATATTTTAATCTCCTCTTATGTTAAAATTCTGCATTCTGTTCACACACAATATACATCTAAAGCTTTAGTAGGGTCAGTTGAATGTCTTCAGTTCCTGCGAGAACAAATCATTAATTTTATAGCATGCTACAAGTTTGTAGTTTTTGAGGTTTCTTGAACTCCATGTGAATCAAAACAATTTTATTAGAATGTCTCTGATTTTATCTTATATTGAAATAGTCCCTTTCTAAACTGTAAATTCTAAAATTGTATGTATAATTTCTTACTACGGTTCTTAAACCAGCTGAAATTTAAAATTATTTTCCTACACACCAATATTAGCACAATTATTGCTCGAGCGTTGCATATTAATGGATCATCAACATCATTTACAGTGAATCTTTTTGATATTTATATAGCCAACAAAAACACGAGACCGGAAGTAGAATCTGAATAACCAGAAAAGTGTACGTTCAGCATTTACTTGAAATAATCAACAGTTCATCGATATTGAAATATTTAAATTTGACATACATGTATTTTGACAAAGAAGTACGAAGTCATTGTTTTTCACCAGCTTTTAAAACACATGTAATAAAGTTCTATTACGCACGCTAAGTAAGTTTCTGAAATTGATATTGGGGTTACATATATTAAAAAGTAAGTTATTGGTGTAAATTGTAACGTTAAAAGATGTCTTTTCTCTTGATGGCTTATTATAAAAGAAGATGTGTTTTGTTTGAATATTATTTCTTAGGATATTTGTCTCTTTTTGGAGTTATAACATTAGTTACAACACAATTTTAACTTTAGCAATTATATATAGCAAAAAAATTAATTTATATAAGATGTACAAATTATTATGAAATAAGTTTTGAAACACAAAATGGCTTTTAATAATTAAATCTGATAGCCAGAGCTTAAGAGTATAATGATTCTAGTTTTACAATGGTTGTAACATTATAAATATATAAAAGAAGCAACATCAACTGCATATATTTTTTATAAAAATGGACACAAACTGAAAGTATTAAATAGCAACAGCAAAGTTTGTTTGTTATACAAAATAAAAAAGTTTCTTTTAAAATTAAATAAATAATACTAAATATCAAACATATTACTAACTTAATATATAATTATCACATTCATATTCTCACGATTAACAGTCATGATTATTCAGTGATAGATAAAAATGGTAAAATAATGCATCAAATCTTCATGTAACTGTAGACAATAACATCATTAAAAAAGTTATTATAGTTAAAAATCTATGAGTAATATTCGATGAAAACCTGAATTTTGATGAACATGTCCAAAGAGTCTATCAACACTCGTTCACCAGTTTGAAACTGCTTTATCCATTAAAAGATGTACTTAATATGGCTATCAAACTAGCATTTGTGAAAGCTTTAATCTGTCTTAACATTAACTACTGTTGTTTTGTTTACTACTACTTTCCAACTCAGAAAAATAAAACAAAACTTCAAGGGATACAAAATGCTAGCAGGCAGTATGTTTGTCGTATACCATTTATGCATCCTGTATCACCATATATAAAAGAAAGAAAGAATTAAACATTGAAAAACGTATACATTTAAATTGTTTTATGTTCCTACCTAAATTAATTAATACTGGTACTTTATCATATTTGTTATTGCAACTAACTAGTAGATTATAAGAACACTGTCTTAACATAAGATGTGATAGCTATAAAATACCGTATCATAAAACTATAAAATTTGGGGGAAGTTTTATATACCGGATGTAGAATTGGTTCACGCACTATAGGGATTTCCGTGTTAAATTCTTAATGTTCAAATATTGGCTCACCAAATTATTTTAGAGAAAAAGTGTAAACATATTTCTTGTACAGAAAAAAATACTGTATACAACCATATCATTACTTATTTTCTTACTCTTCATACAGGGGTTAAAATTAAGGAGATTAAAACTACTATTTTAACAAAAATAGTTTGTGCCTTGGAATTGTTGAAACAATGGTAATGCCACAGATTTAGACGTATTTTAAGTAGTTTTGCAGCACAGACCACATAGGCTATGCATTTAGACAATGTTTACTGATGCCAAAAACGTATTTCCCTTTCTCAAAAATTTTAAAAGCAAGGAAATACCAAACTGCTATTTTAACAGAACTCAGCGTTGATGATTTGAAAACTATTGAAACAAATTCACCGTTATTTGGACATGTTAAATAAGTCTCATTTTCCTTACATACTGAGAATTTCTAAAATAATGAGAGTAATAATCTGCAATAGAACACAAATTAAATTTTATTCAACGAATTAACACAAAATGCAATTATTATAATAAATGTTCAAATAAGCCTCCATTCACTGTTAAACAATAACCCAGTCTATCATAAAATTCTTGCCTGACATTTGCCAATTGATATGGTGAAATTCTTGGACAGTGATCTTGAATACAGTTTTGCAAGCGTTCCAAATTTTTAAAACTGCTACCACTGTAAATCTTTGATTTCAAATTGCAATGTAAATGTAAGCAGAAAAAATTATTAATTTAGCTCGAGTTAAACATATGCAAATAAGGATGTCTGATTTTATTTGGGACACGCTTTGTCACTAATCTTTTCAATGCGCTACTCATTAACTCCAATTTAAATTTAATAACATTTTTCAAGTAGTCACAGGTAGTATTAGTCTACACAAGTCTAGTAAAAAATTTTAGGTGTACGGCATCTTCTTTAATTAATACTTTGTATAAGACCAAAGTTATCACTGTACAAAGTAGATGGTTGTAGATGTCAGAAATATATTTAAATCATGGAAGGTGGTCGTTTCATTCCTGTTAAATTGGGTTCATAGCAATCCTATGAAAGCTAAAGCAAAGTGCCTAGTTTTCAGCCTGGGAAGTTAAAAGCTGTGTTCTCTTTCAATAGATATCTGCTCAGGAACAAACATAAAATAAGAACGAAGAAGGAATCTCAGTAGTATTTATCCAGTTACTACTTCATAACATTAGTTAGATTTTATATTAACTATCGGTTAAAGGCTTGTAACATACTGTTTTAGTACAGTCGGTTATGTAAAAATAACTCTCTATTATTTCTCAAATTGGTTTATTTTCTAGTTTAATTTTAGCGTCCCAAATTATTAGGATAACGGTTTTGTAGCATAAATATGTCTGTGATTTTAAACAGCTTCAAAAGCTCCATTCCCAAGCAGTCAGAGCAGGGTTCTTAGAAAATATAATCCAAAGATTTAATTAACATTCCCAAGGTACGAAGCTTTACTTGGAAGGCACTTAACGTGTCAGATTAGTAGTATCTACTAATAGATGTCAATCAAGTAGCTAAGACCCTAGTTATGTATAAAGCAGCCCGAGTTGTCTGAATAATTTTCAATTAGTTTGGGTACTTAACTAAAATTATAGTTTCGGAGTTTTCTTGTGAGGGAGATTTTGGCTATCCTAAAGCAATAGTTAGTTTTAATTAACTTTTAAGATTTATGACAGGCTTAACCCTTTCGATTATGAGAGCTAAACTGGACTGGGTATTTTTCGATTAACTTAAAGGTATATAAGGAGTTCAGCGTGGGATGGAAGGGGCTTTTTTTATTTCGATACTTCCGACAGGCAGGTTGTTGATTTCTGTACTTCTGAAAGTAAAGTGATGTGTGTTTTTTATTTTATTCTGAGTAAGTACTTCCCCAGTTACTAAAACAGAGGTTATGGTATTTTTTTAAAATAATGAACTCAAGGGTTGTGTTATGAATTATGTTTCCGTAATTGTTTAACTAAATTGTGCCGACGTTCTGTAAAAATACCGACGTTCAGATTAAAGCTCTGAGTTTGGGCTTAAGTTGAACGCGTTGAAATTTTAATCCCTGAGTACTTATTTCGGCAGACAGCGAGGTTTCAGCAGGGTACACCGCTTCATTGTTATTTCGACGGTAGCCTGGGGGCTCACGCAATAGCTTAGCAACGAAACCTACCTGATTACGCAATTTTCATGTCGGGTATTGTAGTAAAGGACTCCAGTAGTGACAATCTTTGTGTGTACTTGAACGCGTTCCGTTACTGTAATAGTTGACCGGTGAAAAGGTCGTTTCTGTCCCGTTAATTGGAGACACCCTTGTTAACTTAGAGCGTGGGTCACACTAGGTAACTTTATTAGAATACTGTATATATAATTAATTATTGTATTGGGGTGTTTGAGCCCGAAATTGGTTCGTATATCCTTAAAAAGTAGACTAGTCCTAAGAAATTTAGACATTAATTTGGGTTTAGTCATATAGTGTTTAGCTAGCCGGGGACTATAAAGCTCCACAGTAGTGCAGTGTTAAAATTTTCTGCATGCGTATTTGTGACAATCTTTTCCCATTCTCAAGAACAAAGTGCAACGAGTGATAATACCTTGATAAGGTCCGTAAGCCTTCCCCTCCCTTACGGTGGCGCCCTATTGTATATAACGACAAATATTGTATATATTTTGTACTCATGTCATTAGGTTAAGGTTTAATTAGTTGTACAATTAATAAAACAATTTAAATTTATATCTTAGTGTGTTGTAGCTTAATGAACCTCACCCTCTCACCGACTGTAGCAAGCTTGCGAAGCAACGTTCCGAAACGTTTGGGTACTTTAGATTTAGGGGTCATGCCCTATTATTTTATTCGGGCCCCACGTTGGGCGCCAGTGTAACTTTTATACAAACCTGCCTCGTGAGGGTATCAAATTACCAATAAATGTTTTATTAACTGTACAACTAATTAAACCTTAACCTAATGACATGAGTACAAAATATATACAATATTTGCTGTTATATACAATAGGGCGCCACCGTAAGGGAGGGGAAGGCTTACGGGCCTTATCAAGGTATTATCACTCGTTGCACTTTGTTCTTAAGAATGGGAAAAAATTGTCACAAATACGCACGCAGAAAATTTTAACACTGCACTACTGTGGAGCTTTATAGTCCCCGGCTAGCTAAACACTATATGACTAAACCCAAATTAATGTCTAAATTTCTTAGGACTAGTCTATTTTTTAAGGATATACAAACCAATTTCGGGCTCAAACACCCCAATACAATAATTAATTATATATACAGTATTCTAATAAAGTTACCTAGTGTGACCCACGCTCTAAGTTCAAGGGTGTCCAATTAACGGGACAGAAACGACCTTTTCACCGGTCAACTATTACAGTAACGGAACGTCAATCACAGATTGTCACTACTGGAGTCCTTTACTACAATACCTGACATGAAAATTGCATACTCAGGTAGGTTTCGTTGCTATTGCGTGAGCCCCAGGCTACCGCCGAAATAACAATGAAGCGTGTACCCTGCTGAAACCTCGCTGTTTGCAGAAATAAGTACTCGGGATTAAAATTTCAAGCTGCTTCAACTTAAGCCCAAGCTCGAGCTTTAATCTGAACGTCGGTATTTTTACAGAACGTCGGCACAATTTAGTTAAACAATTACGGATACATAATTCATAACACAACCCTTAAGTTCATTATTTTAAAAAAATACCATAACCTCTGTTTTAGTAACTGGGAAAGTACTTACTCAGAATAAAATAAAAAACACACATCACTTTACTTTCAGAAGTACAGAAATCAACAACCTGTCTGTCGGAAGTATCGAAATAAAAAAAGCCCCTTCCATCCCATGCTGAACTCCTTATATACCTTTAAGTTAATTGAAAAATACCCAGTCCAGTTTAGCTCTCATAATCGAAAGGATTAAGCCTGTCATAAATCTTAAAAGTTAATTAAAACTAATAATTGCTTTAGGATAGCCAAAATCTCCCTCACAAGAAAACTCCGAAACTATACTTTTAGTTAAGTCCCAAACTAATTGAAAATTATTCAGACAACTCGGGCTGCTTTATACATAACTAGGGTCTTAGCTACTTGATTGACATCTATTAGTAGATACTACTAATCTGACACGTTAAGTGCCTTCCAAGTAAAGCTTCATACTTTGGGAATGTTAATTAAATCTTTGGATTATATTTTCCAAGAACACTGCTCTGATTGCTTGGGAACGGAGCTTTTGAAGCCGTTTAAAATCACAGACATATGTATGCTACAAAACCGTTATCCTAATAATTGGGACGCTAAAATTAAACTAGAAAATAAACCAATTTGAGAAATAATAGAGAGTTATTTTTACATAACCGACCGTACTAAAACAGTATGTTACAGGCTGCTAGGGAATTATTGACAACTAAGTTGGACCACTAATACATAAAGCGATAACTAGTTGAGCATCAGCATATTACGAAAACATATCTAAATAAGTTATTCGGTATTTTTACAGTAGTTAGTTTCTTGTGAGTGGAACTGTAAACAATCACAATGACGATATTCATAGATCTCAAAAAATTCCAACACCAAAATAATAACTGAAACTGTCTGAATTGTTATTTGGTAAAAGCTAATCATGGTTATTATAAGTGGTTAAATAACGGTTACTCATATCTCCACATCAACATTAGAGAAGTTATTTTACTCGCATTCCTTGAAAGGTTGTTTTTTGTACATACCCTCTAGTTGTGAATACAAAACTTTTTTGCTATAGTAAAAATACATAATATTTAGAAAGACGTATAACAAACAAAGGCATTAAAATATCCATATTTTTGCTTTGTTGCTGAGTAAAACTAATGAATACCTATATATACATCAATGTTCCAGGATTAAATACCCAATGATTGGACAAACTACTCTTGTATGAAAACTTCCGGGCTGTGTACACGAAATTATTTCAATAAAATCCAAAAACAAAGTATTCTCGTGTAAAAATTAATATAATATTTAGAAATATAAAAAATTACAGCAGAGCGCTTTCGACATTAGCCATCTTCAATGCCACTACAAGTAAGCATGTGAAAGTTATACAAATCAAAAATTAACAATATAGTTACTTACTGTCCAATTGTTTTAAAAACATATTTATCAAACTAATTCAATAAATTGGTTCATTTAAATTACTTAACTAATTCACATAATAAAAGACTAGTTAAAAAATTTGATTGTTTCAATAATTATGGATTACATGTTGTTTACGTCGTTGATGAAATCGAAAAGGACAAATTGTTATATATCTGTAATGAGAAGTAAAGAGTGCAATCCGACACGTGGAACACCGCAGTAAAATTAATCAAAAATGAATCAAGTATATTAATATTTTAGAATCCAATCGAGTTCCATCAATTTAGACGCTTGTATATTGGAATAAAAGTTCTATTGGGGTTAATTTGGGTGTTTAAACAAGTGTTATTTCTTAGTAATTTATTGTATTTCTAAATATTATATTAATTTTTACACGAGAATACTTTGTTTTTAGATTTTATTGAAACTACTCTTGGTTCCGATGAACTTTTTTGTAGTCACTTGATGACAACCGTAGATCATACTTTCTTAGAAGTAATAGGTTGTTTTTGATGACATTTATACATGATAATTATGTTATAAATTGTTAAAATACCACATAATGTTAAATACTTAAAGTTATAAAATCTGGAATTGCAAGTTTAATTGCCACCGATTGTGATATTTAATGATAAAATTTTTGATGCATTAAGAATGAACTGATAATGAAATTTTACAATTTTTTTAAGTATTTTGTTACAGGAAGTAATGTAACTAAATTTAAAATTGTAATATGCACACTTGTTCACAGAAAAACTGAAATAATGTTAGTAGAAAAATAGATTTAAGTAGAGCAAGTTGAGATTTGTTCGTTTATTTGATCAAACATACAGGTGACAATTTTAAGAGAAAATTCATATTACCAAGAGAGTACAGTAATTAAAATTTTCAATCGCTTGCCGTCTAAAGGGATTCCCGCTAGATTAAATTAGTTAAGCTGGTGCTCATAAACTTAACTGAATACCTAACAAGGTAAGTGTTAGTAATGTGGCTTGAAAGTGTACCTAGGTTAATTTTATTATTCAATTTTGTTCTATTTTCTTTAATTATTTCTATAGGGACTCACCCCGCACCACTGTAGTTAGCACGTGCATCTTTATTTTGTTACGGGATTTCTATTCCGTTTGGGCAATTCCAAATTTGATAATTTAAGGTATAAAACACCCATAACAACGGTAGTAAAAATTTATTCTTTTCATTCCATAATGTTTGGTAAGGTGAATAAAACGCTTTTACCATTCATAATTTTAATTATTTATTAAAAAAATGTATTATTTGCAATAATTATTTTTATAATATTTCTATTTTCAGGGCAAATGGAATCGAAGTTCTGAATACTTGCATTAAAGCAATTCATTTCCAAATAGACTATTATCTGTTCATTACCATGTAATTTAGTAAGTTAATAAATACTTTAGATTAAAATTCCTAGACTGGTATTGTACGATCTACTTCACTTGCAGTTTTGAGCTTGTACATATACACTATGTACTTGCGATTATACGTTCAAACCCAGATCTACTTTTCTAATTTTGTATTTTGGTAACATCTATATTTTCGAGATGGAGTTGTTTTAAGTCTGAAACTAATTGATATCAAGTAGTTTCCAATAAAATTAGAGCTCAAACCAAGTATTCTCTGAGGAAGGCGATTCAATTTTATGCAAGCATTTACTCTATCGTTCTCTTGAGTTAGTCGACAAGATTTGCCTTATTGTTTTCAATTGAGACAACAGTAATTTTGTAGATTACAGAATATTTGGTGAAGTATTTCACCACGATAACAACGTATATCAAAAATGTTTAGCAGGACAGTTCGTTAAGATAAAGGAAGTATGGTTATCGTTTATTGTACCTATATTTTATTACAAAACAGGTACTAAAATACATCTTTTTAGGAAAAATAACATGAGCATACAACAGAACTTTAGTAAATTGCAATAATTGCTTTTATTTATCACTGAATTAATATTTTTTTTAGTAATGACCTCAAGATAATTGCTATTAATTTCATTTGCATTGTTATAAGTATATGATTTAATGAAGAACCGTGTTCCACTCAATTAAAACTTTGATGTATCTAGTACCAATTTGAATTTGAAAAGATCTTCCTAGGTTTAACAAATCGAATACCAAAATACCTCTTCCTTAAATATCACTCTCGTGTTTCCTAAGGGTTGTATTCTAGTTATGAATCTCACAGCCCTCATAATCTTACAGCATTGTAATGAAAACTTGTCTCAGATAATGGCAATGTGGTGAATTCTGAAAAAATAAAACACAGTTAAATATTGAATATATGGCTAAAATGACTATTTCAAGCAGATACACAACAAACACACCACAGTATTAAACAATTTTGGTTATATGCTTTTTTTTGTTTACAAGAATAGTTTCATTTGTTGTGTTTTTATTTTTATATTATTCTTGCATGCATGTAATACCATCATTTTTTCCTTAATATTCCCAAATGTAATGACATGATTGTAATGCCAATGCACTAATTAAACATACATTTGTAAATAGAAAAGCATTTACTAATCTAAGTTAGTTAAAATAAGCTTTTCATGAAAATACAATTAAAATTTTATAGAAGCTTGGATGATTTGCAATTTACTACCACGGCTATTTCATCATGATATTAAAATAGAACACAAATAGTAAAGTGCTTAGTACTTTCTTTTATAACCATTAATTAAAACCGGAATTTCACAATAGACATTAAATTAGATAAAAACCGAACATTTCTGTATATTATTAAGCTTAGGCAAGTTTATTTGTAAACATTCTCACATATTGAAAGGAACCCAAATCATTGTAAATTACAGGAACAGAGAAAAACCATAAACAGTCTACAATTTTAGGCGTACTGACCAACCAACAGCACAGATGTCGATATTAAATATAAACTGTGGAACTGCACTGAAAAACAACACGACCTTAAGTACAAACCGTGCTAACAAAAAAGTCTAGCCAATCACCAAAATAGACAACCATCCATAAAACTAATTACTAATTTACCTCTACATTTCAAAATATATTTAAATCATTGCACAATATCATACTATATATACCCCACACAATCAAAACATTACATCTATAATTAACAAACCTACTACTTATACAGTTTCTACAAGTTTCCTTAGTTACACATTTATTTATATATCAATGTCAAATATTTTCTATTCAAGCTGTGTATGCCAAAAACTTTATAATTTGAATGCTGTAATTATCTTTATACTTTTAGCTCTTTGAAAAAGATTTTAAATAAATCGAAACGTCAGAAACCAGCAAATGAATATTTAAATAAAAATCCAAACGAAAAAATCCAAAAAAATAAAAATATCAACTTATCCATATATTTAAGTTCCCTAAAAAAAAAATCTATATATATTCTAATATTACCCCTATTACTTTACTTTCACTTTGGGCTAATACCTTCTTTATTTATTACACTTTAACTTTAAACAAAATTTGTTACACGACTTTTGTCGTCGTCACAAATTTACTATTTAATGTATGACTTCAAATCGAGGTGCTTTAGCAAACGTTTGGTTGGTTCTTTTTTTACTAATTACTATATTTTATATGCCTCGACTATTTGAAACTTTAATCTCAGGGTTTTCTCACCTACTCACCGTGAGTTCAATCGTGAGTAGATGTGCACTACCCAACCAAACTGCACCCTCGTTTGTTTTACCACTTTTTTAATGTACTGAATTTACTATGTATGCCAAATTTTAATAGATCAAAGTTGCCTGATGCCAAATTAATTTATGTAACTATTGATGACTTTAATTTTTGACGTTATAATATATTTACGGTACTTACCAGAAATATACCGCTGAAGGCCTTCTTTTAACTGCTGGCTCAAGTTCGAAATCGCCGTACGCACTTTCACAAAAGATTCTCCAATGTTGTCCGCTTGCGTACTGCCTCAGGTGTTCTTAAAACAATTTCGATGACCCAAACCTGAAATAAATTTACCCCAATTTAGAATTTAGCAAAAAACCGTTGTCTACTTCCCTCGTTAATTCTTCCTCGCCGTATATTGATCTCCTGTTCCTCTGCTCCATTCCCCAATTAATCCTCTCTTCGCACAATCCAATTCAAACCCGCTGTCCTATTATAAATCACTCCTAGTCCTGCTATTCCAATTATCCATACGATGTCCTTACTGCCGTTTAATCTTCTCAAATCAATCCAAAATTATTTATGTCGTCGATGCCTTCTTTATCCACTCCTATCTCCTACTGCCGTTATACCAAATCTATTCCAAAACCAACACCAATCTTCTCAAACAAATAACCGTCGCTTTCCCGTTCCACTAATAACCACTTCCAAATCTTCTTTAAATACTGTTGCCTTTCCGTTGCACTATTAACCACTTTTAAAAACTCCTTTTATATATTCGTCGCCTTTATTTACTCGATGTTTCTTATTTCTTTCACACTTTACTAAATAATACTCGATGATACACATATAAACTTTTATTTTATTAATATTTTACAACTTAACGCAGGTTTCATAAAATAGGTCTTTATCTGAACAAATTCGAAAAGTAAGTCCCTTATTTATTTTGCTTAGTTATTAAATCAACAAACTTAGCTTACTAGAATAACATTTTTAAACATATAACATCCAATAACAAATCATCTTTCTTTCAGTGTCCAACATACCTTCGCTACAGTCTTTATAATAATTTTAAATTTCTACTATTGGTCCAAAACACTTCACTAAACTCCAATAACCTTTTACATTTTGATTCACTTTAAATTTTGATTTACAATTCGTCCAAAAGTTTGATTCTATAAAAGGAAAAGCCAAATAATTTATACACGACCTGGACGCTTTGTTATATTGCAGATATCCATAAATGCGTTCGGCTTTCCGACGGCAAATGTACTCTCAACTGGCTCATGAAATATCAACTCAGTATAAAACCTCAAGTACCGTGCATTATATCAACGTCATAAAGTCATGTTATCTACCTTTTGGCATATAAGTTTCAATCTGAAATGGTACATACTTTAACGTATGTAAAGTATAGCAAAATTTATAGTTTTAAATTATTAGATCTGAAATATTGATCCTATCGTTTGGCATACACCCTATTAATACAAATATACCTTTAGAAGCCTTATATCCCCCTACATAACATTGGCCCCACTGGTTTTAATGAAATTGGAAATTTCATATGTTTTCTCTTCCCTGGTGTGCAAAAATTTCTGATTTTCATTCAAAACCACCCTTTCGTTGTTTCATTTTAATTTGGCAACCCGCATTCGCCTTTCTCTCACATCTTTCACACTACGCTATATTCTAACCTATACTATACTACTATAACAAAACAAAACAAAACTAAACTTTCCGTTGCATGAACCACATTATAACCTATCCTGTTAAACCCTCTTCCTGTACTACTCTATATGGGTACAAATTCTCCAAATGAAAACGCCCGCGATATCCCCTGTCATCCGTGACCTCCAACTTATGTGTATACCGCCTCAAATCTTGGCTCTTCATTAAATAACCCTACATATTTATTAAATAATTCTCCTAGCTTCATCTTAATATCAATACTCACTTTCCCTATCTGTTCATCATTAATTAATCTTACCAACATATTACATAATCGTACTTTAACCTGTCCATCATTATACTCTTTAATCATTCCTAATCCTGTACTATCTATATCATTTCCATTCCTATATTCCTCACTAACCGTAGGTACCACCCATGACCTATCTTTATCAAATATCCTAATTGACCTATCCTTTCCATCTATATTCAATCCAAAATCCTCTATAAAATCCATACCCAATATGAAGTCTAACTGTAACCCTTTCGTAATTAAAACTCTGCATTCCCTGCTTCTTTATTTCCTATATATATCGGTACACGGATAACATTATAAATCGTCGTTAGCTTTTTGTTCATCGCTGACCATAAATTAACCCCTCAATTGTTCCTATTCTTCCCTTTAAAATTCTCCATGTTCGACTACTACCCTCTCATTTACCAGCGACAACTGTGACCCACTATCCACTAAAGCAACATAAACACAGTCCCTTAAACTAATATTTATAAATAACAAATTCTTTTTATTAAAATGTAACTGTTTAACAATAAATCCCTTATACTATAGCAAACATCAATCTTTACTCCTAAGCAGTCGGTCGTCCAAAAATTCGCGTTTTTTTCTTCTTGAGGCGTCTGTGAATCTCCACCACCTCAATCCTATTCGGGTCCGTTGTAATTGCTCTCCTCGTCATATGCTGGACGTTTACGTCCCTGTCCGTCCGGCTATTTCCATTTTGTATTCCGCCCCCAGTCGTCCGGCCGTCATCCTCGCCGTTGTCGTGCGGTTTCTGTTTTGTCCATTGTAGGCGTTATCCGGTGATCCCTATTGTAATACGGTCGTCTATGTACCTCGTGTCCCCAATGATTCCTATGTCCGTAGTTAAAATTTTCCTGTCTATAATTTGGTCTGTTTTCGTGGTACGGTTGTCGTCGACTGTCTTCCCTGTAACCCCTGTTTTGTTCCCAATGGTATGTCCGCGTTTTCGCTTCCAGTACTGTCGCTAGATCAAAATTTCTCATTACTCCTAAGAATTCCCTCAACGTCTTGACATTTTGTACCACTACCACTTTGGTAACCTCCGGTTCCATATGACCTGCCAGTAGAAGTACAATGTTGTCCTCGCTCAATTTCGGTGTTAAGTGTTGCGCCTGATTAAACTTGTCAATCGCGTATTCTTCGCGTGTGCCGTGAGTCCTGCTATAATGTCCTGTAATTAGATTCGTCCTTATGTCGGTCTGATGTGTAGTGTTCCAAAACTGTTCTATAAAGAGTCGTCTGAAGTCCGCGTCGTGTCATACTGTTTACGAATAATGTTATGCCATTTTCGGCATTTCCTGTCAAACTCGCCCCCACAATCTGTAGTTTTGTTCGTTCGTTTTCTGTCCCTACGATCTCGTCTAGTCGGTCCAGGAATCCCATGGGCTGTTCTGTCTTACGTCCCTCAAACTTGTAAAGCGTCCGGTTTAATCGAAAGTGCGGTCCGTAGTCTAGTCCAATTCGCCTCCTTTCTATGTCGTCGAGTTTCTCGTGAATTTGTCTAACGTCATGTCCTACCCTGGTTTCTAATCCCGTGACTTTGTCGTCAAGTTTTCGTCCAGTTTTGTCCTACCGTGTACGTTTCGTTTTGTATGGTCTCTAATGTTTGTCCTAAATTTTTGTAGTTGGTCCTATGTCGTTTGTCACATGTTTGTATTTCTGTACTTAAATTTGAAAACCCGCTAATCATCGTTTCTTCCACTGTGTCTACCCGTGTCTTAATTTCCGTTCTAAGGTCAGTCCGTGTCGCGTTCAAATCTCCCTGCAAATGTACTCGTGTGTGTTCTAACTTGTCGTCAACCCTGTCTACTTGTTGTTGGACCTCTGTCCGCACGTCGTCTTTTGCAATCTGTATTTGAGTTAGTAAGTATTCCTGCGTGTGGTTCATTTTCGCCGTCAGGTCCGCGTGCGCTGTCCTAAACTCGTCCCTTAGCTCGTTGTGTGATTGCGTAATTTTGTCTGTCAGTTCTGTATGCGATTACATAATTTTTATGGCTAACGCCGCCTCTTTTTGTTCCGTGTGTGCATCTCTTTGTTCCTTGCGTGATTCATTAATTTTGTCTGTCAACTTCGTTTGTAGTTCCGTGTGAGAAGTTTCCATTTTGTTGGTTAAATTTGTCTGCAAACTCATCAGAAATCTCATAAGGTCCTGGTTTCCGTCGGCTTCTGCTGCTCTCACCTCCGGTACCGTCGCCTGGTCCGTGTCCGTGTCTGTCACCTCCAACTCTGTCTGCCTCGTGTCCATCTCCTGTAGGTCGCCCCCTGTGTCTAGCTCTATGTCTTGTCTCCTTACATCCATTTCAACCCCGTATATTAGTCCCGATCTTGTGATTCTTTTTGTGTCCTCGTCCGTCATCTCTGTTTCCTTGTTTTGAACTCGTTTCCTGTAAAAAAAGAAAAAAAACTTGCGGGCCCCACCTAACTCGGGCTACCGGATTCTACTCTCTTTCACTCTAACACCTTTTTAACCTTTTCTCGAGCCTCACGTTGGGTTTGCCACCTTCTAATATCACCCCTATTACTTTACTTTCACTTTGGGCTAATACCTTCTTTATTTATTACACTTTAACTTTAAACAAAATTTGTTACACGACTTTTGTCGTCGTCACAAATTTACTATTTAATGCATGACTTCAAATCGAGGTGCTTTAGCAAACGTTTGGTTGGTTCTTTTTTTACTAATTACTATATTTTATATGCCTCGACTATTTGAAACTTTAATCTCAGGGTTTTCTCACCTACTCACCGTGAGTTCAATCGTGAGTAGATGTGCACTACCAACCAAACTGCACCCTCGTTTGTTTTACCACTTTTTTAATGTACTGAATTTACTATGTATGCCAAATTTTAATAGATCAAAGTTGCCTGATGCCAAATTAATTTATGTAACTATTTATGACTTTAATTTTTGACGTTATAATATATTTACGGTACTTACCAGAAATATACCGCTGAAGGCCTTCTTTTAACTGCTGGCTCAAGTTCGAAATCGCCGTACGCACTTTCACAAAAGATTCTCCAATGTTGTCCGCTTGCGTACTGCCTCCAGGTGTTCTTAAAAACAATTTCGATGACCCAAACCTGAAATAAATTTACCCCAATTTAGAATTTAGCAAAAAAACCGTTGTCTACTTCCCTCGTTAATTCTTCCTCGCCGTATATTGATCTCCTGTTCCTCTGCTCCGTACCCCAATTAATCCTCTCTTCGCACAATCCAATTCAAACCCGCTGTCCTATTATAAATCACTCCTAGTCCTGCTATTCCAATTATCCATACGATGTCCTTACTGCCGTTTAATCTTCTCAAATCAATCCAAAATTATTTATGTCGTCGATGCCTTCTTTATCCACTCCTGTCTCCTACTGCCGTTATACCAAATCTATTCCAAAACCAACACCAATCTTCTCAAACAAATAACCGTCGCTTTCCCGTTCCACTAATAACCACTTCCAAATCTTCTTTAAATACTCGTTGCCTTTCCGTTGCACTATTAACCACTTTTAAAAACGCCTTTTATATATTCGTCGCCTTTATTTACTCGATGTTTCTTATTTCTTTCACACTTTACTAAATAATACTCGATGATACACATATAAACTTTTATTTTATTAATATTTTACAACTTAACGCAGGTTTCATAAAATAGGTCTTTATCTGAACAAATTCGAAAAGTAAGTCCCTTATTTATTTTGCTTAGTTATTAAATCAACAAACTTAGCTTACTAGAATAACATTTTTAAACATATAACATCCAATAACAAATCATCTTTCTTTCAGTGTCCAACATACCTTCGCTACAGTCTTTATAATAATTTTAAATTTCTACTATTGGTCCAAAACACTTCACTAAACTCCAATAACCTTTTACATTTTGATTCACTTTAAATTTTGATTTACAATTCGTCCAAAAGTTTGATTCTATAAAAGGAAAAGCCAAATAATTTATACACGACCTGGACGCTTTGTTATATTGCAGATATCCATAAATGCGTTCGGCTTTCCGACGGCAAATGTACTCTCAACTGGCTCATGAAATATCAACTCAGTATAAAACCTCAAGTACCGTGCATTATATCAACGTCATAAAGTCATGTTATCTACCTTTTGGCATATAAGTTTCAATCTGAAATGGTACATACTTTAACGTATGTAAAGTATAGCAAAATTTATAGTTTTTAAATTATTAGATCTGAAATATTGATCCTATCGTTTGGCATACACCCCTATTAATACAAATATACCTTTAGAAGCCTTATATCCCCCCCCCTTACATAACAATATATATATATATATATATATATATATATAATGTAGTTTAGAGATAATGACCTTTTACAAATATTATGATATATTATTAATGGGTTTGAGGTCAGCTGTAGGAAAGTAAACTCTTTTTTAAGGCCTAAATTTTCGAATTTAATTCAAATTCTTGATCACATACTTTCTAAAATTTTACAATTAACTAGGCTAACATATACATGAATTGATAGTAACTTACAAGACGAGGTTAAACATTAAATTAACTTAGAAATTAAATCGAAATATTATTTTAACTGATTCTTGCTTTAATTTGTTATAAGCAAATTGTATAACTTGTATAAAAATAAAAATAAGAATGTCAAATTTTGAAACCTTTCAGTTTCGCTTTTTTTTATTATTTGAAGCTTTAAATATAGAATGCCTATGTGTACATGCATGCATGTGTGTATGTGTGTGTGCGCGTATGAGTGTGGGTCCGTGTACATGTTATATTTATGTGAGTGTCTATGAATATTTGTAATTATGTATGTTAATCTGTTTGTTTGTTAGTACGTGTATGTATGAATGTGATAGGATGTGTATGTATGTGATCAAGAATTTGAATTAAATTCGAAAATTTAGGCCTTAAAAAAGAGTTTACTTTCCTACAGCTGACCTCAAACCCATTAATAATATATCATATATATATATATATATATATATATATATATATATATATATATAATAATGAGTTTCTTTTCTTTTTCGAGCGTATAATACAATTGGAATAATAGAGAATGTAAAATAATTTTTGGGATGAATTTCGTTCGGATGGTTTTTAATATTTAAATGAAAATCATTTGTTGATAATCAACGTTTGGACTTTATTTAGACCTTAATCTTGATTCTAAAAGTATAATACATTAATAGCTAGAATAATGGTTGAGTACTTACAAAACTTGATTTCTTAAATAATTAAATTGACAAACATTTTGACATTTGAGAAAATTATAGAGTATGAGCGTCAAATTGAGTAGACTACTTATTTAAATGTATTTAATATGTAAACGTTTTTTTATTTTTTTAAAGGTTGTTAGAAACAAGGTTGTAGGTAGGATTGTGTTTATCAACAAAGCTATAGACTATTGATTGAAATTATATAGTAGAGTGTAAATATTTGTGAGATTGTGTGTGTCTGTTTTAAAGTTTAAACTATTATTGTCTTTTGTATATAGTATGATTCTAAAACAATCTGTTTACATAGTTACATTCTATATCTAAAATCTTAGTATCATCCCAGTTGACTATGTGTTTAGTCTCATGTATGTGTGATGCAAGAGCACATGATTTTTTACCAATTTTGGCGTCACTTTTGTGTTGTGTGAGTCGAGATCTTAGCCACTGATTTGTTTGTCCTATGTACGTCATGTTACAAGAACACTTGATGCTGTATATTAAGTTACTACATATTGGTTTGATAGTTGCATTTTTAACTTTTGTAAAAAGATTGTTAATAGATTTATTGTATTGATAAACAATTTTGATATTATTGTTAATTATTGTTTTATGTATTGCCGGTGTAAGATTCAAACACAAAAACCGACACAAATAGAACCGACACAGACAGAACTTCTTAACATCGTTATTTACAAAAAAATACCTTATATTAACAATCTTACACCGGCAATACATAAAACAATAATTAACAATAATATCAAAATTGTTTATCAATACAATAAATCTATTAACAATCTTTTTACAAAAGTTAAAAATGCAACTATCAAACCAATATGTAGTAACTTAATATACAGCATCAAGTGTTCTTGTAACATGACGTATATAGGACAAACAAATCAGTGGCTAAGATCTCGACTCACACAACACAAAAGTGACGCCAAAATTGGTAAAAAATCATGTGCTCTTGCATCACACATACATGAGACTAAACACATAGTCAACTGGGATGATACTAAGATTTTAGATATAGAATGTAACTATGTAAACAGATTGTTTTTAGAATCATACTATATACAAAAAGACAATAATAGTTTAAACTTTAAAACAGACACACACAATCTCACAAATATTTACACTCTACTATATAATTTCAATCAATAGTCTATAGCTTTGTTGATAAACACAATCCTACCTACAACCTTGCTTCTAACAACCTTTTTAAAAAAAATTAAAAAAAAAACGTTTACATATTAAATACATTTAAATAAGTAGTCTACTTCAATTTGACGTTCATACTCTATAATTTTCTCAAATGTCAAAATGTTTGTCAATTTAATTATTTAAGAAATCAAGTTTTTGTAAGTACTCAACCATTATTCTAGCTATTAATGTATTATACTTTTAGAATCAAGATTAAGGTCTAAATAAAGTCCGAAACGTTGATTATCAACAAATGATTTTCATTTAAATATTAAAAAAACCATCCGAACGAAATTCATCCCAAAAATTATTTTACATTCTCTATTATTCCAATTATATATATATATTGCTATGTATTAACAGGAACTATCGAGCCCTGACGTTGGGCAGTCCAATAAAAACTTGATATGATAACGCCGTACTCGGTGTCAATGGCGTTTTCTACTTATAACTCCACCTCTCTGTGTTTTCCTAATCAAATTACACTCCCACTAATTTTACTTATTATTCTGCCTCGGCTAGCTTTTATTATTCTACACAGAGTGCACAACGTTACGATGATCAATTTTTCTCTCTTTTACCCCTTTATGATTACCTCTTTGTTTGAATTATAAAATGAAGTTAATTAATTCCATATAATGAAAAGAAATATTATGTACAGGTTTTGAAAATTATTAAAATACACTCTTCAATCAATCAATATCATAAGTCTTATTTATCTCAAAATTTATCTGCTTTGCAATCAATCTAAAGTCACCAAAAACTACTCTTTTTATCAAAGAAGCCTGAAACGTTCAAAACCCCTTTTTAATATTACGTACTTTTAACGTATGCAAAGTTCTTTGCTGACTCTGTTACACAAGTTTATATTAATTAAGCAAATTCAATATTCAAATTCAAATAGAAAAAATGTCTTAAAACTAATAAGATCTAACCTGCTCTGCTTACTTCGTGCTTCTTTATTGATTCTCGCAACTTAAAATTGTACCAAAATTATCGACGCTTTAAAATATTATACCATCAATTAGAATTTTTCATGCATTTGAATTATTATACCATCCATTATCAACCAACATCGATTCAGAATTATTGTCATCAACACATTTGAAATATTATCAACCAACTAAGATTATCCATACACTCGGATTTATTATATCTATCTACTCGAATCAGGATTATACACCCATTTGAAATTTTATCTATCCACTCGCTTGAATTATTATACCCTCAATTAGAATCTTCCACTTGAATTTATTATACACCCATTTGAATTTCGAAATTATTCTCCACCAATTCGGAATTATTATCATCAGCCTCAAATTATTGTCGTCACCCTCGAATTATTATACACCTATTTGGATCATTAACATCGTATTCGAAATTATTCTCCACCAATTCGGAATTATTATATTATTACACCTTACTCGAATTATGGTCATCAGCCTCGAAATTATTTTCGTCACCCTCGAATTATTGTCGTCACCCTCAAATTATTGTCGTCGCCCTCGAATTATTGTCGTCACCCTCGAATTATTGTCGTCACCCACGAATTTATTATACGCCGATTTGAAATATTATCTATCCACTCGCTTGAATTATTACATTTGAATCAGGATCATGCACCCCTTTGGAGCCCTATTATTATTTTATTAGTTTAAATAAATTCCCCAAATTCTACTTACGTTAATCGGCAATAGAAATTTTCATATTCGTAGCACTATACATTTTCACTATTAAAATATTATTACGCGTGACTCTTAGGTTCAGAGTAACGCAGCTTGACCTTGTTGAGTTAAAACTGAGCTCTGTTATCATTGCTCGCTGTTAATATATGGGTTGATCCCAATCATAAATTATCGAGCGCCCGTTCCAGTATCCCAGCATCCATAATTACCTCAAAATATATACAACAATAATATTACTGTGCATATAACAAATTACAATAGTGAATCCTTGACAGAGAATATATGCCATGCAGTTGCACGGGCAGTTGGTAACCTATTCAGGAGATTATACAGTACACCAGTGGAATGTTAGTATAAGATACCACTTTACAAAGAAAAAAAACTTCATCTAATTTCACATCTACTGACAGCTGAAATAGCATGGAAACTAGTGGTAGCTTATAGATCACAAGCATCCATTAATATCATATTATAAGTTGATTGGCAAACAGAAGATCAACTATACAAGAAAACTATAACTTTTGCTAATATTATTATTTGATTAACCTTAGTAATTTTAAAAATTTGCAATTACTTTAGCAAATGTGTCAATTGGCACTTCAAATATCTCTTATTACTTCGTTACAAGAGTATTCACATCTATATAGTCATGTTTAGAAATAAAGTTAACAAAGCTTTAACAAGTTGTCATTGCAATTATATGCAAAATCTATATGTAATTTATCAAACTCAAGTCCAATGCTTTAGATACCAAAAACTGCGTTCACAGTATTACATGCATCCCACAAAACATCAAAACTGTATATATCAAGTATATGAAATAGAAATAATACTACTTACTGTTTCATATGTGTCTTTAGGTGCCTATAAAGATGAAAGGTGTTGTCACAAAGCTCACAAGCAAGTGGCCTATAGGTGTCATGGGTTAGCATATGATCTACATAACTTTTTTTGTCGTTGAAATATAATTCACAAGAAAGGCATCTAGGTCTATGAGTAGTTATAATATGTTTCCTAAGCACAGTTTTTCTGCAATACATCTTAAGACAAATGTTACATTGAAAATGTTTGACAACATTTTTAGCAACTCGTTTCGAAGAAGTTTGTTTCACAAAAGTTGAGTTCAATGTAGTATACTCTTCACTATTATTGTTATTAATAATATTAACTGTAATTTGTTCTGAATTTAGAATTGCTTCATTACTACAAATACTGATCGGAGCAATGGGCAGTATATCAACCACGTCTGTTTTAAGTAATAGTTCATTAAAGTTAAGGATGAAAGTTCCAGATCCTTCGCCCGACTGGTTTGGTATAGAGAATACAAACTCATTGTCTGTTGTTTCAGTTTGAAGACCTACAGGATCTTTCTGGTTTTCTAGTACTTGCTAAAACAATAAAATAAGGAAAATTATATACTTGAAATGTCTCAATTACAAATAAAAATAAGACTAATCTCTGTAAAATATCTCAATCAACCTGTAAATTTAATTTATAAGCACTTCCAGCACTGTATATGGTAGGGCACTGGCACTACATACGAACTATTCGCTAGCATCTAAACAATAACTAATTTGAAAAAATTTCTTAACAAAGTATATGCAGAATGATTGGTGCTATATTTTTAAAATAATTTTAAATATACAGAGTGTTCCAGAAAACCGTTACTGTTTAGAATTGTATATATATTTGAAATGCATAGGTTTTAAATTCCCACTATCAGTTTTAGGGTTGCCGCGTCAACCATTCACTTACAACTTCAATTCCACCTTTTTTTTGGTGGGGTTGAATGTGTTAAAATTAACATGTAGCAGCACCAGATGTGCTCTCCTAAAAATGTGCGTTTCTTTTTTATTTAAAGATCACAGTAAATGGTGTAAACCGTTGTTTATATCTATTATACATTGGTATTAATTAGTAAAGTTTCTCTAGGTTCGATGAATGACTGGTGTTATTTATTTGTCAACATTCTACTGATAGATTAATGGTGGATCTATTTAGGGTATTTCTTCAATCAAGTTACAATCTATTTAAATTTATGTACATTGAACCAGTGCATCCTTGAATCACATCCAGTACTCTATCAAAGTTGGTATATTTTAAATGGAACACCTTGTATTTTCATGCATATTCTGGAACACTCTGTGTGTTTAAAATTATTTTAAAACTATAATACTAACCATTCTGCAGATACTTTCTTAAGTAATTTTTACTGTATTTGATGCCAGCAAATAGTTCGATGTGGTGTCCAACCCTATATATATATATATATATATATATATATATATATATATATATTCATATATAGGGTTGGACACCACATCAATATATATATATATATATATATATATATATATATATATATATATATATATAATTCTTTACACTTTAATGACCTTTATATTTACTATTTAGATAAGATGTTATAAATTTATTGGGATGTTTTTGGTCAAAATAAATAGCAATTTAAATTATTTTGTTATATTTCTTAACGTTTCGGCAACACATTTTTGCCATAATTATAAGTCTATAAAATAAAAAAGATTTAGTCAATCAATTACAAACATGACAACTTACATTAACTGCTGTTCATAAATATATAATTATTTAGTTAATGACAGTGACACTACTTAATTTAATTGAAAGTAATATTACACAATAAATTGATATAAAACTGCTAGATCTCGGTTGATAAATTGGCATAATCAGTGACACATGAATAACATAGATGTTTTAAGATAATAATAAAAAGATCAGGAATATTATTGATTATAAAAACGAGAATATACGATACTTAAATTTTCCATTATAGTATTATTCTTTTTGTACATAAGTGAAATCCTATGTAAAATAACACACTCTAGGTACATATTGTGTTGAGGAATACCACTTAAAACAACGTACAATTTTTAAAAATATTTCTTTGTTGAGGAAGACGTCTGATTGATTGAGATAAGACTTCTCATATGTTTTATGTTTAACCAAGAATTTAAATAGAAGATTTTAGATTTGAGAAACACGATAGAATTTTCTGTATTTAACCTTCTAAATTGATTAATACTTGTTAGATACAGTAGCGTCCAACTTAAAATTACATTGGTTTCTATTTAAAAAAGTAAATTCAGTCTGCAATAAGAAATTGTGCAGAACAATATATAAAATAAGATGTACCTGTAAACAAACTCTTATGAAAATAATAAGAGCTTATTGACGAATACAAATCGGCCGGTTAGTGGATGTTTCATGCCCTGTGAAGTAATAAAGCTATTGTTTTGTTAATGGCTATACAACTATTAGCCCGATTTGTATTCGTCAATAAGCTCTTATTATTTTCATAAGAGTTTGTTTACAGATACATCTTATTTTATATATTGTTCTACAATTTCTTATTATGGACTGCAAATACTGTCTTTTATATATATATATATATATATATATATATATATATATATATATATATAGAGCACTCACCAGTTCATCCTTCGTTCGACTTAATTGCAGCACCCGATTATCAATTTCTTCTGAATTCACACAATCCTCTGCCGAAATAGCAAGTGGATCATCGTTTTGAGGATCTAAAGTAACAGAAGCCAATAAATCGTTTATCATAGCTTTATTTGATCTTGAGGATTTTTTGTTGAGTCTATCATGAGATGCTGTATGAACATTCCTACTGCTTATTGTTCGAAAAGTTTGAGGACACACAGAACATTGATATGGCCTTACCCCTAAAGCATAAAATATCCATTAATTAATTTATTTAAAACTATATCCAAGAGACCAAACATTAGACACTGCTCAGGGTTTGGTAAATTTATTAATGTTTCAATATTTACAACACCTTATTATGTTAAATAAACAGAGATAGCTTATTTCTGCGTGTTTCAGTTTAAGTTTGTTACCAATTATGTTATGGTAGTTTCCCATACCACTACCGAAAGGATTTGCCGTGCTAGACCAATCGGAGATTGGGGTGGGCAACATTGTTTAATAAACTACCTATTAACATCAAATCTTTAAAGAAATTTACAGAATTTAAATCTGCCCTATCGTCTTTGCTGCGCAAGCGAGGTTACTATTCATTAGATGAGTTTCTAGAGAATAACTTCGAAGATTCATAATTAATTAATAAATAATCTTTTAATTTGTACACATTTTATATATGTTGTTTTAGTTCCTTTGACGACCTATTATTAGTAATCTGTTTATTATTTTATTGACAATATAAATTTTAAGATTGGTAGGGGAGGATAAGAAATCTTCTTCCTTTTACATTTATATGCACTCTGCATAGTTGTTATATTAGGATATTTAAGGTATCAAATGTAAATAAGTTGTTTAATGTGTTGTAGAAGAATTTTTACCATTGTATTATGGATATGAATAAACTTACTTACTTACTTACTAAACCCTAAATTGAAATCATCCCATTTTGCAACATTCGAATAATACAAAGATGTAATTATATTATTATTAATAGTGAAGAAGAATAATCCACATCTGGAATGCAAATGCATGTTTTAAGATGAAATGAAAACCCAACTTTTTATGTAAAGTTAAATTATCATTTCAAATCGAACTAGTAATTGAAAACTGCTAAAAGAACGGCTACAGCAGGTTCAAACAATGACAATGATATAAAAGAAATATTTGTGAAGTTGTACATATAATTTAGGAATTTGCAGAAACCTTCATTTGAGATTGAATAATCTTTGTTTATAATTGTGAAATAAACCATGTATGTGCTCACATTGCCTGAGATTAATTTATAAAGTCTAATGTTCCTAATTTTGAGAAAAATAGATATTTTTTTGTGATCGATTTTTTTAGGTTTTCCATCCAATGGCGCAGAATTAGTTTGGCTTGCTAAATGACGTAGGTAACTAGTTAGTAGTTGTGCATATAGTGAAATAACACAGGAATATATGGTGGGTGTAGAGGAAAAACCCTGTAAATAGCTAAAACACAATTATGAATTAAACTTTGAGATTTTCTTAACGTTACTTATTGTAATCTGACACTGTATTTATTGAATAAGTAGACATATGATAACTGTGGCAAATAAAATCAACTATCCTTTATGTATTTTTTTCAAATCAAAAATATTTAAAAAAAAAGTCATGTTATTCATTTATCGGGTTTTTGCCCAGATGCTTATGTAAAAAACAAACTAGTTAATGAAGATTATAAAATAAAGCTACATTTTAATGATACAAAGAAACTACCGTTAAGACACAAATAGTACTAAACATTCTTTACTAATTAAAATATATTGTCTTCTTCTATGTCAGACTGCTCATTTATATCAGACTCCAGAATCTTATCAATAACAGATGATGAGGTTTTCAAATTTGCAAACCATCCATGCAGTTCTTCTGGTATGATGCTTTTTTGCACAGAGACATCTTTTTTTTCATTACACTGTTGGTAGCACAATATCGTACAAACTATCTAATGAATCTAGAAATTGTCCTGTGGTAGCTGCAAGTTACCAGTTTTGTTTTTTGACGGTTAGAGAACTTAAGGTTACTGTTTTAAATAAACATTTTTTCACGTAAATTTTCAGACCTGTCGTAGTTGAAGTAAATTTTGTCCTTCTCTTCCTTTAAGTATTTAATTCTTTTAATTTAATACCACTATACGCAAGAACCTTCATTGTCCTTTTTCTTATTGGTTATTATATGTGTTGCAAGGACCTACAAATCGAGGATCTCGTTGAATTTGAATTCCTTCACAGTGTAAGGTCATTTTAGCCTTGCTGATTTGAAAACATTAATCCAGTTCACAGAAGTTATAGATAAGTTCGTACTCGGAGATTCGATACTCGACTGCATAGAGTCTACCTACATAAAGGTATTGTCAGATTACAAAAATTTTTGCTGTAATTTCAACTTGGACAAGGTTCTGGACAGCCCAAAGTAACGAAGTAGATATAAACTGATTTCTGTTTTGCCCTCCGCAGGTATCAGAGAACAGAGTAACGTGTTTAATTTTTGAGGACGCATAATGTATCAAATACTAGAAAATACTCGTGCCAACCTTACAACTTCCTTTTTTTTCCATTGATTTTGCTCCAATAAAAAAAATGCATTATTTGATAAAGGTGCTTCAAAGATTGTTAAATTATAAAGAATCAGTTTCCTGCTGTGATAAAGTCGACTCACTTTACCATTTGGTATTTGAAAAACAGATTGCAGATCAAAAGAAACTGACATGAAGTTATCATCATTGTTGGCTCTTTTCCTATCTGCTGCTTTGGCTTGCTGGCACATTTTGTTCCTGTTTGTATGATTTACATACTGTTGCTCACTCACGTACGTTGTACATTAGCAGACACTTGTCTTTTTTGGGCTTACACGTTATTTGATATACAGTGTTGTTACAAAACACCTTTGACATACTCTACGACGAACATTGTATTTATTGCAACATTTTTTACTAAAGGACTTATTTTCAACGAACTTCGTTCGTTTATGAAATCGATTAGTCGTCTGTCTGTCCGTCCGAGGCCTTTCTAATGGTCGGACATCAATGTGTGATACATCAATCGATTCAGCTCGGTGTCCTGAGCTTAAGTTTTGATGTCAGTTGAAATCGGGCCACGGGGACGCCGTGCCCCCGCGATATTCCGTCGGGAAAATTAAAATTTCAAATAGGTCCAAAATTAATGTGCGATACATATTTGGACTCCCCTAACATAGCTGAGTCGAAATATGGTACCCCCCACAAAATCTGACCACGGATACCCGACCCCCCCGGGGAATTAATTTTTATCAAAAATTTCAAATAGGTCCAAAATTAATGTGCGATACATATTTGGAATCCTCTGAAAAAACTGAATCGAAATATGATGCCCCCTTATTTACACACACACACACACACACACACACACACACACACACACACACACACACACATACATACATACATACATACATACATACACACACATATATAGCTTTTAAAATATTTATTCAATAAAATAAAATATATTAAAATGTCTCTTTTGTTGTTTATAAATTTTTGTATTTTATCTGAATACTTATAATTATTACAACATAATAATTTTAATTTCTTTAAATTGTTTTAAAGTAAGTCTACATTTGGAAGTTCGTTGCGACAATGCCTTGCATTTTCAACTTGTTTCTATTAGATGATTTTTGCAGAATTAGTGTTTTAACCGGTTCAATAGTTAGATTACTCAAAGTAAAAATTTTTTTACTTAAAAATTCCATACTCCAATAAGTCCAGCAAATTTTGTTGTGTTCTTTATCGTTAAAGCATTAGTACACTTAAATGTACACGTATTACAATCCAGTTCTCGGAATTTTTGCTAAACGTACTCTCTTTTTTGTTACATATACTTCACCATCGGTTGCAATGTTTTTTTCCATTCAATTGGTTGTGGTTTGTTCCATCTTTTTCTTGGGCAACACTGTTTCCACACATTCTCTAAAATATTATCAATAACTTGGATAATCAAGACATTAGAAGTGCTGGATGGGGTAGGAGACGTAGGCTCAGCAGACGGTCTATACGTTGGAATCTGAATCACTTAAATAACCGCTTTTCGTTATCAGAGACCGACACAGAAGAAAATATTATATTATGACGAGTTTCATCTAAAATAAAAATTCAACTTTGTACCATATTTTTTAGTTCGTTTAAAATTTTTAATAACATTCATGGTAATAAGTTCTAAGCAATTTATGTTTTATAAGTAATATAAAATGCAATAGTTGGTGTTTTTACAACCTTTCCTAAAAGCTCAATTGTTGGAATTTTCTACTCGGGCAGGGATTCATTTTGTTCTTATTTGCTATAATGACCTACATCTATATATATATATATATATATATATATATATATATATATATATATATATATACACACAGGGCGTCTGGAAAATACGTGTACAACGTAAGAACAGATTCTTTGGCTCGAAATAGATCGATTTGAGCCAACTTACCTATTATACAAGTTGCTTCATTTAGTCGCTAGAGGGCTTCAAAAATCGTGAAAAATATTTGATATTTTAAAATAACTCGAAAACACATTGATAGATTTTGACCATTTTTGGGGTGCGAGTTTCTACTTTCAATTGACATCTTTTGGTGGTGTACGCAATAATTTTAAAAGCATACGAGTGTCCCAAAAACGATGTATTGTATAAATATCCGACCATTACCTTTTTCCTGTTTATGCAATGACTACCAATTTTTTTATGAGTAGCCGACTTAATTTGGAAACTTTTTTGTCTCTTGTAAAATTTTGATTAGACGCACAGTTTGACAGAAAAAAATAATTTCAAATGTCTGCATACTTTCGTCATCATTGCTGCATCAAGTATAAAACCGGGCAAATCAAAAAGCATAGTTTAGTAGTTGGCTTTGCTTTTCATTTGTTAATTAATTTGACTGTCATTTAACCTCAGTTTACCTGTCAAGTCGTGATTTTCTGCTTAATTCAATAAAAGTTTGCATCTTTCATCTTACATTATGAGTACTTACACAAACAACGAACAAGTGGATATGCTTTTGGTTTTCGGATTTTGTCAATGCAATGGTCGTGAAAGCCTCAGAGTCTATAGGGAAAGATTTCCTAATCGCCAAATGCCAAACCACCAAACATTCGCAAATATTGAAAGACGTCTTTGTGAAAATGGTAGCTTTCAGTCAAGAAATGCGGATCGAGGACGTCAACGTACCACAAGAACTGCGGATCTGGAGGAACAAATTTTGGATAGAGTTGAAGAAGACCCAAAAATAAGCACCAGACGCTTAGGACTTGAACTACAAGTTCCTAAAAGCATTGTTCATGACGTTTTAAAGGAACACTTATTACTCCCATACCACGTTCAACAGGTACAAGACCTTTGCCTATCGATCCTGAGAGGCGTCTAGCTTTCTGTCAATTTATTCAAGATCAGAGAATTCAAAATGCAAATTTAGTCACAAAATTTTATTTACAGACAAAGCTTCTTTTACAAGATCTGGTATTACTAACATACATAATGAACATGTTTACGCTGTAGAAAATCCTCATGCAACTAAAGCGACTCACTATCAACATGAATTTAAGATTAATGTCTGGGCTGGAGTTATTGATAATTTTATTATCGGTCCTGTTGTGATACTAAACTTAGGCGGCTCCGTGGCGTAGTGGTATGTGTGTGACTACTACGCCCTAGGTCCCGGGTTCGAATCCCGACACGGTCCGCTTGAAAAATGTTAGGCGAGCATTTTTCGCAAAAATACACCCTCGTTCGGATGAGAGGTAAAATGGAGGTCCCGTGTGTGAGTGTTGTCACGCACGTTAAAGATCTCTACCTTGCTTGGAACAGCAAGGATTCGGCAAAATTCAAAATTTTTCAGGTAAAAAAAACTCGCTTCCTGGCCAATGTAGTACCTTCGGGTGGAGCATTGGAAAAAAAAAAAAATCACATGTGATACTAAACGATTAAACGGAGACAATTACTTCAACTTTCTACAACAAACATTGCCGAATTTATTGGAAAATCTGCCATTGTTACTTCGCCAAGACATGTGATTCATGCACGATGGTGCTCCTCCCCACTTTACTCTAGCTGTTGGACAACGTTTACACGAAAAATATCCGGATCGATGAATCGAAAGGGGATATGATGCTCCTACAAATTGGCCAGCACGATCGCCGGATTTGACGCCCTGTGATTATTTTTTGTGGGGTACCCTAAAATCTAAGGTTTATTCGTCTCCACGTGATAGCGAAGAAGAATTGTATAGACGAATTTTAAAATCTATCGACGTGTTTTCGAGTTATTTTAAAACATCAAATATTTTCACGATTTTTTAAGCCCTCTAGCAGCTAAATGAAGCAACTTGTATAATAGGTAAGTTGGCTCAAATCGATCTATTTCGAGCTAAAGAATCTCTGTTCTTACGTTATACACATATTTTCTGGACACCCTGTATATTGGTTTTTACTGAAAATTGCATTTTTCTCTAAATAACTTTTCCCCATTGGATCAAATTCTCCAGGTTATTTAATTTATATGAAATTTAACTAGATATAAAAAATTAGTCAGCTTATTTTTACGCTAACCGAATTGGCTATCTCAAAGTCACTCCCAGGTGTGCAACGCAAATTGAAATCATTTTCTTTTTTAAATTTTAAAGTTTTCATTTAACAGGTTTAAACCACATATATTAAACATTAATAAATCAATGTCGCTTCAATTTATGTAACAAATGTCAAATTTGAAACTATCATTATTGTTTTGACAACGATCCTAGGTCATGGATTGAAACGTCAATAAAAACTATTTCAACAACTATAAGTGGTTTGACTCCCAAAGAAGAGAAAGAAGAATAGACAACAAACTACAACAAACTTACAGGAAGTATTTACGGTTTTTGAAAGTTGTACTGCACCAAAAGTGTTATGCATTATCTAAAGATAATAATGACATCAAATACCCGATAAATAAATTAATGACAGTAAAAATTTTATTTTGTGCAAACAACAATAATTTTAATCTAAAACTAAGTAACTTAAAACAATATCAACTTTTTGCTTATTGTACAAAGAAATACTAACAGACAGTAATGAATTAATTATGCATGTATCTGATAGTGATGCCAGCTCATCTTTACCTAAAGCTGATTCAGAAGGTACATTGTCACTACTAGCACGTAGCCCTAGAACAGTTTCATAGTAATTAACGCTATAGAAATATTTATGGTTACTTATCGGTAAATTTAAAACTTACCTGTATTTGCAAGAACTGCATAATTATCTTTATTCTATCACTTTCAGGCACATAATTATTTTTACACTAATAAATGACAAAACACCTGCATGTAAATCCAAATAACCCACAAAACTGTTCATGTTTCACAATTCTACAAGTGGCACCAATAATAATTAAAATAAGGTGATAATCGTGGATAACAAATCTTCAAGAGGAATCACTTGCCTACAGATTAAAGCCAATGATATGAACTTTGAATAAAAGAAAAGCAAAATTCGATTAACTTACGTTAGTGCTTTTCCAGTGTATTAACACAAACTGTACATTTAATAAAATCTCATAACTCTTAAGTACATTGTTCAGTTTCTAGGCATATATCTCAGAACTTATATTAAAATCCAATATATATATATATATATATATATATATATATATATATAAATATTATAATTAGTTTTTTACACAAGGTAAGTTGATAAATACTTACGTATTGAAATTAATAAGATGAAATAATAACTTAGACTTTTTAAGTAAAGCCCTCGGTAGCGTAATTGGATAACGCACAGTTCCGCAAAACTGAGATGCAGGTTCAAATCCTGTCCAAGGCCTTATATTTTCCTTCTTTCAATTACTAGCTCGATTTGAAATGATCATTTGGGCTTTACTTAAAAGTCTAAGTTATTATTTCATCTTATTAATTTCATATATATATATATATATATATATATATATATATATATATATATTGTAGTGGTTTTAAAAGGTTAAATTAACTATAAACAAAGCAATTTGAAACACCCTGTATAGAGGAAACAACCCGAATTTACGTGCGAAATTTATTTCATTTAGTTCAGTTTAATGTAACAAGTATTAACAAAAATTTACAATTGAGGAATAAAATTTAGTTAGGTTCGTAAAGAAAATAAATTTTAGAAGCCAATGTAATTTATTTATTAATTTAATGGAGATTAATTACGTCTAATACGCATAAAAGCATGAAAAATCAATAAATCCAAGGCGAATAGCGTTCGTTATAACAAACAAATAAATCGGTTGGGTTGAAATACCATGAAAAGAAGCTCCTAGAAATGTTGTGTTAAACCATCGGTTAATTAAACACTTGCATGTTTTCTAAATGTTAAGTTCCCCTTATGTTTATAGATAACAAACAAGTTTCAAAGAATATCGGGTAAACGGTTGGAGGGTTCGCGTAAATGTTAACTAAAAGTTTCCTTAAAGTGCAGAAAGGATAGAGGGTCAATGAAATGCTACGGACTGAGACAGGCATAATAATAGTACATTTCAAAAAGCACGTATTCAGTCCACATGGGGTAAATAGAACGCGGACAGTAATATCGAATCTCTACCACTCAAACAAGGTTAGAAGGAAACATATGATATACATAAGAAGGAGACAGCATTAATATAGGCGGGATTTTGAAGACGTCAATGCATATACTATTGGTTGATATCGTTAGTTTTAAAACAGACAAACACGGGGATATTTGAAGTCGGGTTTATTGGAAAATATCGTAACGACGCGCTAAATTTCGGAGATTTCGAAAACGGTTGAAACAAAATTTGAGGAAGTGTTATTTTAAATTCACGGTAAGAGTGGTCGAGAGGTTACAGTCGAAGCATATAAATACTTGACGAATTAGCACGGCTCGCTCTCTTTAACTTCGTTCTCTTGGTACTTTGATCGCTTCAGACTACGAACGAGCTTGTAAGTATATAAAATTATTTTAAATTAAATAGTACAACGTTGGCCTCATAATTTGATACGCGAATAAGTGTCGAGTCCAAATTCTAATTTGAGGTACAACATTTATTTTAAAGAAGCTCGGGAAGTGACGTGAAGTATCGTAAATTTAAAATTAAATTAAACGAAAGTACGCAAATATGAAAGAAGTGGAATTAATTTGGATCTGGAATTGGATGCACCGAGAAAGCAGCACACCCTAAATGGGGTTCTTCTACAAATAGCTAGAGGCGGACAGCAGAGCAGAGCGAAACAACTTTACCGCATCATCAATGGAGTGGAGGTCTTCAAGAAATTCCAGGTAACGCTTTAAAATTGTTGTTGTTATAAACTATGAAACTATGAAAATTGTGTGACGTGTGAGAGTAAATTTTGAAGGGATTGTGCATTGTTTTGCGTATGGAAAATAATACGTATAACTAACTTTATTATGGTATTTAAATAGAAATCTAAAGGTGTATATAAAGCTTATTAACGTTCCACCACGAATTTAAAATTTTTATTGTGACGAGTACATGGGTTTGTTTTTTTTGTTTGTTGTAAGAGTATGCGAAGTACAAAGCATACATTATTCATAATTAACTGGGTTATCATGAGCTCACCATACTCCAAAGTATACAAATTCAAAATAAATTATAAATAAAGAACGAAAATAAGGTATTATTCAGGGCCCATTTACTCCAGGTATATTCAGTGTGTTTGATATTTTAAATTAAAATCCAGGACAGTACAAAAATAGGATTTATTGAGGTGTAACTTGATCTCTGAAATGTGGATAATCTTGAATTTTATTTGTAAATAGTGTTTAATAAATATTGTATGGTGGTTGTATTATTTCGTGGTTTTATTGAGAGTGTGCGTGAACGATACAGAGTATAATAGTGAATCGAGGTATCCAAAAGGAGACCCAACTGAGCTAGCCTGGGAACTGAAGAAGAAGTAAGGTGATGAAGAGAGGAATCTGGGTAAGAGATTATTTTTATTAAATTTTTCTATTGTGTGAAATTTATTTTCGATTTTGGAAAATTAATAAAAGTTTCGAATGTTTTTTTTACTCTGGCGAGGCTTTTACTGAAGGTTCCACTGCAAATTATGGCGACCCGAAAGTGAGGCTCGAATTCCAGATAGAATTTTAACAATTTTATTCCAGGAAACTGGCGATCTGAGAGAGAGGGTTTGTGTTTTGTATAAATTTAAGAATATTTTGAGTGTGTGTGTGTGGGTGATTTGAACGTATGCAGAGAAAGGAGCGGTTAAGAAGCCAAGGAGTGGAAATTGGAAGTGACGATAGTGCCTTGTGTGATAAAAATTCGAAAATGGAGGAAGCTGGAGGTAGTAGGGATCAGTCATGGATGGAATCAGGAGAAGCTGGAAATGAATTAATGATGAGAATGCTAGAGGAAATGAGATTAGGTAGGGAAGAATCAAATAGAAAATTTGATCAGATGAGTGCAAAGTCGAATAAGAAATTTGACCAATTGAGCCAGGAACTAGGGGATAAAATAGAAAAATCGACAAAAGAATTTTCCGATTTTAAAAATAGTTTGACGGTGAAAATGGGGGAAGTTGAGAATAGGGTTGATAAAAAAGAGCGTGATATTAGAGGTTTAAATCTGGAAATGGGACAATTAAGGACTGATGTAAGGATTTTCTGTGAGGACGAGATTAATGCTAAAATGACTGAGGTAACGGACTCGTGTAAGGATCAGTTAGGACGGGTGGAGAGAGAAGTGACCGGGATTAAGCACAATGTAGCGACTTTAATGGGGGATGGTCCAAGGTTTGTAACAGGTAATGTGTCTTTAGAGCAACATGAAATTTTATGGAGATAGTAGGGTAAACCCGCAAATATTCATTAACAATATTAGAGGTAGCCTGGGAACTGAAGAAGTAAGGTGATGAAGAGAGGAATCTGGGTAAGAGATTATTTTTATTAAATTTTTCTATTGTGTGAAATTTATTTTCGATTTTGGAAAATAAATAAAAGTTTTGATTGTTTTTTTTACTCTGGCGAGGCTTTTACCGGAGGTTCCACGGCAATTAATTATATATATATATATATATATATATATATATATATAAAAGAAATCTTTTTTATACTGAGTGTAAGTAATTTAGACTAATGATGTAATACTTTTGGGATAATGTCGCTCAAAAAATAAAAACAGCATACAACGTTTAATGATTTGTAATTAATCGTACGTTTCGGTGTATAATTCTCACCTTAATCATCGAACTACAAGAAAAAATTATTAATTTTTATATTTTGTTGACTTTTTACTATCTTACTATTTCTTACAGTGAACCTGTCTTTTGCTAGCTTTGATTATACTCTATCTCCATCCTCTTATATATTTATTATTGACATACCATTCAATTTCATGATTCTATCAATAATCAGATTATAATGTTCAGTTTATTTAGCTAACTACAGTTATTATTATTATTTCTTTTTCTTTTAACAAATATTCTATTTGACTTTATTTAGTATTCTTTCATATCACAATAACACTTTTATTTATCACTACATTCATTGCGATTTGTTATTTAAATTACGTCCCTCAACAGCAATTTTATACCATAAAACATTGGTTGTTTCACATTTTATATACACTCGCTCTTTTATTTGTTCCATCTGTCAATCATTTGAAATGTGACATTATTTGAAGTTTATAGTCCAGACATGTTTTAAGTTTTAATTTTATATAGTATTTAAGCAGTTATTTTTAAACGTCTTTATTATAACTTTTGTGAAGTAATTGTAAGTACTTGCTCGTTATATGCTATTGCTGACTATTAATAATTTTTCTTGTAGTTCGTTGATTAAGGTGAGAATTATACACCGAAACGTACGATTAATTACAAATCATTAAACGTTGTATGCTGTTTTTATTTTTTGAGCGACATTATCCCAAAAGTATTACATCATTAGTCTATATATATATATATATATATATATATATATATATATATATATATAGAATGCTGTGAAACCTACAAAATCCGTGAACTACGCTTTTCGAATCGAGCCTCACGAATTGGGCGTCAAGAATGCTGTGACACCTCTTGAATTACCTGGTCTGTTGATTTTCTTCCGTTAATCGCCTCGGCTGCTCCTCTAGATAACTTTCATCCTCATACATAAAAAAAAAACAAACACATTCCTACCACAAACATCAACGTTAACTCTATTTACATCAATATTCACAATACATTAAAATTTCAAAATTAAAATTCAGCATAAATTTTAGTATCAAACATTTTCAAGATTCAATTTATTACCATTTTAATGAGCATCCAGAATTAAAGTCCTTGTAGGATGCCTATTAATTAATATAACAATATATGCAGACCTGAGTCTGAGTACAAAGGGAGCATCTACCACCCCTTTACGTTAATTAACCAGGTTCGTCTAATTGAGCTCAAAGACATACCCAAATTTTCATCATAATCCAGAACATCAATACTAAATACCCCTTTCTACTTAAACAAGCAAATTTCACCTTAACATTAAAATTTTATGGTTAGTACAATTTCACTAATGTCCATTTTGAGTAAATCAATTATAAAGTCATTCAACACACACCAAAAATATCAAAGTTCAAACAAAATAGTATAAATTACCTGAAGGTTACTGCACTCGTAGCTTCAATGTACATCGTCCCTTTTGTTAATCACACCATTCCAACTGGGTTATATTTACAGCTTCTGATTCTCAACGCTTTTCAAATTTTCTCCATCACCATTTATTTAAAGTTGTTTCTGGGCTTTTCCAGAACTCATCTGTGTATATCTGACCCTTGTTTTGTGGATCCAGACACATTTATGAACCATTTAATCATTAACACCCCCGAAAAATAGCAAAGAAATTCATACTTCTTTCACCAATATACGCCAAAACTGCCTACTAATGGTGTATTCATTTGTCGTTGTAAATTTTACTAATTGGTACAGTGATACTAAATTTTATTACCTTGTATCTAAGTGCACTCAAGTACATTCATGTTAGCACGTAAATAACAAACTGTTTTAAATCACCAAAATATACGAGCAAACTTTAAATTATTCTATCAAACTAAAATGCACTGTTTAACGATTGAATCAAGTCGCGGATGTAAGAGAGCTTGTTTATATTCACCTGGGTATATATGAAGTTAGCCTGTCTGTCGGTCGAGTCCTCAAAACGGGCAATTCTAAAGAATTTCGCATTCTCGGTTCCCATTCCGTAGCCCGCGCGTCGGTTTTTACGAATTTTGTACTCACCCCAGTTAAATCTCAGAAATTTCAACACGGCACGCACCGCCTGGAAATAACTAATTGACTTTTATTCAGAAATGTTATTTTCACCTCTCAAATTTTGCCTTTACTTTCAACCAATCGTGACCCTCGTGGACGTTGCTCATATCACGCCTTTAATTATTAGTGTCTTTGTCTTACGCACATTATCTTTCCTTCTCTAACCTGTTCTTAGTGGTGCAAATTGATATTCCTTACTATCGATTATTTCAGTCCATGTGGACTATCTGGGTTAAATAACCCCGTATCGCGCCTTCCCGTGAATATTAAGCCCCGGTTTCTCCAAGATTCTTTGTAACCATTTGTTATCTACAAAATTTTCGCCGAATGAGCTTTTTAAACTACGCAGGTGTTCAAACATAATATTAATTCTCAGAGCTTTATTTTCTGGTATTATAATCCTGGATTTTCACAGACTTTTATGCTTATTATTAATAATGGTTTAATTAACTCCAATTAAAATTGACTTCTATCCTTTCCTTTTTAGCGAATACAAGTTAAATATTAATTATTATGTGTACACTTTGTTTAATACCGGTTACTTAAAATAGGGTTAATTAATATAAATTTTGCACGTAATTTCCATTTGTTTCTTTCCTCGGAATAAATACATTACACGTAGAGCTTGTTAATACTGTTTCTTTTGATATAAAGCGTCTTGTACATGATTTAAATCTCTTATTTTTACTGAAACTAATAAATTTTTATGCTTCACGGTTTTAATAATGCGTATTATCTAATAATATTCATTATACACGGTGATTAAAATTATTTGATGTGATTATTTAATTTTCTACCCTGGTCTAAATATGAGTAATATATATATATATATATATATATATATATATATATATATATATATATATAGTATAATATACATGTACATATTATCATGGGAAGTAGTCCAAATCAAACAACAGAAACTGATTGAAAATTTAATCAACACCTAACGTTTGGTACATTCCATTTGTACCTTTTTCAAAGGCTAAAATGGAGACAGAAAATTGAAATTAGCAAAAATACATAACCTGTCGCTAACTACTTACATTGACAAAATTATATTAAGGAGATTGAAAACAAATTACTGCACGATTCACATTATAACTGTGGGTCAAAGATATTAAAAATTAAAATTTGCCTGAAGGGCAGCGTCATGCCACGATGGCGGTTAAAAAGTAAAGACAAAGTTGATAATGACAAATTCTACAAGAGTGACAGGACACGTTCCGAAAATGGCAATGATTACATAACCTGAAGGAAGATACCTAACGTTGTTTAAAAATGTCCTTACTATATAGAGCAGAGTAAACATTATGTACCCTATCAATATCAATCTTATTATTGATAGGATTAATTTCACTATTAATATAAAAAGACTCGATGAAAAGCCTCGTCTTGTAATTGGTTTCGTTCTCCAAAATGGCGGTGTTATCGAAAAGTGGTGTATGACTGGTTGCAGCAACATGAGCAGACAATGCACATTTAGTGGAGTTAATCCTACAATCACTCCTGTGCTGGGTTAAACGACTCTTCAGCCACTGGCTAGTCTGACCAATGTAACTATTATTGCAGCTACACGTGATCTTGTAGACAACGTTGCTGTTTAACAGTTTCGGAGTACGATCGTTTAATCGTTAAATTGTACGCAATATCAGTTTCAGAAGGGTTTACTTTTAAGAAGTTGCCATATATCAATCTATGCCACATTCTCTTTGGATAACCGTTGTTAATTAAAGTGTTAATCAATAATTTCTTATTTTTATCAATGAACTGTGGGTCTGAAATATATTATGAATATATATATAATTATTTGTTTTTTTGTTAAACTTTTCCTGCTTGAATAGAAAAGTCTGCAAAGATAAAATACCATAAAACAAGGTACAGTTTTTAAGTGTTACAAATAATTTGATGCAGTAGCGTACTGTAAGCAAAAACCATATTATAATAGTTACCTGATTTTTACACCATACATTTTGTTTGAAATGGAGATACCGGGTTAAGGTGTTGTTTACAATAACTAAGAGAGCAAAAATAATGTAACTGGCCATACCATTTGAAAAAGCAGAATTAACTGCATATTATAGTATATTTAACGTATTTCCAAAATTTTATGCAGTTACTGGGTTTTTGCTCTATACCCACGATATACTGTAAATGAATTTGTAGAAGATGATTTTGTCACAACTTGAAATTCAATTTTATTGGACTATCATTTTTTGTTTATAATCTTTTATTGTTGTGACAGTGTATTCTAGCTTTGAACTACCATGTTACAATGGATACAAATAACTCTATCTATCTATCTATCTATAAGATACAAATACAATATAAATTGTAATCCACAACCTTCACTGCAAGCATACAATTTTTAAAAGCCTTTTTAGAGGTAACTAAAATTTAAAACTAGTAGCTGACGTCGAAAACCTAATGCTTTTGTGTAACTTTCTTTTATAACTGACACTGATATAATTAGAGGGTTATGAAATGATGGTTGTAGATAAAAAATACTTATAAATAAAACACAATTGCACCAATAAGCACCCAGAACAGATCGAACAACATGTATTCTATTAATTGCTCACCTGTGTGAATACGTGAATGTACCTTGAGACTGGAACTGAAGCTAAACCTAGCTTCACAAACTGGACATACAAACTCTTTCTTAGGATTAGGTTTGTGAGTTCTATAATGGTATTTTAAGGTAGAATTAAGAGAAAAGGTTTTACCGCATATCTCGCAGGCAAATGGTTTCTCACCTGTGTGAATCCTTATATGTCGAACCTAAATAAAGTATAAATATATAAAAATCATCCTACAAGTAGAAATAATTACTAAATCAATTGGCTTTATAAATTTCCTCTTGCAATATGAACAAGATTTATCCAATGATTTCGTCTTCTTATGAGTTAATATGTGTTTTTTGTAAATGCGTTTAGCATCAAAAGTTTTATCGCAAATATCACACTCAAATTTACCATCATCAACTCCAAGCTGCAATAGTCATTATGTAATATTATGCATGAAATATAAAATATTTACCTCATCTATTTTAACCTTTTCACGGTTATAAACTTCACAATTATGTGTACCCAAATGTTTCAATGTGTTAAATACTTTTTCACATAAAGTACAAATAAAATCTCCTGTCTGTTCACAGTTAATCGAGGACGTTAAGGGTAATACATCTGTTTCTTGTTCAGTCCTAACTATTACTACATCCTCATTTCTTTGATCTGAACTGCCTTTTCTTTCTTCAACTGGTCCAGAGTTCTCATTTAATACAGTTTGGTTGTGAATTAGTCCGCCCAGTATGCTAGTTTCAGGAAATTCTGAATTGATTGTCAAACAATTTATATTTTCTAAAGGTAGTGAGTTGGGCAAGCAATTACCAAGTGGGTCTTTGGTAAGTTCTAAACCAGCAAATGAAAGCACTTGAGTATTTTCTTCAGCATTATGAGTATTTATTATAAATGGTTCGTTAAATGCAGATATTGCAGAATCAGCCGGAAGTAGAATGTTTGTAGGCAAAACATCATTGCCACCATTTAAAACCTAAAGTTTTTTTTATTATAATATACGAGGTATGGCTATTAAATAACAAGACTATAATTTCTCTATTAAATGTAAATATGTAAATCTAAGTAATATTTACCAAAAACAATATATTTGCAACACAATTGTTCAAAAATCATGGGAGATATATTACATTAAATAAATTAACATTGTTTTGATTTTAATCGTGACATTATAGAGTTTTTCTGTATTTATAAAGCTTCTGCTCATTGTTTAGTTTATGGATCATATTAAAATTCCAATGATTGATGGTCAATTACAACTCTTACTACATCCTTTACTCCCAATGCATGGCAAAACATGTGAAAATATTGACTAACACAATATAAGCTTGTATGATAATATCTTAATGTAATTAGCCTTGTTGTAATTAAATATCTTAGTATAATAAATTAATATACGACAGAGGGCTATAGAATTTTTTTACAGTAAAGGAGGTAGTGGTTCATAAAAGATTCGAAACCTATGATTTATCCAGTGCATTAACTAAAGGCTAGATTAACATTATCTATTGCATTAAGTAGTTTTGCAACGCAAAATGTTTCAAATTAACAAAATATAGGAATGCTTTGATGATTTTAGCTGAAATAATGACCATCTTTAGAACTACTTCTCTGATATAAATACACTGGTTCCCATGCTCTTCTTTTTTTGTATAAAATAATCTCATTTTATTTAAATTTATAAATTAAAAACAAGACGTTTTAATTCAGATGGAAAAAAATTTAAATGAAATTACAGAAGTATACGTATTATAAAAATGTAACTACCAAACAAACCTTACAGGAAATATACATAAAATTTTTAAATCGGAAAATAAACCATGAATTTCTTTTCCAATATTATATATGACTATTTATGTTTTAGAATTTATTTATTTCAATTCAACAGATGCTACAACTCAAACTATTCAAGTACCATTATTTTCTTTGTGATAAAAATTGTAAATCGCTTTCTCTATATTACAATGGATGAATGTGGAGATAAGATAACCTCTAAAACCATATCTTGTTCCGAAGCATCCTGATGCAGGAACCATTTAACAATTATCTTCTTCGATTTGAAACTTGAATTTTATTCTCAACTGTCTTAATGGAGTTAATACCAGTTCAATAACCAGTTAAAACCACTGCAGTATAGTGGATGTTACAGTCTTCTGAGTACGATAATTTCGTATAGCAAAGATTTTTTTTGGAGTATTGCTATTTTTATTACTACCCACCACTTGATTAGTAAATACTCCATTGCATATATAATAAAAAAATCTAGGAGTAAAAATCGGGTACAAAACAAGGATATTTGTAATCTAAAATACATCTGCAAAGGCAAATGTCCTCAGAGTATGTGTATCAGTCAGGGATTTTAATAACAACATGTTACCTTTGTCTCATATTTTATACTATCATGTGTAGTAAATCTTCTTAAATGTTTGGAATTCTACTTTCGTCAATTCTTAGACCTTTTTGGACGATATAAAACTGATTAAGTTTTCAATTCTTGAAAATATTTTTATATTATTATTTTTCCCTAACAATTGTGCCGAGCTGTCGTGTTAACTGCTCTAAGTTGATATTTAATTTCCCTTATTATTTATATGTTAGTCACATGCGTGGATGACATAAATTAGAAAGACATAAACTGTCAGATAGAAAAACGAAATAATAAGGTGTGGACAAAATGATAAGGTGTTAACGAAATTTTCGACGTTAATTGCGGTGGTTTTTATGTACAAACTGGGTACTGATAGTGGATTGTGAGACCTGAACGACAATGGTACATCTAGTGCATGGAGATAAATCTGCCAATCATTGGATTCAGGTAACAAGCCAAGTTATAGGAAAAAAATCCCATAAATTACGTGCATTTATTATGGCTGTGGTATACAAGCACGCAGTTGCATGCCATAATGTATCTGCATTTATTATCACAATATAAACTAACTTGAAGGTGTTACTGAAAAAAGAATTCCTAATCCTAATAATTTTATCTCACGTAAAGTTACTGAATGTGGACATCGACAGCTGACATAATCAACGGTCGAAGCAGGTGATTGTGAATTTCTGGGTGGAAAAACTTAAGGTGCACTTACCTTATTTGTTTAGATTTAGACAATTTGTGCCCTGAATGGCATGTTTTATCAGCAATAATAATAGGTTTTGTATCTATTCGAGGTTTTGTTTGATCACATGAAATACGTGAACTTTTGTTTACATAAAAGTCACATCTTTGAGTAGAATTAGGACTTGAAGTAATTGTTTTTAGGCCACGGTGATATTAAGTATTGTTATGTTTAATTTCTTATAATAGTTTTACACCGTGGCATTATTTAGGATAATGTTATATTACCGAGTTAATAAATGGGTTTTAAATAGGTGTATTTCTTTCATAACAGCTCAATTAGAGGATATTTCTTCAAGTCATCCCACCCTCCCTATAAAAGATATTAGTCGCCAGATGGCCCGGAAATATTCACAATCAATGTACTTTTTAACATTGAGTAAATTGACCATAAAGGAAGATGTTTCACTTTGTAGTGAAATAGAGTTAGTTGCTTAAAATTCATAAGAGGAGGCGGCGGTAATCCTTTTACTTTTGGGTAATGAAAGAAGAATAAATGTCACACTACTTTGTGTTATGTAAAGATTCCATTATAATTTTTCTTGAATGTGTTGTTACCCTTAGCCTACGAAGATTAAAAGTGCATCACATATAGGTAGGAAGGATACCTTGTGAGATTTAGCGAATCACTTAAAAATTGAGATAAGCCTTGCACTTGGGCAGGATAGAAGGGTGGCTTTGAAAGTATCGGAATGGTTGACTGGTTCCAAATTGATTTTTCAGTCATGCAGGAGCATGAGAGTGGTCGTGGGATGAGACTTGAAATACCTCAAAACATTAATTGAATTTAAAGAAATTTAGAATGTACTACATTGTCCTTCTCTAATTCTCAAGTACACCATTTATTTTTAACCTTTAGCAATAAAAGAATATTGTCCAGTTTAAAAATTTATAGTGAATACTTAAGGTTTCTTTTATAATCACAATATATTTACAATAATTGAGAAACGCTTTACTCAAGTTTGACTCCTCTCAAAATATATCAAAAACAATCTATAATTAATCAAAATTAATAAATTTTCTAATTTACAGATCTGGCAATTAAAGTAAATATAATATGGTACAACCATATAAGTTATTTGTTTCAAAAATTGTACATAAAAAGTAATCTCAAAACAAGCATTTTACTTTTATAATTATAACCTTGAACTAAGAAGCTGCAATACTAAACTAACTTCAAATTTATTTCATTAAAATTCTTAATATTATCAAAGCTATAAAAGAATTAATGTACTGAAAGCATATATTTCAGTTTCTTTGAACATTCAGTAATAATTAGATCCATCTTTTAACTATCATTATATTTGAAGTTAAAATCAAGAGCTTATTTAAACACCCAATAAAGTACATAAAAAGTTTTCTTTTAAATATTTATAATGAAACATAGAGACACTAACCACCAATTTTCATCTACTAATAGCAAGTTGGAAATTTGCAAATCTTCTTATGAAATGTTTACATTGAATAAATAAAGGAAAGTGTTTATCTTAAGGAATCCAGTATTGACTTCAGAAACATAAAATTCTTGGTATTTTCATCAGGACAGTGCACTACATGATCCAGGACAATGTACATATAACAATGGTTGTTAACCCAAACAGCAAATGTAGCACTCAAACAGTGTTCTTGTACAATGAACAAACTAGTTCTATGTGAATTATAAGTGCTGTTTCCATTAAAAATTAAACACAACTACAACTATTGCACCTCAAAATTCCATCTCTATAAATGAAGTCCTTGAGTATAAACCAAACTAATTCATGATGCACAATGTGCAACCATCTGCATAAAACTAAAAGCGACCAACCACTCTTCGACTAGCAGTAATGAGGAATCTAACCACCTCCAATTATTCGAGAGGTCATGCTTGACCAGCACGTAAACCATATGGGAACACAATGACTCTAGGTAGAACGTCTTGAAGCTGTTTTTAATTGATCGCAACATAACTATCATAAGAATTAACAAACAACCTCGCCCATCTGCATAAAATTGAGCATCAGAATCTAATCTGTGCATGCGTAATCTGTCGCATGACAACAATCCCATCAACTTATTCACTAATAAGCATGCATTCACCTGAAGTTAGGTACACTAACATTCCTTGAATACCATCTAATCCAATTACTAAAGTCGATTCTCGACGAAGTGTATGGAAATATTTAAAGATAAATCTGTATTGATAATAATTTATGTTCTCAAACAAATATTTGAGTATTTGTAATTGGTTTATAAAAGAAAAGGAAATATAACATATAATGTATATACAAAAATCTTGCTATAAATAGTATTGGAAAACTAAAATGCTACAATGTTATTAAATAATTATGTGTACCTACTTTTATTTACGTTATATCGAACTACTGCCTAATTCAAAAACTTTTAAAATAAACCAGTAGAACAATTTCAGATATATTCTTAAATTTCTTTAGAATATATCACTTTTTGAAATTATTATAAACTGTTTCATTTTATCTTGCAAATTTTTGAGGAATAAGTTGCAACACTGCTCTTTCTGAAGCTTTTCCTACTTCAGAGACAAATATTTGTTTATCACTTGAAAGATCTTTTCATTTTCCACTTCATGCTTGAGTTATATGTTTTATTTAGTTGCTAAATATTCACAGAATTATTGAATGCACAACAGATGTAAACAATCATTCTGATATAAAAATGAAACGATTGCCGATACTTCATTTTCTACAATTATTTGCCTATGGCATATTAAAACCTAATTATATCACATTTCTTTCAAAAATGTTACATTAATTTATCATAAATGTCAAATCTTTTACCTATTTTTTTGCCAAATATAGCAATCAGTTTTTGAAAAAATATTGCTTGATACACAGATGTAGAGCCAAATGTCTTTTTCTCACAAGTTCTCTTTAAAACTCTCCAATCTGAAATACAAAATCAATATTTTGCAACCTAGAATCAGAAATAATTTACATTTCAATAGGATGTATTATTTCAATTTATACAACAGAAAGAGTGTATTAATAACCGATAAAGCCTTGACTAAGTTATTTTGTCCTTTAATAAAACTTGATCATTTTTGCGGGTGCTCTTTGATTTAATATATGGATAAGATATTAATTGTGCACAATTAATTTTATTTGTAATCTTTTCAAAAGTCGAGTAATTGGAAACATTCTGCAAACTAACAGACTTTGTTGTATCATTCTTATTATAAATATGTTAAAATGGTGTTATGATCTACTGGTTTTCTGTGACTAATTATTTAATAACAAACCAAACTGGAAGAAATACCCGCAGCTATTATTTCTAATGATAAAATATTTAAAGTATTTAGAGTAGGGAAAAGAGGAAGTTAACCAGACCCATAAAAATTATTTTGGAAAATAAAGTAAGTACATTAAGAGTTCTGAAAATAAATGCTTAATTAATCACCCAACATTAAAATGTACTTTGATCAAACTAATCAAAGAGATTATCTACAAAATCTTCGAAACCAGCTTAATAAAAAGATGATCTAACCAATTCGACTATAAAATATAATAGAGGTCTTTCAAAATTAGTACAAAAAAGACATAGTCCGGTAAAAAACCAATCAAGTACTTTCTATATACAGAATGTTAGTGGTACTCAAACCAAACATTGATTTAGTGAATAGTTCTGCATTGTGCTGTTATGATATAATTATTCCAATTGAAACTTGACTTACTGACTCAATTAGTGATTACGAAATCTTACAGTTCTAATTTTACCATTTATTTCGATGATATACATAAATTCAAATAAAAAAATATGGTGGTGGAGTTCTAATAAGAATACGTAAATCATTATTATCACTAATATTGAACAGTTTTTCATATCTATAAAAACATTCAATCATTTAGTCACAGTTGGCAAGGTTCACATTCCTTCAAGCCTACATTTTCTTATATATCAAGAAGGGGTTGATATAGTTGAACAAATTGTCAATTCTAATACCGATTCTAAGATCTATTTATTTGGTGACCACAACCTGCCAGTTTCCATGAAGCAGAATAAATAGATCGCGTTTCACTAGATCATAAAGCAGTATTCATTCTTAATAATTTTCTATACTTGCATATATCTCCAAAAAAACACTATAGCAAACAGTCACAATGTACTGTTAGACCTTATTTTTTCTGTGATACACTAAATATATATGAAGTAAAAGACCTTCTACTTAATAACTTTCATTATTTAGCCTTAAACTGTGAAATTCTACTTCAGTCTAGTTCTTATCTCAAGTTTGTAGGTCTTTATCTTTTTCTTACTTTATATAATTACAATGGTGTTTAATGCCTGTTGGATATAAATGCTTATATCTTTATTATCTTTTCAATGCTTGCAGTTGAGAATTAATTGGACTGTAACTAGTTTATTGGCTCTATTAGCATCATAAGTTTTAACGCACGCATAACACAAAGTATACGAACATGGTTGTTGTGCAGAAAGACACATTCTCTTCATATAACCGGATTAGTGCTGCTGTTGCTATTCTAGCTTGAGTACAAAAGAACCCTCATACTCACTAATCCCCATTATGTCCCTCAACTAGCCAACAATAAACATTCCATATTGAGATACACGGATTTCAAACATCACAGCCCCTTTGAAAGGCTAATGTCTTTCAACCTTAATGATTAACAAACCAGAATAAAAATTAATAAACGTACTATATACAAAGTCTATGAATCCAATGATAAAATACATATTTTCAATACCGGTCGTTTAGTTAATCCATTCGACGTCTCTAAAATTACTACATGCAAGATGTCATCTTCGCCAAGACATGACCCTACTATTCTTTTCCATTGTAGCGGAAGCACTTCATCTTCTTTAATAAGAGCCAATAACCCTTCTTTAATGGCATTTGATTGGTTAAGCTTCCATCTGAGCCTTTCTTGCAGAGTGGATAAATACTTAATGGACCACCGTTTCCAAAAACATTGTATTATTTGTTAGAGACGTTTAAGTTGGTTGAAGCTATTGAATGGCAAGGTTGTTATGTCCTCCTGAGGGAGACTGGTAATAACTTGTCGAATTAAAAGTGACCCGAAGTTAAAGCTTCTAGTTCGCTTTGATCTTGAGATAAAAGAACCAAATGTCTAGAATTCAAAATCGATTTCACTTGTACAATAACTGTATACAACTTTTCAAATGTTAGATGAGAACTCTCCACTATATGCTTTAAATGAACAAGCATTGAAGTATTGAAATATGATGGACATTTCACAAGCTCCTTAGGAATATCTGATAAAATAAAATATCGTTTGCAAAGAGGTAAACATGCCTACTTAAATTTTTTGAATCAAATCTTCCATAATTTGTTTGGCGGTTTGTACATTATCACTCCCCATTAAAAGATCATTACACAGAAGTCTTTCATTATTGACCAACTTGTCAATGGATACCTTAGTAGAATATCTAACCTCAGTTGAAATAAACATGGTATGGCTAAAAAAGAAGCTGAAGTGGTTCCATATGTAACGGTGTTTAATTGAAAATGTGATAAAGGTGTGTTATCTGCTCTGCGCCAGAGTATGCATTGTAAGTGACATTCTTCGGGTTTGATCAATACCTGACGGTTCATTTTTGCAATTACACATTTATGCCTTCAAAATCTTATTAAGATGTTGAACAAACTATCTTGTATAGTAAGGTTAACATTCAGCATTTCGTTCAGTGATATCCCAGTACTGCTTTTTGCAGTCACATCAAACATCTAAGTTTTGGTGACACCTGTGACCTTGATTGTCATGAAAGAAAAGAAAATATTTGCAACTACAGACCAATTTGCATCCCTTCAGGAATTTCAAAACTTTTTCATAAAATTCTCGCAAACTAACTCTTTATTGCAAACATTCTGATTTCTGAGCAACACAGTTTTCCTTCTGATAAATCAATTCTATGAGAGAATGTCGATATGAAGTTAGCCTAAGCCATTAGCCCTGAACTAGACAAAAAGCTTGTTACCATGGCAACAAATAATGACAAAACTGTCACTGTGAAATGTTACTACAAAAAGTTGAATCATTGCTGTGCAGTAAATTTTGAAAGAAAGGGTCAAATGCGAATGTGAAAATCAATAAATTATGATATGCTTAATACACTTGACAATCATATGTGACTGAAAAATTGGATTGCATCATTCAAAAGAGGAAAAATTTCCCTTGAAGATGATAAGTGATCAGGAAGACAGGCCAATTTCGGTGTCCACTTTCGAAAATATTAACAGGTATTATCAGACTGTCAAATTGGTATGAATCATATAGTTCAGGCACTAAAAATTTCATATGAATGTGTCCATCATGTAGTTTACGTCAATTTAGATATAAAAAAATTTCTGCAAAATGGATTCCCAATTGTTTGAATGCCAAATACAAACGAGCAAGAGTAGAAACATCACTGTCGATCCGTGTTCGTTTTAAAAAAGGTTCAGATTTTTTTATCTGTTTTGTGACTCTGGTGAAACATAAGTCCATTTTTATGATCCAGAAACAAAACCGCAATCGATCAAGTGGAAGCATCATGGTTCTCCAAGCCCTAAGAAGATTAGGGTTCAAAAATCCATTAAAAAAAGTGCTTGCTTCAGTTAATCAAACATTGAAAAGAGTTACTGATATTTATGATCTTGGAGTAATTTTTGATATTAAGTTAACATTTAATATACCATTAGTTATTGTAAGTCAAAGTTTAAGAAATCTAAGTTTTGTATTTAGATATAGTAAATATTCTACTACTAATGCTTTAAAGTCACTGTAACGTAGCTTAATTCGCTTAAAATTAGAATACGCATCACCAATATGATCTCTCCTATATCAAAATTAGACTGAATTAATTGAATAGGTACAGAAGAAATTTCTAAGAATCTGTGAATTCAAACTTGTTATTCATAGAATTGATTAACATATTAATCATAACCTTCAAAAACGGGGGATTAAAGTGAATCTAGTCGTTCTATATAAGATCATTCCAAACAATTTTAGGAGTTCAAAGTTATTAGAACTAATACAATTCAACGTGTCGAAAAAATCACAATACGAAATCTTTTCTATGTTCCATTTTACATTTTTTCTTTAAAACTAAAATTGAACCGGCTGTTTTTAGTGTACCTATAAAAATAGAGGCTACCCGTCACATGCTCTAATAGAAATTCCTTGGTGAGTGATCTCTGATATAAAGTTTATGCTGTATGATAAGTCTACCATAAAAAATGTATGGTATGGTTTGGAAGGGTTTAAAGTTTACAAACCCACAAATTGACGTGTTTTATTATAAGTAGTGTCAACACTTCAAATAATGTTTATTTGTTACACATTAGTAAACTGCATTTTTTGAGTTTCAATACAAACAATGGGTATTCTACTTTTGTCAAATGCTACTTTCAAAATCAAAATCTTTGATGTTTCTTACAAAATTAAAACTCACAGGAAACAAATGTAGGATAGCTAAAACTGAATAGACATTAAACAACAGATTTTATTGTGTACCAACAAATGCTTACTATGATTTAATTCTTTTAAATCCATGACTGTAGTTATTGGATAATTTCAACACTGACACCAAAAAGGAAATGCAACTGTCAATCATGTGCTACTAGCTTGTAAAGTGCATTTTACAAGCTCTCTACCTGTAAAGTAGAACGAACACCCATTGTTTGTATTAAAATTCAAAAATGATGTTTACTAATGAGTAACAAATTAACATTATTTGAAGGTCGGTCGGTCGGGGTCATTGGCATTGCTTATAATAAAACACGCTAATTCGTTTGTAAACCTTAAACTCAAAACCATACCATAAACTTTTAAGATAGGCTTTTCATACAGCATAAACAATATACCGGAGGTCACCCACCACGGAATATCAATTAAAGGGTGTAATGGGTGGTTTCCTTATTTTTATAAGTACCTTAGAAGCATCCATTTCAATTTTAATTTTTAATTTTTTTTTGCAAAAATATCAATCTATGACCCATTCTTAAGCATCAGTTAAAATATTTCTATAAAGTTGTGAATCGCCCTGTATATACGATATATTTTATTTCAAGGCAGTGTTATAACTTTACATATTATTGTTTTATATATTTCACTTTAAGTTATATTATCATTGTTGTAAATTTCTTTTCCTTTTTTGCTCTTTAATGTAAAAACTATAGTTTTCCTATGTATTAAAGTAAATAAATAAATTATTATTACAGTCTTGCATCTGTAACAAATATTAAACAAAATTTCCTATATACCAACCTCTTCAGTCGTGTTAAAGGTCGAATTTGAAAGTTCTGGTAAATTATCACAGCTTACAAAAAATGTTGCATAACCACCTTCAAGATTACGTTGTATAAGAGAATCTGTTGTGGTTACAGATTCTAAGTCCTTATCATTTACAACATCCTTGAGTAAAATATCATCAACGTAATCAGGCATTGTAGCAGGTTCCATACTTTGATCCATTAAAGGTATCTAAACATCGAATGTAAATATTAATAAATGCATATGTACAAAAAGCTTTAAATTGAACTTTTTGAATTTAAGCAGTTTCCTATAATTAATATTGTTTGTAACTTAAAAATAAATATGAATTTTATTGTGTCCAAAATAACTTCCTCTATCTAGTAATAGTATTTATTTATACTTATTTATACATATATCACAGATAAAGTGCATGCAGAAACTCTAAAAGCCATTGGACAAGCCGTTACAAAACGCCTCTTCCAACTTGTCAGTTTTATGTATGAAACAGGCAAGATACCCAAAGATTCAAACGTAACACCATAGTCACTAAACCATAATGAAATGTACAGAAAGATGTGAAAATTTTCGAACAATAAGTTTAAAAGTACACGTGTCAAAAATATTACAATTGTACAAAGGTGGCTGGAAAACGGGGTAAAGAAATACTAGACGATCAATTTGGGTTTAAGAGAAACAGGGAAACACATGAAGCCATTTCAGTTTTAAGGGTGATAATAAAGAAAACAAACAGAAAAAGGAGAAAGCAAGTATATATGGTTTGTAGATCTGGAAAAAGCATTCGACAATGTAAAATGGGAAACCATGTTCCAAATACTAAAAAAGATAAGACTGAGTTATAGGGTTAAATGGATAGTACATACGTATACAAAGAGCAAACAGTGATAATACAATTAGAACCGGAACGTAGATAAGTAAATATTAGAAAAGGGGTGAGACATGGATGAGCGCTATCCCCATTAATTTTTAACTTGTATATCAAAGAGAGACAATAAATACTATCAAATGCAGAAAGATATTTGGAATTATGATGCAGGGACAAACGATCGATATGCTCAGAGTTGCAGATGATATAGCGGTATTAGCAGCCAGCAAGGAAAATTTAGAAGCAGTCCGTAACGAAATGGAAGCAGTACTAACAGAGAAATACGCTACAAAAGATTAATAAAAATAAAGGTAGAGTGCAGGTATACATAGGAGGGGAAAATAAGTCAAAAACAAGAATACAAAAAGGAAACCAGAATTTACAAGAGGCTAAGCATTTCTGCTACTTGGTAAGTCAAATAATGCAAGATGGGAAAAGTGCAAAAAATATAAAATAAAGATTAGCACAAGGCCATGTTGCATTTGACAAGAAAAGGCAACTACTATGTTCAAAGATAACAAACATGGAAACATGGAAAAGACTGCTGAAAGCATATGCGTCAAGCACAGCACTGTATGGCTGTGAAACGTGGACAGTAGGAGAAGTGGACAGGAAAAAGATTAAAGCCTTTAAAATGTGATGCTACAGATGTATAATGAAGATATCACAGATAGACAAAGTTAAGAACAACGAGGTACTAGAAATGGTAAAGAAATGAAGAAATATGTGAAAAACAGTACAAAAATTAAGAGATAGGTTTATAGGACAAGTTCTAAGGCATGAGGGAATAGTGCGAGATGTAATAAAAGAAGAAAAAGGTAACAAGAGAGGTAGAGGTTACACATAGTGGAAGTTGTAGGTTGTAAGAATTTCAGGGCAATGTGTAGGTTAACTCAGAATAGAAAACAATGAAGGAACGTGTCCAACCAGTTCCAGGAAGGAAAACTTAATGATAAAAACAGTAATTGTATTTAAAGCTGATAATTATGGTAAACAACTACAGGTGTTGGTTTTCAATATTCTCAACAAGTGTTGATTGTAGCTAAGAAGTAACTGGAAAACTTAAATTCAGCATATGTCTGTGGTAGTGGATTTTGGTCGTCATCAGGTTGCTTATCCCCTTTTGCTTATCATTAAATATCAATGAAATAGGGTATATTTTTGGACAACAATAAAAAGTAGAAAGTGTGTTTATAGGGTTTGCCGATCTAGAAAAAGCATTCAACAATGTAAAATGGGAAAAAATGTTCAAAATACTCAACAAAAATTAAAATATAGACGGCTAGTATATAACTTATACAAGGAGCAAACAACGATAATAAAATTAGAACAGAAACATAAGAGTAGTAAATATTAGGAAGGGGATGAAACATGGATGTGCGCTATCCCCATTATTTTTTAACTTGTATATCGAAGAGGAAGTGAATACTGTCAAGTACAGAAAGACATTTGGAAATATTGTGCAGGGACTAACGATTGATGTGTCACGATTTTCAGATCCTGCCATTAAGTTGGAATTTTGAGTTGTGTTGTAGCTGCCATTTGGAAAATGGAAAGTTGGTGTGGTCTGGACATTCTGAACCTTACAGTAAGTGAATCAAACTGTAGGTAATATTATAGGCTTGTGTATGATTCTGTATAATTTATATGTGAGTGTGAACGTAAATATGGTTGATATTTTACGATGCAGGATGTTAATAGCACATCACCGTGATTATTTTTTTGTCAATTAATGATTTATTGCTAGAACGAATGGTGATTAAAAATATTAAGAAATATGTAGACCTTATATTAACGTATTTTGAAAAAGACAATAATTAGCACAAAAACTGTTTTCCTTTTTGTTTATTATGAACAACACTGCCCATAATTTGAGATTTATGAATGTCATAACTAAATAAGAAAGCAAGAAAAATTTGGAGTAGTAAATAGTTTTGTCAATGGTTAGATTAACATTTTAAAATTTTTTTCTTTAGGATTTATTTTTGCAATACCTGGCCAGATTTGAGGTTAGGACATAACTTTAGGAAAGTATATTTTTATGTGTTTTGAAATATTTTTATGTTAGTAGAAATTAAGTTTATGTTGATTTTTATTTCAACTGATTTAGAAAATAGGTAAAGTCCGTGATTTGTAGAAAATATCCAGCTACCCCAATGATAGTCTTATTTGAAAGGAACATTTTATTTTGAGAAATTACCCCTCAATTTTGACAGTAGGAAAAACCTTTCAGGATAAGTGTTAAAGCAATGTAGAATTTTTGCAGTTAAGACTTGTTATTTATTATTTTGTCCCTTCTTTATTTTTCTTTACTTTCTTTTATCATTAATCCATAGAAACCCACTTCTGCAGCACTCTAGTTAGCTGAAACACCCTTATATTGTTACAGGATACCTGCCCCTTCACGGCAAATCAAAATTAATTCGTTTAATGCTTATTTTACATGTAGCAAGAATCAACTTAAAAAACTAATGTACTAACTAGTATGCAAAGAAGGAGAAATAAGTCAAAACCATAATAAAAAAGAAACAAGAATTTACAAAAGTTAAGAATTTCTGCTACCTAGTAAGCCAAATAACGCAAGATGGAAAAAGTGCAAATGATAGAGAAAAAAAAAATTAGCACAAGGCGTTGCTGCATTTAACAAGAAAAAGCAGATGCTATGTTCGAAAACAACAAACATAGAAACAAGGAAAAATTTGTTGAAAACGTGTGTAGAGCACAACACTGTATAGCTGTGACATGTGGACAGTAGGAGAAGCGGACAGGAAATGATAAAAGCCCTTGAAATATGGTGCTACAGGTGTGTGATGAAGATATCATGAACAAACAAAATTAAAAACAAAGAGGTTCAATAAATAGTAAGGGAAAAAGAAACATGTGAAAAACTGTAAAAAAGAGAAATAGGACGATAGAATGCATTTTAAGGCATGAGAAAATAGTACGGGATATATTAGAACCAGAGAAAAGAAAAAGAAAGGTAGAAGTACACCTAGATTAAACTATTGCACATAGATAGTGAAAGATGTAGGCTGTGGGAGCTTCAGGAAAATGTGTAGGTTAGCTCAGAATATGAAACAATGAAGGTATACGTCCAACCAGTTCCAGAACTGAAGACCTAATGATGATGACCAACTGTTTATACTAATTTAACCATACAAATTCTCTTTTACCCACTACAAATAGCAATCAAAGTTCATTTATATTATTAATAAATATAGTGAATCACTTGAATGAAGTGCTAAAATGCCAAAACAGTAAAAATCAAATGCGTCTTACCTCACCAACATCATCTACAGCAGCCGAAACTATAATTCCATTTTCATCTGTAAAAAGTATTTTTGAACCTTGCACAGTAATATTACCACAATCAATGTCATTGGTTAATGCTATACTGGGAGGCATATCTTCTAAAGTAACCTTTTCCATATCAATAGCTTCATTATTTATTGGATAAACTGCATTAGGCAATTGCTGCTGTTCATTGGCATGATCATTAAATAAATCATCAATTTCACCAGTTTCAGCAAGTGCTTGAACCTAAAACACATAATTAAAAATATTTCACATAAATTTAAAGAACAATACCTCTAACTTAATGTCTCTTTTATGTATATTGATATGTTTTCGACAAACATTAGCAGTTTTAAAGCGCACGTTACAATAAGGACACACAAATGGTTTAAACAATGAATGTGCAATCATATGACCATTTAGAATGCCTTTAGTAGAAAATCTTTTGCTACATTCCGGGCATACATAATTCTTTTGCCCATTATGTGACTGTAAGTGCTTCTTGTATGCAGTTGAAGAATAAAATGTTCTACAAATGATTTAAAATTAAAACTGAATATGCAGAAACTATTCCTCAATTACTTACCTGGTGCAGGAATTACACAGATGCTTTTTTCTTTTTTGAGAATGCGCTATTATATGACGTTTAAGATTCTTCTTTTTTACAAATATTCCATTACACTGATAACATTGGTATTTGCGTATATCCAGTTCCACTTCTTTAATCATTTTTGGAAAATGTGGAGGAAGAATAGAAAACAAACAACCTAAATTTAAAATTACAAAAATAACACCGTTTCCTCTACTTATTTTAAAAATAAAATTAATATATCATATAACTACAGGGTGTCCAATCCTTAGTGAAAGTTCTAGAATTTTTTAGTTATACAGATATCAAATTTTGGTTTGTTTTAAGCGATAGTCACGGTTAGTTAGACTGCATAATCCAAAGATAACTTCCCCCACATACAGGGTATGCCCATATGGTTTACCACACAAAACTAAGTTTTTTTAAATGGAACACCTTATATTTGGTACCATATTCTATCAAAATAATGTCAACTTTGAAAAATTGTCGAAGTTTTTGTGGTGAACTTGATGGAGTTGATTCTTTCACGACAGAATTTTCCACATCCTGAAGTATTATTATATATAGCGTTTGGTGCTTGTCTTTACTTTCTTTTACACTGAGTGAATCAAAACAAAAAAGAATGAAAAAAAGTTTTGCTGATAATAGAAGAAAATTCGAATCTGAGCACCAGAGAAATTGCTCTTGAAAGTGATATTTCAGAAGCAGGGTAAACAACATGATATTGAAAGATCAATGCCACCCTAAACTCTTCATCCAGAATTAAACGGACATGATTTTGAGAATCATGTACAATTCTCAAATCAAATGATTGCTGCAATTATTTTTCCCGACTATTTTGTTCAGTGACAAAGCATCATTCAAAAGTAAGAAATCAGTGAATAGGCATAATATGCATTACTACGCAACTGAGAATCCTCATTTGTTAAAAAAGTCAACCATCAAAATCAAATGGTACCTTAATGTTTGGGGAAATATTGGTAATCATGTGTTAGTCCATTCTCTTTCGACAGTGGTTAAATGGGTAATGATATCTGCGATTTTTTCAAGAAGTCCTCCCCATTTCACTGAAGGAAGTGCATTTGAATACAAAAAGTAACTTGACTAACAACATGATGATGTTTCCATGCACAACTACTGATTTCTTGATGACAACTATTCTCATTAGTGGATTGGCAGAGGTAGAGCTATTGCTTGGACAGCATTTTCTCTTGACAATTCCGATAAATTTCTTTTTATGAGGTTTGGTTAAGGATAAGTTGATGGAATCCGTCCAATCACTCCTGACAATATGAAGAATAGAATTAGTGCAACATTTCGTTCAATTGACAAAGCAATGTTGACCTGAAAGCAAATTTTTTTATGAGAAGACTAGCAGTCTGCATCAAACAAAATGATGATATTTTTGAACACTTACTGTAGCCAACTTACTTCTTTTTGTTAGATATAATATTGTTTTTTGGCATTTAGCTAGTTATTGTTATAACTAATTTTTCTGCCAATGGTGAATAAAGTTATTTGTCGTTATTTGATGATAGTAGTCTATAGTAGTCTATACTATTCTGAAAACCACATAGAAGAAACAAGTTTTTACAATTTTGTACAATTTTTCTCATGTAACACGCAAAATCTTGTACCATTAGCTCTTCAAAAATGCTATTCAATGACAAAATCCAGTATGGCGATTGCCATTTGAAAAAGCTGACTTTTCGTTCATTTTGCGCTTTGATTCGCTTGGTATAATAGAAAGTAAAAACAAGCACGATATGCTGATAATGATACTTCGTGAAAGAATCACCTCTTCAAGTTCACTATGAAAAGTTGTGCTATTTTTCAGGGTTGACATGTTTTTGATATAAAATGCCTCGTAAATAGAAAAGCAATCGTTGTAGGCTCATGTGATCATTTAGCTCATTATTACAAGGGCTTGCAGAATATGGTACCAAATATGTGCGTTCCATTTAAAAAACATAACTTTGGGTTGGAAACCATATTGGCACCCCCTGTATATAGGGGAAATTATTTTTAGATTATGCACCCTAACTGTAGCTATTGTTTGAAACAAACCAGAACCTGAATAACAAAAAAGTAATAGAACTACCATGGAAAACTTTGAAAGTTTAAGCATTAATTAATTTATTTGTTGGTGCACCTCAGTATGTATTAGTGGATAATGATGCTCAATTTAGCAATCCTTTATTTAAGAACTGCACCAATACAAAATTATTTACAAGGTTCTGTATACGCCACAAGCTACAAAGACTCATTTTGCTTCGATGCGTCTGATAACCACTGGGTAGGAATATTTCATCTTATGGAAAGCTTTTGCTGCACATTCTCATATGTACAAAGTCATAGGATATTTGTATATTTTATTTAACTTGGAAGAAATATTAAATATCATGATTTTGCCGAATAATAAAAGTTTAAAGATAAGAACCTGATTTAACACAATGGTGTGTTACAAGCATACTTTGAAATGATAAAAAATTATAAGACATCTACAGCATGAACTACCTACACGATGTTGCGAAAATAAATGTAAAAAGATAACAATTATTTTGTAAGTTTTAATTAAGTGTGTTCTGTTTCTAGGCCTCAAAGTTGAATATCTAACTAATGATTTACACATTCAATTATGTATAAATTCATTACATCACCAGTGATGTAATAAAACTGAGTTCTGAAAAATGTAACTATTAATAAAGTCTATAAACCCTTTAAAAGTTGTCATTCCATAGCGAGAATATATAAATAGATATAAATAATATATTACAGTAGGTGCATCTAAAGCATGAGTTGTATTATACATGCCATTCAACCTGCAGTAACTGCAAGTTTTATACTTGAAAAAGATGGCTTCCATAACTAAATGCAAATAATACTTTAGATACGATTAGGAAGACCAGAATTATACAATCCGAATGCAAAAGGTTTTGAAATAATGAGTAACTATGAACACTTTTCAATTCAAACTTTCTGAAAATTACAATAGTTCGATCATGATAAAAACATACACAATTGGCAAATATGTTTGCAGAGCTATTAAAGAATGTAAGACAAAAATTGTGGTTGATTATAAATAAAAAGACAAAATGCTAGAACAATTTAGTTATATTTGCTTACAAGGAGCTACAGATCTGAACGACTCATTTATAAACATTCATGAAATTTGGTAACTAAAACCAATAAACAACCAAAACAGGCAGTTGAAATAATTAAAAAACAATACTATTATACCAAGCCCATAGATAAATAGGAGAAGATCCTCCGTTGGATAGGGAAGAATGGGAACTAAATTACGTGCATATTCAGTAGCGCACAGAGGCGCTACAGTATCATGGAACTATATTTATTTAGTCTTCGTATGTCTCTCCTTATGTATGAAGAAGTATAAACAACCTAACCTCTATTCTACTTGTTTTGTTTGGGAAGCCCTTCACCATCTTAAAGCTAATTCTAATGGTATTGTTGTTTATTACGAAATTTAAAGAATTGATGTTACAGGTTTTCCATTTTTTAAGTCAGTGTTTAAAATACTACTTATATTAGGGTTTTAGCATAGTTCTTCTTACAGTTTTAGTTGCTTTGTTCAGTAGCATTATTACTAGCAAATTATTAAATTATGATTGACTTAGCAGGTACGTAATTTTTTATATCAGCGTTTAAAATTATTAATTAAATATTCTTGTAGTATACATCAGTGTAATACTTTCCATTTAATAGAGGAACGCAATGCCTATCGGGAAATTGATTTACCATTATGTTGTCAAAGGTTAAGAAAATGCACATTATATCAATATAACTGATAACAAGTACAGAAACAAAAAATAAATAGGCATGTTTATTATATGCTCGTGAACTCTTACAATACCTGTTCTACAAGTGAAAAATATTATCGCAAGAATATTATTAGTTTGATATCAATATGCCTAGAAGTGAACGTACTCTAAGATCTGCTGCTTCAGACAGTGATGAAAAAGATTAGGCTGTTGTACTACGCATTGTTGAAACTGTTTCACCTTCACCAACATTTATCGAAGATATTCGTAACAAAATAACTAAACGAATTTCTGATGAAATTGAGGACATGTTTAAAGCTTTCTCTAATACAATTCAAAACCAGCAGTTAGAACTTTGTGTTGCACAAAAGGTTATCAGCATTCAAGAAGACAAACTTGACACCTTCAAGCAATATGCAAGATGTAATAGTTTGCGTATTTATGGCCTGCCAGAATCCCCGGATGAAAATACTGATACTATACTTGTAAATGTTTCAGGAAAAATTAGGCGTTATTGTATCCACGTGTTCCATTAATAGAAGTCATCGAATATTTCAAAAAGTCGAAGTTAAACCTAAGCCGATTAAAACAATATAGCTGATTTCATTAACTTTAACTGAAAATAATATAATTATTAATATTGTTGTTTAAATTTTATCATCTGTTACTATTTTAATTACGAGCTTATAATAATGAGTAGACATTTACTAGTTCACCTGTTAACCTTGAGCTCGTAATAACACAAACAATAATTTGAACTCATTTAATTTAGATTACATTAATTTGATTTATTTATTTTGAATTTTTGATTTTTGTTATTGTATATATGCTATAGTGCGGTACAGTGTTGCAAACAATTAATTTTGGTATTTTATAACCACTACTTAAGTTGTATACTGTTATTATATAATTTTATTCGTTTTCACCTAGTATTCTTATTATCGAAGATTTAAGTGCTTACCCTGTTGCACTTAATTAATTCCTTTGATTGGGTTGAAGATGATCAGACTTTTGTTTGTAATGGAATTGGAGACTTGAAACGTTTTAGCGTTAACCATTTAAATATAAGAAGTTTTTTGAAAAATGTAGACTTCCTTTTAATCCAACTTAGTGAATGTAAGACGTACGATGTTATTATTTTATCGGAAACTCGGATAATTAATAATATAAATTCTGTTACGAATCGTAACTGCTTCGTTTTTTTATAGTGAAGGCAGGTACAGTCAAAATGATGACAAAATAGTTTGTTAGTAATAACTGCATTATTGAATCTCAAAATTATTTATTCCAAAAATACGTTTATTCGTTCAGTAATTCAAAAGAGTAAATTAAAATTGGCATTACTGCTGTTTATAGAATACCTTCTACAAACACAATGAATTGCATACAATACAAACAGGATTTTTTCCAATATCCCTACCAGGTGTGAGATTTTTGTAGGAGATATTAACATTGACTTGTGTAGCAAAAGAAATAGTACCTTTAGCAAGTACTTAGACCTACGAACAGCAAATGGTTTTTTTATCTTTAATTAATAATCTAGCAAGAATTACAAACCTCAGTAGCACCTGCCTTGATGGTATCTTTTTTAAATTAAATAAAAGTAACTTAAAACTAATTTTATATTCCAATATCATTCATAACAGTACAACCGATCATTACTCTACGTCATATTGTGCCAAAAACATCTGAATTTGAACATGCTAATAATATTTTCAAACCTCAGTATTCAAACAGTTTTATACTCGAATATAAATTGATACCTTTCAAATATTGATTGAAATGACTATTTCAATAATATTACTGATACTAATGAGGTGTCAAATAAGCTTAACACTTTCGAAAGATTAGTTGAGATTAATACTGTTAAAACTATATTACCATCAGTTCCTAAAAAAATCAAACCATGGGTTACAAACGGTCTTCTTTCAAATACGCGATAAATTAAAACACGCTATATCAAAAAATCTGAACACTTAAAACATTAAAACTTACAAAAAATATAGAAATCAGCTAACTTGATTAATATGTATTACTAAGGATACTTATTACCAAAATAAGCTTAATTATGCGTGTGGCGACATTAGAAAAACATGACGTATTATTAAATACGCTACAGGTGATATATCTACCAAGCAAAATATATCAGTATTGAATACTGAAACTGATGGTGTGGTTACTAATACAGAAATGATAGCTTCCTTGTTTAATAAGCATGTTAATTCTGTTGGAAAGGACTTCAATAAATTAAAAGATACTTGCAAGAATGCCAATTAATAAAAATTAAGTCTATTATTAATCAACTAAAACATAGGTCATTTACGATGTCTAGTATTTTAAATTCCAATTTAGTTAAACAAACAAAAAATCAAATTCTTGTGTTTTTGAATATAAAATTTAATGTGTTTTAGTTCTGGTGTTTTCCTACAGTCTTCAAAAATTTGTTTGTAATTCCACTATACAAAAATGGTTATAAAACTATTATCAACTATTGTTCGATTTCTTTAACTTCCGTTTTCGGTAGAATTCTCGAAAAATGCATTAAAATCCTCCTATCATTTTTCTTCAAAAGATTAAACATTTTGACTAAGCAACAATTTGGCTTCAGAAAAAATTCATCCATGGAACGTGCTTTATGTGATAACCAATGTGATCTACTCAAAAATAGAAAATAATACCAAGCAAGTAGCGGTTTTCCTTGATTTGTGTAAAGCATTTGTTAGTTTCTCACAGCACATTATTTGCAGAAACTACACAACCTACGTATAAGGGGAACTGCATATCTACTTTTGGAGGACTGCCTTAAAGATATAAGTCAACATGTTTTTGTGTAAACGGTATACTAAGTAATTCTTTAACTGTAGAGTTTGGCGTTCTGCAAGGTACTGTATAAGGTCCGCTTTTATTTCTTGTATACATTAATGATCTAGCTTTACTCGACATCGGTGGAAAATTATTTTTATTTGCAGATGATGCAGTTATTCTTTTTGAAGGCAATAATTGGCTTGAAGTTAACAAGAACTTTGATGTGCACATAGAGCTGGTTAATGTATGGTTAGTCTGGCTAACTTTAAATTTACATAAAAGTAAATATATTACATTTCGCCCTAGCTTGGCTGGTATGCCATCTGCTTGGATCGAACTAGCCATTCATAAGACAGACAGTATAAGATCTACATGTTCGTGTTGTGTTATTGAGATAGTTAGCAAAATTAAATATTTAGGTGTAATGTTAGACCAACATTTAAGATGGCATGCACATATTGCATACGTTACATCTAAAATCAAATACTGATTTATAAATTCTACCAATTAAGAAATATTTTATCTCTTAAGATGATTTACTATGCATTTGTGGAGTCTATAATTAGATACGATATTGTATTTGGGGTGGTACTTTTTCAACTACTTTGTTGCCTTTACTAATAGCACATAAGTTTATTATCAAAGTCATGCCTAGAAAGGATATATATTTTCCGTCAGATATCCTATTTTCAGAGGCTAATTTACTACCACTTAGAATAATTTTCTTTAATGTACTTTACACTAGATTAATAGATAAAAAACCAATCAGAACTTACTCGGCCGCTTATGACATTTCTCAACATTATGTTTCTTATTTAGGTCAAAGGCATTTCAATACTTAACCTGCTTGCTATAAAACTATAAACAGCATTTAGATTATATTAAAAACGAGTTACAAGATATTTACTTGATAATATGAAAAAATATAATTTTACATTTACTAATGCTTTTCAAGACTCAATTTTAGGTTGAACTTGACCATTTCTTTTTCAGTTTCTAGATAAATATTTTTTATTTTTTTGTAATTTTTTATAAATGTATTGTATTTATAACTTAGTTTACTATTCACAGTTTTCTGTTGAACTATTTATGTATTCAGCCTCACAAACTTTGCTTAGGTGCCGAATCTCTGTCATATATATCTCTATATAAATAAAATTAAACTTAACATAAAATAATTAGTACAGATTGCTGAACACTTCAGAATATCACTTAGCTGAGTGAACCTTCAACTCAACTATATTGTTGCGAACACTATCGAGGATATTCTCATCCCGCAGGCTGGTGTTCTCAACAACAAACAAGTGAATTGTCACAATTCACAGCCTGCGGGTGAGGAGAATATCCCCGATAGTGTTTAAAGCAACAATATAGTAAATTGTAAGTTGGGAAGGTTCACTTCAGCCTAAGTGGTGAGGAGCATATCCTCTGAAGTGTTCCAGAACAACAGCTAATTATTTTTTAGTTACAGGTTCCTACTGATGATGACCACATAGTGGTCGAAATACGTATCTAGTAATTTAAATATTTTTTGTGGTTAAGGGTTTTTATTTAATTTTATTTAAATCGTGCCACAGTGTTCCTATAAATTATTAATATATATATATCTCTGTACTAACAGAACTATTTAATACAATAAAAAAATAATGAAGACTTTAAAATTAGCTCTTATAGATTTGACTAATGCATGTCTATAAAAGATTTAATTAATTAACTTGTTTATATTCCAATTATTTGTGTTTAATTATTTATTTAATTAAATTTGATATGAGTATGTCTGTACTATATTTATGATACATTAAGGTTATTTATTGATTTGTTATTTTGTACTGTTGCTAAGTGTAATGTATAATAAAGAACATTTACATCAATAAATCATTAAATTTTTTCTGTTTGCGCCCATCAATAAATTTATCTAAAAACTTATTTTCAAAACTCAACAATATGTATAAAACAGGTTGAATTAAAATTCATTTATTTACCATATATGCTTAAATGAATTTTAATTCAACCTGTTTCATACATATTGGATTTTGAAAATAAGTTTTTAGGTAAATCCTATAGTGTCACTATTTTGAATTTTCCGCTATTAGCTCTTGTTTTCATCAGTCCCTAGAGGCACCACCGATTTTAGCTGCCATTGTTATCCCCACTTTTTTACATTGGATTGGTGACTCTCTTACTGTATGTTCTCTATGACCTAGCCTTTATAGTGGTTCTAGCTGAGATATATTTTAAATATTTGAATTAGGAGGTTTGGTGCATAGCCAGGTCACAGATTATCCACCTCACAGATGCAAAGGCTAGCATTTCCTGCTTAATTGTTTTTCTTTGCGCTTGCTCCAAATAACTGGTTTTCTAATCAACCCAAAATTTTCTTCTGGTTAGCCTAACTTTTTATTTCGATTTGTATTGGTGTAAGAATTGTTTTTTTTAGCATTTAACAATAAATACGGATGGAAAAAATGAAAAAGGTGGCAAATTTTGTGCTTTTAGAGGGTGTTCCATAAAATCTTCAAACAATATCTCTACTTGTTGATTCCCAACAATTGATCGAGCAAGGTAAGTTTCTACACTGATTTGCCATTCATATAGAATTATCTGTGCCTATATCACAGACTGTCCTGGATAATCTGTGATTTTAGTTGTTCATTGCAATATTGCTACTTCCACAGATGTGAGGAATGGTTAGCAGCATGTAATTGGAAAGATTTACTGGCAATAGATTCAGACAAACTGTAAAAAAATTATAAACCATGTGAAAAACATTTTCTAGAAAAATATTTCTCAAAAACCTCTAAAGTTCGCAAAAGAGTATTAGATAAGGCTTGCATCTTAACTTATTATATTTCAGATATTCCAATTAATTCTAAAGATTCCAAAATATTTCCCAAAGAAGTTACTCCCTCTTATGCGGATATATCTGTACCGTCAACATCAAGTAATACGATTTTAATGATAGTGCTATTTTTCATAATTCTTATATACAATTTGCATACATTACAAATTTTCAGTCACAGAAAATTTCAACCTAATTGAATTAATAACAAAAAATTTAAGGCAATTTAAAGACAATTTACAATTTTGCTTTTTATTAGTTAATTTCATTAAAATGTACAACTGCAATTTATGGTGCCTTTAAATTGCCATAATTTTGTTATTATTAATCCGAATAGGTTAAAATCTTCTGGGTATACAAGATCTTTGTGCACTTTCCATTAAGGCAATCATTTGTTTTCGCATCACACTAGTTAAATAGTTGTAAAATAACTCATATGATATACACAACTACAATAATTTCTTATTTTTAGACAATATACCCTGCAAGGGTTCCACCTTCTTCTATTGGGTCACAAACATCAGCAATAATATTATTGGATTCACCAAGAAAACAAAAAATGAGGACAGAAATAAAAACTTAAGAACAAACTGTCGATCAAGCCTATTGGACCAGAGCAGATTTCTTTAGACATGTTTGATCGTATGTGCGATCATTTTTTGCCACCAGTTCCAGGACTGAAGACCTAACGATGATGATGATGTATAGATATTATTGATATATTTCTGAATTTTCTTAATAAAATTATTTTTAATTTTCAATTAAAAAGAAGTTCAAACATGTTTTATTATGAGAATCCACATTTTATATGAATAGGTAGGACTTCAGATATCACACGTTCGACGAACTTCAAAAGCTCATCTAGGAATTTAAAGTATGTGTATGTATATTCTGAACTTTAAAGTTCAGAGTTCAAATTTCTATTCATTCAATAGAAACAATAAAATCACAGATCTTGAACGTGTATTTCGATGGTGTACCTAAAAATGTTGAGGGTTAGTTACTGTTACAAATGATTTACTACTAACAAATGTGTTAGTCATCTTAGTTTTTATGTATTCTCATATGCGAATATAGTGTTGATGCTAGGTTACTGTTAAAAATATTATAGTAGATTTTATTATTTACATTCAAATTTCCCGCAAAAAAAAACCTCTTATGTAATAGCAGACTGCGTTCAAGGTTATAGAATTTTGCCCTACAAATTTCAAACGTTCCGACAAAGCCTTCGCATCTGTAAGAGGTGGATGATCTGTGGCCAGGTGTTGTAAAGAAGTTATTTTACTGGTTTTAATGGAATACTGATAACAGATAAGATGCTGATAAAAGCGGAAATCCTGACTACTGGTACTTTGTCAACGACCGTTTGCTAGATGTAATTGACTTTTCAATAGTTATTCGGTCTGGAACTGGTAAGAAATTAATAAGTTGGTGATTAGAAGAATAAAATCGCTAATGATTCCGAGGGCTGCGGCTACACAAAGTAGGATCAAATGTACAAGCACATTTTTATTTGTATTAGATTGCAATCAGACTAGATTTACAACCACTTTGTTGTTTTTTCTTAATCTTCTTTGAGAATTAAACCACTCATAGTTGTTAAAATCGTCTTAATTTACATTGTATCAATCAGTCCCAGACTAGATGTAGTTGCGATACATGACGTCATGGTTATTAGGGTAAGTTGATTCAAAAAAATAAAATAAAATTAGAACATGATAAGTTGCGATTTTTGTACTGTACTTATATTTTTAGTTATATATTATATTGGTATTTGGCTTTGCTTCAAATTGTCATGCAGAATCCATTGCAAGAGCTCAATTAAATAAATTTTTGATAAAAATAATATTACTATTTAAATGACGCATAACAGAAAATTAATGTGCATTGTATTAATAATTCTACAATGGCTTATCAAACTATGTTCAACAACAAAACTTCAGATATACATAAAAAAAATCGTAAATCTTTAATTATACAAAACTTTGAAATTTCCACCCGAAAACTTGGATAACCTTCAGCAGCATGAAGCTAATGATGGACCATACTAATTTTACACATGAAAACCCCAAATGACAAATAATTAATGCATAATTACAACTAGAAAACTATTTACTGCTTACCATCAGTAGTTTCTATCATGGGTTGTTGCATTATAACTTCAATTCCAGTTGGTTTATCAGGAAAATTGTAGCGTCTTCTTTTTGCCTCCTCATGATGGTCTTCCAAGTGTAACTTTATTTCATGAACATCATAGAATGATACATTACAAAGACTACATGTGTATTCATTTCCATTTTTTATTAGTTTCTCCACCTTTCTATTATATGAACCTTAACTCCATAAAAACATTTAAAAAAATACTTACAGCATATGAGAGTTTAAAGCTTTAAGAGTTGAAAACATTTTGCCACACAGTTCACACACGAAAGTTTTAGAATTAAAATGAGTGCTAAGATGAAAAGTAAGGCTGGATTTTACTGTAAAAGAATTGCTGCAAAATTTACACTACAAGCAAAAAAAACAATAAGTTCTCAATATGTATATATATATATATATATATATATATATATATATGTACTTGATCCGGCGAATCAAGGCTATGACGTCATATGTCAGCTGTCGACTATGTTGCCAAATGTCGAAAATGTGTTTTTCATTTAAATACACTACTAATTATTGCTGTGGTGTATATGAACGCTTTTAGAAACTCCGATCATGTACCAAACATGCCCTAGGTTGTTATGTATCAAAGCATACTAAGTAAACATGCATTTCACTGTTCAACAAAGATTAGTTTGTGAAGAAATACATTATAAGAATGAGCTATCAATTATAGTTACATTAAAAAAAGTTTGTACAATATTAGGACGATGTGAAAGCACCTACAAAGTTAACAGTTCTGAATTTAGCTGAAGCTATTAAAAAACTAGTTCTGTTTTTAGCAATACGGCAACACCAATAAATCCTCACAGTGATTGGTCAAATAAAAATATTACTGCAGTTAATGAAAGTATATGAGATGATCAGACCAGGCTTGACAACGTGCATTGTAATACCAATCGTAAAAATCAGAATGCTCTAAAATATAATGTCAACGTTCTAATTGACATTTAGAATTTGTCTGCCTGGATTACTATTTTTGATGTCATAGCCTTGATTCGACGGATGGACTATATATTATGTATACAAACCTTAAATGGTTTTTGTTTAGTATGCACTCGAATATGTCGAATCATATCAGATGGTTTTTTAAATTCTTTGGAGCAGTACGAACAAGAATACCATGTACATTGTCCATCTTTCCTTTGTCTTACTGAATGTACTTGTAGTTTCCCACGGCAGTCTAGATCAGCCAATTTTACATATTTCACAGTACTATCAACAGAAACCGGATCTCTGACTTTTCTATTTTTAAGTTTCAATAGATCATCATCTATTGGATTCGGTTCTTGAGAACACACGCCCAACTGATTTTGAAGATTTTTCAACTGTTCTATTACTTCAGAAAATGCACTGTCTGATATCTCTTCTCCAATATGCATTTTACAAAAATGTGCTGATAGTGATGATACTTTATTAAAAACACAATTACAAATGGTACATTTTAAAGCTTTTTCATCTGTTTCCAACACTGTATGTGTCCTTTGCAGATGAACTTTTAAATTACCTGCAAAATTAAGCAGCAATAAAAACATACAATTTAAAATATTTCTACATAAAAAATATTAAAGTTAACCGACAATCAATTAAAGGTTTCACCTCAACATTATGCAAAAAGAAAATCAAGAAAACTCTTTCCACTACATTCATTACTCATAACGAACGATCTAAAAGTTTCAGAACTACATATTCTTATAGATATTTTCTTCCAGTTCAGTTTTCTTTTATTTTGTTTTGAAATTAAAGTGTTAAACATTTTCTAGCAAATACTTTTTAATATAACTCTTGTAATAAAATCCATATTTGTCGTTGAGAAACTCAAAATGAGGTGTATGTAAGATGGTCTAAACGAGAATAAAAAACTAAAACACTCCCCATATAATTAATTAAATTTGATAAATCTTTTTATTACATGAAAATGTAGCGCTACTAGTTTCGGTACGCTACTAGTACCATCATCTGGTATGATTAAAAACAGGTTTAATTACTAGAATTTCATAAATTAAGATTATCACACATATGAATGGTGTGACTTACCTTAGGGAAAAATTAGTTTCGCATTGTTAAACAATTATGTATTAATAACTAGGCGAATTCCAAACTGGAATTAAGATGAAATATGTAATGCCTTGGCAATACATTAAATAAAAATCGGATGCAAGAGGAAAATTAATCTTGAATGGACAACTTAATATTAATATACCCAATATACTCTGATTTCATAGATAGTAGTGAACAGTAAGCAAGTTATTAGAGTAAAATTGGCAGTTCTATTCAAATCATAATCTTAAAAACCACAAAATAATCCATTTACTTCAGATAAATACATATTGGAATGAAACTCAGTTTTATAACTTATTTTAAACCACAAAAGTGTAAACAAAATATAATAAACTTTGGTAGTGGAATCATATCATTTTTTAAAGAAGGCTTTAGATTTAGGAAATAATAATGAATTCATTAATATGCTTCTCAAATATAAATCTCATTAATTCCTTTATTCAGTAACCATGGTACTTGGTATGTTAATCATGTTTTCATTTTTTAAAATGTATTATGTATCGAGAATTAAGTATAACCTTAGTCAAACACTACCAAAAATGAATAAACGAGGAAGGCACACTATATTTAAAAACGAAATACATATATGTACATACATACATACATACGTACCTACATATGTACCTACATACTATTAGTTATGTTTTGTACAATTTCATATTATTCACGTAATTGTTTTAAAAAAGTAGTCAGTCATTTACTTTTGGATAAAAGTACTTCCCATGTTTTTTTCCACGAATGTTTCCAATTCTGCTAAGCTATTTAAAACTTTTGCGATGCTCCTCGAGATTGCACAAACGATCGGACTTCCATTAGTTTTTCAAGTGCTGTGAACGGGTTTATAGCTATAGCCATCACATCGTATGTGTTTTGATTATTGTCACTATTAGGCTCTTCGTCACATATTGCACGCATTTATCACAATTGAAACAATTTCATCATCAGTTAGGAAATCGGAAGTCAAAAGATTGTCATCTACAGTTATATTTATGTATTTAATACTTGATTTATAGTCGTAATTTTGAGCGTAGCTTCCTGTCTTTAACTGACATAAGTCAAAAACTTGACAAAGTCAGATATGATTGACAAAAATGCCAAATGTAATTGAAAGTTAGGTTTATGTATAGTTGTGTGCACGATTTAAATTTGTAAATTTCCCAATTGTCGTCATCGGTCTCGGTGGCGTAATTGGTAAATGCATGGTTCCGGCAAAACCAGGATACAGGTTCAAGTCCTGTCCAAGACCTTATATTTTCCATCTTTCAATTACTAGCTCGATTTGAAATGATCATTTGGGCTTTGCATAAAAGTCTAAGTTATTATTTCATCTTATTCACTGTAATACGATAGTATTTATTAACCTACCTTGTGTAATTAAGTACCTAATATATATATATATATATATATATATATATATATATATATATGATGATATATTATTAATGGGTTTGAGGTCAGCTGTAGGAAAGTAAACTCTTTTTTAAGGCCTAAATTTTCGAATTTTATTTAAATTCTTGATCACAGGCTTTCTAAAATTTTACAATTAACTAGGCTAACATATAAATGAATTGATAGTAACTTACAAGACGAGGTTAAACATTAAATTAACATGAAAATTACATCGAACTCTATTTTAACTAATTTTGCTTCAATTTGTTATAAGAAATTTGTATAACTTGTATAAAAATAAAATAAAATGTCAAATTTTGAAACCTTTCAGTTTCACTTTTTTAAAATTATTTGAAGATTTAAAACAGAATGCCTATGTGTGCATGTATGCATGTGTGTATGTGTTTGTGTGTATGAGTGTGGGTGCGTGTACATGTTATATTTATGTGAGTGTCTATGAATATTTGTGATTATGTATATTAATCTGTTTGTTTGTTAGTACGTGTATGTGTGAATGTGATAGGATGTGTATGTATGTAAAGCTAATCACTACAATATCAATTATTGCATTAGGTATATGTTACTTCTGAAGACTAAGTATGTATGTGTAAATCGAACTTAGGCCACCAATATCTGTTTTTTTATTTATACAATTTTTTTGGCGAAATATATGATACATTTCCAGAAATAGTCTTTTTGTGTATCTTTTCTAGTTCTAAAATTTTAGGATGTTCAAAATCAATTTTGTGATCTAAATCAATTGAGTGTCTTGATAAAGCACAGGAATTTGGTTTGATTCTAATGTCACTTTGTGTTGGGTTATACGTTGTTTTAAAGTTTGTGACGTTTGCCCAATATAAGGATTACTACAATCTATACAATTAATTTGGTATACAAGGTTTCTTTGAAATAAATCTAGTGTCTTATCTTTAAATTTTGAAAAATGCTTCTTAATGTTAAAATGTTTTTTAGCGTATTTGAAATTGTAATTTTAAATACTTTAATTAATTTATGAGTTAGGTGGTCATCTATATTTGGTAGTGTTTTGTATAGCTGTATAGTTTTGTTATTTTCGTTAGTTGTATTAATATTATCTATATCACCATCGTTATTGTTTATATTATTGTATTTTTTGTGTTATATAATAATTTTGTTATCAGGTGTATAGGATAGTTATT